>CAHIKZ030000718.1:842500-950000 GCA_903632075.3 Acanthosepion pharaonis | reverse complement strand
TAGTTAATTTTACCAGACATTTTCTGAATGATAATTATTAAGATTTTGTCATTAGCGTTTGATAGGGTGTGCTTAATTCCAGCGTTCAAATAGCTATTATCTCAAAGAATTATGAAAAACAAAAAAATTAGTTTCTTTTAGTGCTTTAAGTAAAATAATCCCTGAAAGATTATTGATCTATATTCCTCGGTAGAACGATAAACTACATCCGGCAGTAAGATCTCTGATCCGGAGATTGTATGTTTTAGGGGCGTTAAAGCATTTCTTAATTGCTGTTGTTACCAGGTCCTGTCTGATCCGAAGTGGTAGCACCTGTTAGGATCACGGCTATGGTGAAGACCCAAACAAATACAAAACACTATGAAAGCATAAAATTGAATTTATATTAGAATGACCAACAATATCTATTTTTACATTTTAGAGTAAAATAAGAATCAATATATTTTATAGCAAAATGACCAACTATACATTTTATAGCAAAATTAATAATAATATATCTTATAATATAATGGCCAACAAAACATCTTATAATAAAATGACCAACAATGCCTTGCATAACAAAATGTCCAACAATAAATTTATCGGTAGATGAAGGCATGTAATTATTTTCAAAATAATTAGATTTAGGTATTAAATAACCCCTAGAGGGCGATATACCACTAAACAAAATCAACAAACCAAATAAACAAAACAAAAGATCTAACAGTGGTTAAAGAACTCAAACTGTATCTCTATCTATAAAAGACAGGATGTGTGTGTGTGTGTGTGTGTGTGTGTGACGAATGCACGGCCGCATTTTTCGACGGATTTGCACCAAAATTTACATGCACATGCTCCAAGTTAACGGGAAGGCCAATACCGACTTTTCATTTCCCAACTCCAATCGATAGTGGAAATAATCGATTTTTTCATCCTTTTTTCATCTAGTTTTCGGCCATTTTCTACTGACCAAAGTGAGAGCCAATAGCTGGCTGCCACGAATAGGCAGGAAGATTCTATTGGCCAGCGTGAGAGCCAACAGCTGACTAACACGAATGTTAAACTAGCATGCTGGCATGCAAAAAATAATCCATAGCTGCATTCGTCACAAGTGGGAAAACTTTAAATCAGCATGGCACTTTACTTCAATTGGCTCATTCGCTTGCTTAAACTCAACGTTGATTCTGATTCTGCAGAACTGGGTTGGGTGTGAAAAAGTATTTGTTGTTAACATTCTTTTTTCATTCCGTTTTTTCTGTTACGAGTCCTTTTTTTAAAGCTGGTCATTTTGTGTTCATTTTGTTTAGTTCTTTTTTCGCAACAGATTTATTGTTTAGTATAGAGCTTATAGTCAGTGTGAGATAGGCAAGAAGTAAGGCATGTAGCAACATCAGCACGGCAAAGTGCACACCTTTAAAGGAAAGGAAGGGTAAAAATATTTTAAGTCAAGTGATAGTGATTGCTGTATGAGTCGTATGATTTTTGAATCAAGCACGAGCAATGCAGGGCCATGCTGCTAGTTCCAAATATAACTTGAAAAAAAACTACATTATAAAACACACATATCACCGCCCCTTGTAATTATGTCCACACAAATATGTATATGCAGAAAAGCGATGTATAATCTACCATGTGTTCAATTGCGAAAGCAGAATAAGATATATCGTATTTTTATTAGGTCAAAGCGCCCAAGAAAATTCAATCCCGACATTAAATGACCCATAAAGAATTGACGTGTCATTAAAAAAAAAAAACAAAAAAAAATTAACTATAAGTATTAAAACCAATTGTACCTTACTATTTGAACAGATCAGAAGTAACCATTTAAGCGTTGTTTTAATTTATGGCCGAAGAATATGGCGATGTTGTTATAAGCGAACATCAATTAGTCAGTTATGTGCCACACGTGATACGTGCTTAGGCGATCATGTATCTTTCGATACATGGTTAACGTGGCATATTTTTTTCCCGGAGTAGGTTGCCAGGGTGTACAGGACTCTATACCCTCACTCCACTGTCTAGAAATGCCTGCCCTTGTCCCCGCTTGCATATATCATCAGTTGGTATACTAAGCTACTCCCCGTTCATCTTTTTACGGCATGTCCTTCTCAAGTGTTTCATTGTTCTTAAAGGGATTTCAACCATTAAACCTTCTTGTGTGATCGTTGCTAGGGGTTAAATTGTTTCAATATTTTAGATATTCAGTAAATGTCGTATGGCCGTAATTCAAATAGAATAGAATTTCACAAATCTAATAATCAAACAAAAAAAGGAATGACATGTCAGAGGTTGATTCAACTGCAAGTGCAAACACATTAACGCCTCCTCCTTCCTTGCACGTTTACTGTAAAGCTGGTGTTCATAGGAGGTTCTTCGGGAATGTTTCATTTTAACGCCTCAATAATCCTTCTCAAACAATATTTGAAACAAAGTTTGTTCGAATGTCAATTTAGGATGGAATCATATGAAGAAACTATTGGCTAAATAGCAAAAGTCGATTTTGGACCTAGTTTCTCGCAGGGTTTCATCCACTTAACTGAAATAATCTAAACCAAACATTTCTGCCGGCCAATGTGTGTCTCAGATGAAATTTTCATGGCAAATTTGGAAAACATCAAACGAAAACCGAGTTTTTTAAAGATTTTTTGTGGTTTTTTGATATACGCGGGGATTCGTGTAGAACGAAAACCACGATGTCTTAATTCTTGCCTGATGGCAATTTTTTTGCGACCTGTTTAAACAAAATCGGATAAAAAAAAATGAGGAAGTTGTTCCAGTTTATATTATAAATAGTACGAAAAACCCGATTTTTTTCAGTTTTTCGCAATTTATTGTGTGAAGCCAATGTCTCAGGAAAAATATTAGGTTGGTGCAAAAATAATGACGTAATAATGTCGTTTTTTGACGTATTTTTTAACGTCAAAAAACGACATTATTTTTACACCAACCTAATATCAAGCACTATACACAAAATTCGTAGCATGGGCTTTGTTTTGCATAAAGTGCAAAGGACATCAGTTCAGCCAGCAAAAATTTTGTTCACGTGGAAATATGCCTTGTTTTTTTTTGGTTTTGTTTTTTTTTGGCAAATAAGTCGTACCCACATTTAGATTTATCGGTTTTTCTACCAAACCCGACCTATCCTGATAAATTTGCAACATGTGTGTGCAATGTTATCGAAATCGGTCTAGAAATGTGGATATGCATAAACAGCATACGCATACATATTCTCTTTTATATATGTAGATTTCTTTGGTTTGGTTTGTTTCATGGCAATATCAACTACAATGGGTTATTTAATGCCGACTAAATTTCCTTCTTTTTTTTTTCCAAAATGTATAGCTGGTAATTTTTTCAGAAATTTAAAACTGGTAATAATATTTTTCAAAAGAAATTATAGCTGGTAATAATTTTTTCAAAAATGTATAGCTTGTTTTGTTTTGTGGCATATTAACCTCAATGGGTTATTTCACGCTGAAAAGATTTTTATTGCTGGTAATATTTGTGTTTTTTTTTTCAAAACTTTATTGCTGATAGCAATTTTTACAAAGTATTTCTGGAATTAAAATCTATTTTTACACTTTCATAATGTTTTGAGTCGGGTTGTTGAGTTCAGCTATTTGCGCATAGCTAGGACCCTAACAGGTGCTACCACCCCGGGTAAGGATGGACCTGGGAACACCAACAATTAAGAGGTGGTTCCACGCTCCTCAAAACCTGCTGGTCAGAGGCCTTGCTGTTGGATGTGGTTTATCGTCTTACCCAGGACGCGGATGTAGTTTATTGTCATACCCAAGACGGTTTATAGATACAGAATAAATATACTCAATACACAATATAGATTAAATGAACAATATTTCCACAATAGAATCATACAAATAATAAATTTTAATAGATGAATCAGTCACAGAAAATGATTAGAAAGTATAACTAATAATAAAACAAAACTATTTGTTATATAGAAATAAAGTGCCGCTGCCGACACATGGGTTTGAACATAGATCGCCAGTGAACAAACACAGACGATCCCATTATTCAATTAAGTGGATCACGTGACCATAGAGGAATAGCATATATGGGAGGCAGTGTGTGTCTAATTGATCGCTATTTCTAGTCTATCCTCTATATTATACGGATCTGCATTTCTACTCTATCCTCTATTACTATACGGACCGCTATTCTCTACTCTATTTACTATACTATTTCTCTATTCGAATCACTATACAGTGGTTACTTTTCGAACGTGTATTATCGAGCAAGTTCTATTAGTGCGAGTGATATTCGAAGGCGTTTGACACCAGTATTGTTCAACGGCGTTAATATAGTTGTATCTGCGATTACAAAGTCTCTACTACAACGAGCATTACGTAAGTGATGAGTATTCTTTGGTATCACAAAAGTAGCAACGAGAGTTCGTTGACATTACAAAACAATTATAGCGATATACCTTGATGAATGTTTTGTGATAGGTTCATTCTTACCATAGATCTTAGCAAGATCAGCATATATTTATAATCTTTATTTTTTTTCATCTAAAGCAATTCATGGATTATTTTTAGCATGTCCGAAATGTCATCATCACAAACTTTGTTGTTGGACTTTATTATTAAGTAAACTATTTGTATTTTTCTTTCGACTACGAGTGAGTGAAATTGGTGTAAACGAATGTGATGTTGATTTTTTCTATTTTGAGCTGATAAAACATGTACAAACCATGTAAGTCAATACTTCTTCTTTGTGTTATGTGTTACTAGTATTCAAAGCATACAGTCAGTCAGTTATGTGCCTTTTTTATACACACTTCGGCGATCATGTATCTTTCGATACATGAGAGACGAGGCAGAATTTCTTTCCGAGGTAGATCAGTTGCCATCCAAATAAGCAAATATTACACAGGGAAATTTTTAACAGTAAGATTCACCTTATACAAGGCCCGGGGTCCACTCAAGGTAGAGGGTTACCTTAAGGGGTAGTTTATATGAATAGGAGGGGAAGATAACTGTTGACATTTCAGGGGAGTCTGTTTAACTGTTGACATTTTGGGGAGTCTGTTCCACAGGGCAGTGGTTCTCGGGAAGAAAGTGTTTAAGTAGAATTTGTCCGCCAATGGAATATGGAGGGAATGCCGGTGGTTGGCTAGAATGTAACTGTCATGGCGGATCTTAACCGCAATGTTTAGACTTGGCGGAACCAAGGAATGTTGTTCCTGCGAGCACTTTCCATGGCATTGCGCATATATTTTTCAACCTTAATTGTTTATTTTATTATTTTAGCTGCATTTTATCCCAACATTCAAGCTGACATTTTACGATCGTTCGCTAGACGCCGGGGATTGTGGATAAACTATACGCCTCAAGTAAGAGTTGAACCCATATCGTTTATGCCTGAGAATCTCTCTCTCCATACCCGCAGCTTGCACACTAATACTATATACGTCATATCTGCCATTAAAAAAAAAATAAGTCCCTGGCGAAAATGCATGATATTCATTTTAAGTCGCATTCATGACTAAAACTTATTCAGCTAGAATACATGCCAACCGACGGCGTGGTGGGGAGCTTTTTGTCGTGGAGAAAACAAACTGATGCAAAAAAAAAAGTTTTCATCCAATCAGAGCACATTTTATTTCCTTTTCAAGATGAATATCGATATGTGTATTTTTTAAAAGAACGAATGAATTGTATATGATGTATATTTTCTGAAATACTTTTTAATCGATAGAACAGATCAAAGGAGACGATCACCAGGCTTGTGTTAAGGGTGATGCACTTTGATTTGAAATGATTTGCTTAACGTATAAAAAGAAAGCAAAAAATAAAATTGATTAAAAAAAAAGAACCCCACTTTAACATATATATATATATATATATATATGTGTGTGTGTGTGTGTGTGCGGGAGGGTGTAGTTCCGCCATGTGAATTCAAAGTAATATATTAAATCTACCTAATAAATAATTTATGGCATGTAAAGAACAAAAATCGACAACAGAAAATTGATTTTTCTATGAATAAAAAAGAATAAATAATATGGCGATTGTTCTTCACAATAAACCGTTGAAAAAAGTTAGATTTTACACGCATGCGCACATAAAAACCGGGAAATCAAAAAAGTGCTCGAATTATAGGATATGATAGAATATAATGCAAGAGGTGTTGTATTATCAGGGACGAGTGAAACAGAAAAAAAAAACACAATTAGCGTTCTTCACCAGGATTTTTTGTAATTCTTTAAAAAGATTCAATATTAGAATTATATCTCACCTTGTAATCATTCCAACTATATTTTTATGCACTTAAGCTCTGACAATGGTTAACAGTATCTTTATGTTAAAAATAATAGTAGCACGACAAATGACATCGAAACCAAGGTTATTAATTAATGTAGGGAAATAGAAAACAATAAATACGATGGCGACTAACCGAAATCATACGTAATATGTATAAACCTCAAGGACTCGATGGAATTGTAACAACAACAACAACAACAACAATAGCAATAATAATAATGATAATAATAATAACAATAATAAAAAGAAGAAGAAGATGATGATGATAATAAGGAGGATGATGATGAGAATGATAATCATCATAGGGGGAGATAAGGAAGAAAATAACTCAATGAAGTAAAATGAAAACAATGGTCATAAAAGCTAATCTCACATAATAATAATAATAATAATAATAATAATAATAATAATAATAATAATAATGAGAAGAAGAAGAAGAAGAGGAAGAGGAAGAAGAAGAAGTAGATGCTGCTGCTGCTGCTGATGATGATGATGAGGTTCATGATCATCGAAGGGGGAGATAAGGAATAAAATAACACTGAAAAATAAATGAAGACAATGGTCATAAAATCCAATCTTAAATAATAATAATAATAATAATAATAATAATAATAATAATAATTATAATAAGAAGAAAAAGATGATGATAATGATGATGATGATCGAAGGGGATATAATGAAAAATAACTTAATGAAAAGTAAATGAAGACAATGGTCATAAATGTTATTCTTAAAAAATAATAATAATAATAATAATAATAATAATAATAATAATAAGAAGAAGAAGAAGAAGAAGAAGAAGAAAAAAGAAGAAGAAGAAGAAGAAGAAAAAGTACAAGATGATGATGATGAGGAGGAGGATCATGATCATCGAAGAGGGTATAAGGAAGAAAATAACTCAATGAAAATTAAATGAAGACAATGGTCATAAAAGTTAATCTTAAATAATAATAATAAGAAGAAGATTATGATAATGAGAATGATTATCATCGAAAAGGGTATAAAATAGAAAATAAATCAATGAAAAGTAAATAAAGACAATGGTCATAAATAATAATAATAATAATAATAATAACAGCAACAACAATAATAATAACAATAATAATAATAATAATAATAATAATAATACACAATACACACAGACAGAGCAATCACATGAGACGCCAAAGACAATATGCGCCTCCTTATTGTCATAGTAGTCACTGCAGACTGCAATGTAACTTTGAAGATCTTCAAAAAGCTATCAAAACAGAAGGACCTTGAAATCGAAATCTCAAAAATTTAGCACATGAGGACATTAAAATTTTTAATTGTGTTTGGAGCCCTAAGACTGAGTGGAAAAGATTCCAATAGACTCATTGAAGGAATCCCTAGTAGTCCATGCCTTAAAGAACTACAATAAATGGAATCTAAAATTATAATGAAATAAACATCAACAGAGGAATATTTCAAGGTGAGTCTTTGTCTCCCTTACTATTTTGTATTTCCCTAATAGCATTAACCCGTGAACTTAACAGGGCGGAATATGGCTATGAGTTATCTCAAAAGAAAATAAACCATCTATTTTACATGGATGACTTAAAGTTGTATCCTAGGAATAACAATTAGGTGGAGGTTCCCTTATAAAAAGTAAAATGTTTCAGTGATAACATTGGAACGGAATTTGGTTCGGAGAAATGGGCTACCATTTTACGAATATCACTACAACAAAACTCCTTTATTAACTTAGATCTTGGGGTAGCAATCAAATATTTAGAGCAAGAAGCTTATCAGTACCTCAGTGGAAATTAGGGCTAAATTCACTATAAAATGAAAAAAAAATAGTGTGAAAAGAGTACTACATAATGGAGAAACTGATATTAAGAACTTAATTGAATTATCTGAACAGAATTATGACCATTAGTAGATTTGTCATCCCAGTGGTTCAGTATACATTCAACATCTTGAACTGGACTCTATTTACATTATTCGGACTATTGCCCTCATCTTTTTCGCCATATTTATTACAACGTTTCAGCCGCTGTACGCTCCGGCCTTCTTCAGGTGGTTGGAATGTCGAAATGAACCCTTTGTCTCGCTCACTGGGGTAGACTGTTCTAGTTCCACGTGCCATGTTTAATCGATGTCAGTTATCAGTTCCGAGGTGATGTGGAAAAACCAGGCATGGCTGACCACATATCGAGAGAAAAGTGATCACCACCCTCTATGGGGTCACGTTGAGATCATAGACAAAGAACACCATTGGAAAATTCGTAAACTTAAGGAATCAACACATATGCTAGAACACAAAAATCTCCTGAGCCGACCAAGCATAGAAATGAATACAATATGGGAACCAGTAATAAGGAATGCCAGAGAAAAGCGACAATAACAACAAAATTTGCAATATGAGCTCTGGTAAAAAACAAGATATGATAAGAGAAAAAATTGCAAAATGAGCACTGGTAAAAAACGGTTGCTGAAGACATTAGGTTAATAATACACAGAAATTCATACACAGATTTCCTCAAGGACACATAACAACATTGGATAAAGTCGTTGGTTAGATCCAGTGACAGGACCCAAAGAGTGTGAATTCAATACCCGGTTAAGGCAGTGGAGAACATTCAGAAGGGAATTAACAGGAGATAACTGATAACTGACATTCATTAAATATGCATAATCGAAATGGAGATGCAGCCCGTCTATACATATCGCGTAACGAAGGAGGAAGAAGTCTGATTCATTTAGCATTCTCAAACAAGACCACAACTATTGGCTTACTAACATTAATGGAAACAACAAAGGACTGGGTGATAGAAGTAATCAAACAATACTGTAGTTTAAAGGTATTTTTGAATACCAAATACTGTTGTTTTGTATTACAGTTCTCGTGGAAATAATCCACCGCTTCCTTCGGATCTGGACACATGGAGATGATCAACATTAACTTTACGATAATGCATGCTGTGGACTTTGAGATAATCCAGAGTAGGTGCTTAAACATTTATTTTCTACTTTGTATCTGTTATGGTCCAGGTTAGGACCAAAAAAGAACACCACGAACACAAGAGTAGAAATAACGAAGGTATATTACATGAAAGAATAATACAAGAGGTGGAAGGTGTTAGTATGACTGTCAGTCTGGTTTGGAGTGAACTACTATCGGCTCGACTCGATTCGGTATCTAACCACCCCCAACGAGGGTTGCATGTGACACAAGGCCGAGTTTAACGTGGGTTTCCCGAGCACATAGGCTCGGACAAAAAATGCCCTTAGAACCCGTATAAACGTCAACCTCCCCGAACGTGACTCTGCCCTTCGGCGGAGCCTCGTCTGGGTTCCTCTCTGCACAGAGGCAGAGAGTTCGACCGTCAAGCCGAGAAGGTCGGCTTGATTCGTCCCTCCCTCTTGAGAGGCGTAGTATGCATAGTGTTAGGAAGAGTTCATTCTGTAGTTCATGGCTTTTACTGTTTAGTTCACTTGAATGTGTGAACATGGACAGAGAAAAAAGATGTGGTGATAGGGAGATTCCTTGAAAGATTACTTATATTCAAACAATTGGACGTGGTAGTGATTTTGGTGTTATTTAGATACAATTTGAGTATTCCGTGCTATATTTATGAAAATTTACGATCACCGAGGAGACTTTATACATTTACAAAGCTACAAGTATCCAAGAGCGTGGCACTCAATGGCATTACGGTAAACTATACTTGATGTGATGAGATTTCTACTATTTTTCCTACAATTTCCCAGCATAATTTTATTTGTCACTGTTTATCTTTGCAACCATATGAACCTCTACGATATCTCTTCTATTCTTCTGTCTATATTTCAAAAATGAGGTATTAAGTACATTATTTACATTATTCGGACTATTGTCCTCATCTTTGTTGCCTTATTTATAACAACGTTTCAGCTGTCGTACGCTCTGGCCTTCATCAGGTGGTTGGAATGTCGAACTGAACCCTTTATTTCGCTCACTGGGGTAGACTGTTCTAGTTCCACGTGCCATGTTTAATGGATGTCCGATATCAGTTAATTCCCCTCTGAAAGTTCTCCACTGCCTTAACCGGGTATTGAACTCACAGTTTTTGGGTACTGTCACTGGTTCTAACTAACGGCTTTATCCACTGTGCCATGTGTCCTTCAGGAAGAATATTGTTTGCTTCCAAAGAGAGTAAGTAGAGTTCGTCAGGACAGACATGATCAATATATATGTGCTCTTTATTATTATTATTATTATTATTATTATTATTATTATTATTTAACTAGAGCAACAACGACTAAATAACGTCTCTTGGACGTGGGAAATTTGTTTTCCTGAAAAATTGTTTTAAGAGAAAGATTTTGTTTTATAAATTTCAGCTGAAAGCAGTACTGGTTGCTCAGTTAATGTTTCTTTGTAGAGAAACGGCATACACAAAAACACACACACACACACACACACATATATATATATATATATATATATATATATATATATATATATATATAAATAAATATATATATATATATATATATATATATATATATATATATATATATATATATATACGTACGACACAACACACACTAATTCAAAGAAAACTTACCTGAACTGATGATTAAAAATGTCGGATGTTTGGACCACATTTCTTGTATGTTTTTTTCTGAAATATATATTTTTTCTGAAAAAAAAAAGTGTTAAAAAAACTCACACGAATGCTTTTACGGCTAATTTTTATGTTAGCAACCAGAAACATGTCTCTATTGGGCGATAAGCTAAGACAAACCATCACAGTATATAATAGTCATTGTAGGGACAATAAAAATAGAATGTAAAGATCGTTATAACTCTGTAGTCAAATCATATCAGCTAATCTAGAATCTTATTTCCGTGTTGCCAAGTTTTCAAATAAAAAATATTCGACTCATAAAAAATTAAGACTTTCTAATCCGCGGAAAATAATCAAAATATGTCTGACTATAAATGACATTTTCATGTTACTTTAAGATGTTTATTTTTCTTTAAGTGAATAAAATGAAAAATATAACAAATTTAAATACAATTATATATATATATATATATATATATATATATATATATATATATGTATAAATATCTAAATATATAATTATCTATCTATCTATCTATCTATCTATATATATATATATATATATATATATATATATATATATATATATAGATAGATAGATATTGATGCTTATATTATATGTACTTATATATGTATTCATGCTTATATGTCTGTATGTGCATCTGCGTTTGCGTTGGTCTATAAAAAAGTCTGAATATTAAATATATTTATGTAATTTATCCATTGACGAAATACATAAATGCATATAATATAAAATACATAAGTACATAATTTTAAAGATATTCATATTGAAAATTTTCGAAAAATTAAAGGAGTACTTCAGTACAAAATATACAATTCATAAGTCAAACCTAAGTTCATATTCATTTCGAATAATAGTATTACATAGTCAGCTGATATATGTCGTCTCCAATAATGTTGGCTTTGATCCGATGGAAGAGTCAGAAGCCGTAAGAAAATAAAATGTTGGCCAGTCTTTTTTGTTAATATATTCATGTTGTGTCGGCAGCCATTTTTGGCTATGCGGTGTTAGTGGAAGGAATCTCTGAATAAGAAGATTTTTATAAAATCGTTTCTGTGCCGACCCAGGGGTAAAATAGACTTGTCAGGTGTGATCCTGTAAAAGTAGATGAAATGTGGAGCATTGGTTAGTGACGTAAAAAGTCCCTAAAGAATGTTCGGTGATTGTGCGAAATACACAATAAATTATCAAAGGAAGTTAAACAGGTAATATAAAAGTGGAGCCGAAGAAAGGCGGGAAAAGGAGAAACGATATGAACGAAAAGGATTAATGAATATTTAAAAGGGGGGCAAAAGAATGTATGCAAGAAGGAAAAGAGTAAAGAAAAGACATATAAGATGTTGAACAAATTCATTATTTACATTATTCGAACTATTGTCCTCATCTTTGTCGCCATATTTATCACAACGTTTCGGCCGTTGTACGCTCTGGCCTTCTTCAGGTGGTTGGAATTTTGAACTGAACCCTTTATTTCGCTCACGTGCCATGTTTTATAGATGTCAGTTATCAGTTATCTCCTGTTAATTTCCCTCTGAATGTTCTCCACTGCCTTATCCGGGTATTGAACTCACATTCTTTGGGTCCTGTCACTGGATCTAACCAACGTTTTTATCCACTGTGCCATGTTTCCTTGAAGACACATGACAAAGAGTGTGAGTTCAATACCCGGTCAAGGAAGTGGAGAACTTTCAGAGGGAAATTAACAGGAGATAACTGATAACTGACATCCATCAAACATGGCACGTGAGCGAAATAAAGGGTTCAGTTCAAAATTCCAACCAACTGAAGAAGGCCGGCGCGTACAACGGCCGAAAAGTTGTAATAAATATGGCGACAAAGCTGAGGACAATAGTCCGAATAATGTAAATAATTTACATAATACCTCATCTCAGAAATATAGACAGACTTTGAACAAATTCATATAAAAGAAACAAAAGACTGAGAAAGAAAAAGAGAGAAAAGGTACGCGAAACAATAAAATGAATGAACTGGAATGTGAATAACTAAACAAGAAAAATTATATAACATGAAGAAATGAGAAAAATATACTGTCTTAAAATAATCAAATCATTGTATTTTATTAAAGATGACTTCCTGAAATATAGTCAGTAGCTTCTAAAGACGTCTTTTTAATAAAGAACTTTCCTGCTATCATCACTGTATCTAATAACAGCAAAATTCTAAACCCCACATCTAGGAAAATATCATCATTTATCCCTTAATAGCTACTTTTTGTTTTAGTCGGAATCAACCCAAGCAGGACAGGAATGCTACTAAAACACAAAGGATTGCAGGGTGTGGAAAATTAGGAACAGAAACATTAATGATGGGCAGAAAGAGAGTAAACAGGAGGATAGAACATAGCGATTAGCATTGCATTTAAATTTTTGCAGATTAAAGTTGCCTGGAAAGCAGGGAGCCGGAAAGGGGAACCACAAGCAAGAGGTGCGAGAGAAGAAGGTGTTAAAGTGAAGTTAGGTGAAGAATGAATCTATTGAATGAGTCTATAGAATAAGTCTTTAGAATAAGTTCATAGAATGAGTCCACAGAATCCTATCAAATGTGTCCATATAATCAGTCTATAGAATAAGTCTATAGAATATTCATTAAAATGATTCCATTGACAACTGTATTTTTTTCAAATTATTTTCTCGACCTCATTTTTTTTCTTAACTGACACATTTTTCTGCTTTGAAAATTTTTCACGTTAAGATATATTTTTGACTTTTTCTTCTTTTCATTTCTATGGAATGGTTTTAAGCACATCGCAATAAATCCAAGAAAAACATCATTCAGTTTGAGAATAAATCGTTAAATGAGATTAGTTTTTCGTAAACCTTTCTTGTTCAGACAACTCTAGAGTAAATTGATGTTGACTAGTTATGGAACTGTTGCAGAGGGTGTGCACCAATCACACATATACCCAGAACCATTGATATATCTGCAGAACCATTCATATATTGAGATGTAAAATGATCTGATCGACGGTATTCAAAAACATATGGCAGGCAGGCAGTCATTATTAACCCATGTTTAATATATTCTAACTTATTATGTTCCATTCAGAAGACGTAAACTACATTCGACGGTCAGATCGAATCAAAGAACGTAAGAGTTTCTGAATTTGACAGATAAACATTGATCACTAATTTAGCATAGTTTACTGGTTAAAAAAACATGTATATTTTTGTCATTATTGTCTTAATATGCTCACCAGTTTGATTGTCTTTTACTGTTTATCAACCCTTTGTGGGGTAATTAAAGTTGAACCATATTTCGGATTATATGCGGTTGCATATATTATCGGGACGTTGCTAGAGAGGTTACCTATATAATTACTGACAGGGTTCGACGCTGCTTTACCTAGCCGATGGAAGAATAACCGGGGTTTTCCTGTGTAGAAAAAAGGCGGAAAGATTTAATGAAATCGTGTTGTAATGCATATATACAATAAATGAAGACCGAATTAAAAATATATATATATATATATATATATATATATATATACTTTATGAAAAACTAGATAATCCGTATGGGTAAACCTAAGGAGGATAAAATCCAGAGAGCTCAATGTAATTTCAGAGCAAATAATTTAAATAAAAACAGACCACTTTAAGGTTCCATGTAATAAATTATTTCACCACAGCCCTTTTAAAAGGACTGTGGATCATCAGACTTTACTTCCAAACAAAACATGAAAAGAAAATTTCCACATTTTTGACGGGCCGTATTAAACATATGGAAATTAACGAAGTGAGGAAGTGAGGGGTAGAGAGAAGACATGAGTGAGTTAGCAGATATTGACACATTTAACTCACTCATGTCTTCTCTCTCCCCACTCAATATTGTAGTTTTGATTTTTAACGCATTTAAATTATTAGACGAAACGCATCGTCTAATAATACAGTTTTCCTATTGTATTTTTCCTTCATACATATTGTTCTTTCTACAGGTTAACTCTGAGAAATTATATATATATATATATAGTGTTGTGCAAAAGGAAGTGAATCCCTAAGATAATCAACAAATCATAATTAAAATATATATTCATTAAGGCAAACCATTATTAAACGAATTCTAACCTCTTTCAATTTTTTCTTATGAAACTGGAGTAAAAATATTAATTAAAAATTAAGACATGCAAAGGTAATTGAGTCTTTACATAATGAATCCTTATTTTCGGCCACAACGTTGGCCAGTCTTTTTCAATAATTTTAAGAAGATTCTGGCAGTTGCTAGCGTCACTTGTGGACCATTCTTCTTGGCAAAACTCACAACCAGAATTGAAACTTATGCCATCAGTTCTCTCTTTCTAATATTTATTTTTTGATTTTTGCCATTAAGAAATTACCGATTTTGGTTTGGCGAAAGTCAACCTTTAATTACTTGCTTAATGAGGAATTGTCAAGTGTTGTTTCTTTTGCTCATAAAGAGTCAGGCAATTCACCGACGTTTCTGAAATCTGACTGGGATGTCTATGCTGTTCACCATTAGCGGGAGTTAAAACTGAAAGAGAGTTATTTATTCATCAGATATAATGAAGGTTTTCGAAATATAGTAAAGATCAACAGGAATGGAGTTAATGAATGACAATTAAGATTAGAAAAACACGGATAAAATATATTTTTCTAATCTTAATTATATATATATATATATATATATATATATATATATATATTAGATAACTTTATTCACCTCATTTGGTTCATATGTCCGTTCATATCTATCTATTCATTTATCTCTTATCCTCTCTCTCTCTCACACACACATATTGTAATGGGTAATAGTTCCAAATTCTTAATCAGAGTTCCAGTTCTATTACATGCAAATACCCTTGCTATAAGGCATGAACCCACCTCTCCCTCCCAGTTATTTTTCTAATCTTAATTATATATATATATATATATATATATATATATATATATATATATATATATATATATATTGCGGTTCCTATCTTTTGTTAAAATATACATATTTTTTTTAACATTCATATATATATATATATATATATATATATATATATATAATTTTTTTTTTGAAATTTATAACATAAATAAGTTAAAAAACACTACAAAAATAGCCATTTTGTTTCAACACCCTCGATGTCTTATCAAGTGATGATGTCGAATGTAAAATAAATGGTTTTAAAAGTTTCAAATTAATTAACAATCCTTCGCAAGGGGAAAACGTTGTTACAAAAGCTAGAATGACCAATCAAAACCCAAGTATAGGGAGATTCAAAAAGCTTGACAACGAAGTCATGTTATAATAGCTATTCACATCTTTAAAATACGGGTAATATTAAAAAAGAATTTATTCTAACCAATAATAATTAAATTATATAATAAAATTTGATATTAAAATTAAAAACTGCCAATTTTAAAATCCAAATTTAATCACTATTAAGTTTAAAAATTATAAAATTACTCAGGAGAAAAGAAGAAATATATATGTTATTCAATTTATTTCTTCGTTGAAATTACGTTAGAACAGACTCTACGTCATCCGGTCCTCCGACAATATATGTATACCTTTTAATCCCTAGTGTGTGAATGGGGTCTTAAACTCACGCGTAAAATAACACAAACACAATCAGATTATAATACATAAGCACCCAGACATATTTAGGTATATATATACATTTATAATACTTGGATATACATATATATATATATATATATATATATATATATATATATATATATATATATATATATATATGTGTGTGTGTGTGTGTGTGTGTGTGTTCGTATGTATATACATATATATATATATATATATATATATATATATATATATATATATATATATAAAAGATATATATATATATATATTACATTAATTGCTCAACTGTATATTAAATTTATGTATATTAAATAGCTCTGTTTTTCTTCCACTATAGAGTATTTATATATATATATTTGTATACGATCGCTCGCTCGTATACATACCTACTTTTACCCATATATATTTGGGTGTGTGTGTGTCTAAGAGGGAGAGAGACTGTGTGAGAAAGAATGGAACTCCTTTCAATTATCGCATAGCTGCTGCAATTGGATTTAAATATTAAAATCCTACTTATGATCTGTTTGCCGTAGAAGCCCACCAAATTAATGAGTCCCGCAGACCACTTTTAAAAGGAGTGTGAATGCGCCAACGCCCATCTGTAATCACACTAAGAAAGCCTAGTCTGGGATCTGATTCCTCACCATCACATTCGTTCTGCATTTCGCCAGGAAACACATTAGGCTGATGCTGTCATTTTTTACGGGTACTATTCTAATATTATAAATAATTTTCACAATTTCAATCCATCTATGATTTAATGTAAATGTCTTAAAACTTTAGCCGGGAATTGCATTACATTATCAAAAGACTTTGTTCCAAATATCAATTAATGTATTTTCATAATTGTATGGCAATTATCCTCGATTACATCTCGTAATTGCTGCAGTGCAGTGTTTCGTGACATAGATATTGATTTTATGATAAAACTATTAGAATACTTTTGATAGTATCTTCGTTAATCCACGCTATTTATTCACTATATCCGCCAAGAAATGTGTTCTTAAAAGTACATATTGAAAGCAACATGCCTTACATCGTAACAAAAAATGATTTTCCTCCGTCAGATAGAGAAAAAGTGTATACGTTTGGTGGATGATCGATTTGTGTTATAGTATATATATATATATATATATA
This sequence comes from Acanthosepion pharaonis, assembly GCA_903632075.3. Lineage (NCBI taxonomy): Eukaryota > Metazoa > Mollusca > Cephalopoda > Sepiida > Sepiidae > Acanthosepion > Acanthosepion pharaonis. The sequence continues at coordinate 932,427 of CAHIKZ030000718.1, read as the reverse complement.
TATATATATATATATATATATATATATATATATATATTTATTATAAAAACCCAGGTTGTGTGTGTGTGTGCGTGTGTCTGTTCGTTTATATATTGCATCGGATTTCCTATATTTTTCAACCGATTTCAACAAAATTTCACAGGACTACGTAAAATTACCATGCGGTGGTTCTGACAGCGCCAAAAATTGGAAAAAACACAATTGCTTTCGCACGAAATCAAATTGAAAACAAGATTAAGGGGCATCACTGTCGCCAGAATGAAAGGGGAACAACTCATATGGAGTTATACTTATAGAACCCAGGGTGTGTGTGTGTGTGTGTGTGTGTGTGTGTGTGTTGTTCGCTTATGTATGGGATCGGATTTCCTACATTTTTCAACCAATTTCAACACAACTTCACTTTTTCTTTGGCAGGTAGTGTTTCTTATTGTCTTGCACACTTTTTTCTTTATTTTTACCTTCAGAATGCTTTAAAAATTCCATTTACAAGACAATTGTTTATAATAAAATTCTATTCAATCGATAGACTCATAACGATTGAAAACAATGTTTTTGTTTGAGTTTGGGTTTGACCAATTCGTAAAAACACCAAAAACAAAAGAAAAACAAAACAAAAAAAAAACTAATTAAAACATGCGTGTCCGTAATTTTATTTTTCAGTCTTTATGAGGGTCGATACTTGATCGATCTCTTACTGTTACATACCTGGGCAACGCCGGTCTCTACTGATATATATTTATTTATATATATATATATATATATATATATATATATATATATATATATATATATATTATCTGACTATATTTCTGATATCAGATATTATGTACACTATTTACATTATTCGGACTATTGTCCTCATCTTTGTTGCCATATATATCACAACGTTTCGACCGTTGTACGCTCCGGCCTTCTTCAGATGTTTGGAATGTCGAACTGAACCCTTTATTTCGCTCGCTGGGGTAGAATATTCTAGTTACACGTGCTATGTGTAATAGATCTCACTAACGCCTTTATCCTCTGTTCCATGTATCCTAAAGGACATATGGCACAGTGGATAAAGGCGTTAGTTAAATCCAGTGACAGGACCCAAAGAGTGTGATTTCAATACCTGGTTATGGCGGTGGAGATCTTGGAGAGTGGAATTAACAGGAGATAACTGATAACTGACAGCCATTAGACATGGCACGCGGATCTAGATCAGTCTAACCCAGGGTTCAGTTCGCGCTAATTGCAATTTCAATCTCTTCAACTCTAGGGTTAACCGTTATAATTCTTAACTAATCCCATAAACAGCACTTCTTATCTGCTCTTATGCTCATAAAATGACACACGGTAATCTTCTACTTTGATTAACTCTAAAGCTTTGTATTGGATGAGCATTAGCATAAAAATTCTATGATTTTAGATACTTGAGATTATCATGATGAACACTGTGTTCGTTGCAAATCCCATTCATTGACAAAGTTGTGTAGCGATAGACAAAAATTCAGCTGTAACCAAATATGTAACGTTGCTGGTAGGACATCATGTTCCTTCAGATCGCCTTGATTATCATTTAGCTGACACTTCACTCGCCAGCGCGTGACTCGTTTTGTCGCTGGTATCTTGATGGTGGCACGGTTCCTCTCGACGTTTTGTTTTTTTCACGGCCATTCATTCCTGTGCCACGTTTGGTCTTTGATTTCAGAAACTGAGAAGATCGCTGATGAAGCAGACTGAAGTGAGGACTGGCCCGACAGCTGAAATAAAGAAAAGCGATTTGGTTTATATATGATTTGTTGTATACAGAATTTGTAAACTTTCCCACTTGTCGTTATAACCAAATGACACTGGAATCCCCTTTGAAGTATGCAGCTTGTTCTAGTAGTAACTAGAATTTCTAAGTTCTGGTCTTTATACCCGGGACAAGGTCTTGGTCAGTATTCCATATATAGGTTTGCCGTTGCTGGAGATAATGGTGAGCCCATTGCTAAGCCCTCCTCCTATCGATTTATGCCTAATCCTATTCCAAAGTGTGTTTTTTGCATACCGAGAGTCAACATCTCCATCAGGTTATCTATTGGTATACTGATCCGTTCTGCTAGCGATGAGTCCGAGGCAAGTCTGTCTCTGACTACCTAGAGTTCCTCCTCCGTGGGTACCTTGGTGAACATAATCATACTACCAGCTGATAAAGGCAATACAACTGGAAGACCTCATTGCGAATGGTAGCTACAGTAAAGAATGTTCCTACGAACAGAACGCTGATGTCTTCTAGAACGCCCAGTGGATAAAAATGTTGCTTAAATCCAGTGACTTGATACAAAGACTTGTGAGTTCAATACCGGACTACAGCAATTGTGAACCAAAAGATTGGAGAGTTCAGTTAAAGGAAAATAACAGAGATACCCGGAAGAGGTATGACACGTGGACCTAAAACAATATGTTCCGGTGGAAAAAATAAACGGTTCGATTCGAAAATTCTAATCACCTGTAGAAGGTCGGAGTGTACAACGACCGAAAAGTTGTGACTATGGCAATGAAGATGAAAAAACAGTCTGAATAATGTAAATAATGTATGTATATATATATATATATATATATATATATATATATATATATATAATTACATGCATAAGTAATTATTTCTATTTACATCTCCGTGTGTGTGTCTGTGTGTGTGTTAATACTAAGAAATGTCATTTTACGAACCATAATTTAAATCAGGTAACATAGATTTGATAACGGCCCCGACTTACTGTTGTAGTGCCCTCCATCTAAAGAGGCTATGTTGGACTCTTCAGCCTACTATAAGATTAGTAAGAGAGAAGGCCTTGGAGGAACAATCGAATGTAGCGATCAAGTAAATGGTCAAAGAAATAAAAAAAGAGTGTTGCTGATATATCATATATTAAACAGTAAGTACAACAGCAGAGTATTAAACAACTAGTGAGTTTGCGTCGGTTGAGCCAGTGTTCAATCTATTCCACTGTTCCCCCAAGGCATCCTCTCCTACTAATTATATAGTAGTCGGAAGATCCCAACGTAGATTCTGTAAAGGGAGAACAACCCAACACTTTCTATTTTTCATACTAATTCGCGTGGAAAATCAAGAACCCACTTCTCAAAATACAACGTAGCCCACAGAAGAACACATCTAGGTTTTGGCGTATGGTACAAATCACTCCTTCCCACTAACTTATAGCAAAATTCTACAACACATTTTATCAGTCTAGGTATATCAGTTTATATATATATATATATATATATATATATATATATATATATAACTGATATATATATATATATCTTTTATATATATATATATATATATATATATATAAAATATATATAGCTGATATATATATAAATATATAATTATTTAAAAAAATTTATAACATAAATATGTTATAAAATCACTACAAAAATAGCCATTTTGTTTCAACACACTCGGTGTCTTATCGAGAGTGTTGAGACAAAATGGCTATTTTCCTACTGATTTTATAACATATTTATGTTATAAATTTTTTTTTAAATAATTATACATGCTCTACTTTGTATTGAGCACTCTTTTAAGAATAGTAATTGTTGGTTATTGAATTCATTCCGTATACATCATTTATATACTTTATATATATATATATATATATATATATATATATATATATATATATATATATATATATATACTGAAATGAAAAGGTTGAAATTTTGTAAAAAAATCTGACAATATTTTCTTCATATTGCTGGTGTTTTGATATCATGTTACTATGGCTGCCTTGTATAATTTTTTCCCTTCCTAAAAATGGCCTATCTCGTCTGTTTCTTTCTGCTGGTCGGAAATGTTAGAGAATTTGAGCGAAACATTGCGGTAATGTACCCGAAATTATCTTTGAACAAAATGAATGTTGGAACGAAGCAATCTGTAAAATGCAGAACAGTTCCTGAAGTCATCAATGAAAAACGATATTCTGAAAGCCAGAAGGAGAGAAAACGAAAACAGACGCAGTGAAGAGTAAGAGAAGGTCTAGGGAAGCAACGAACAGGGATGACGAATCTTTGAAGGCAAAACATGAAACTGGAGATAAATAAGGAAGGATTAAATGAGGCAAAGGGTGAAAAGTTAATTCATGCCACAAACGATGATTTAAATAATCTCAATTCAAAACAAAGGAAAAAACAGAAAAATAAAGCCAATAAATTAAACATCAATATTTCAAGATTAAATATCACTAAGGAAGTAGTCTTGGATTGTTAGTAGAACAAATGAGATAAGAACAGATTGTGTTGCGTCAGTCTTTACATTGGGAAAGGATTGAAACCTATGAAATTCCATACCACCAAAATGGTACCATCATTAAATATGTAACACACACACACACACATATATATATATATATATATATATATATATATATATATATATATATATATATATATATATTGAACAATAAGAAAATAAAAAAATAAAATATTTAGACACATTGGGTTGTAGATTAATATTCTTTCGTTTTTTTTTTATTATTATTCCATTTAGATTCCTCGACTAGTTTCGACCGAAATGGCCATCATCGGGAGGAGAAATTTATATATATATATATATATATAAATATTCATATGTATATATATATATATATATATATAAAATATCGCACATTGATTGTGGTCAGTATTTACATTAGTCGGACTATAGTCCTCATCTTTGTCGCCATATTTGTCACAACGTTTCGGCCGTTGTACGCTCCGGCCTTCTTCAGGTGGTTGGAATTTCAAACTGAACCCTTTATTTCGATCACTGGGGTAGACTGTTCTAATTCCACGTGCCATGTTTGATAGATGTCAGTTATCAGTTATCTCCTGCTAATTTTCCCTCTGAAAGTTCTCCACTGCCTTAACCAGGAATTGAACTCACCTTCTTTGGGTCTGTCACTGGATCTAACCAACGCCTTTATCCACTGTGCCATGTGTCCTTGAGGACACATGGCACAGTTCAGTTCGAAATTCCAACCACCTGAAGAAGGCCGGAGCGTACAACGGCCGAAACGTTGTGACAAATATGGCGACAAAGATGAGGACAATAGTCCGACTAATGTAAATACTGTACATAATACCTCATCTCAGAAATATAGACAAACATTGATTGTGGTGTTAATAAAATAGTGCTCGATGCAATATGAAAATGGTATAAGCTATATACAAATAAATAAATGTTCATTTTATTTCTCACTGGTAATACAACCGCTGTGGAAAAATATTTATTTATCAATATATATATATATGTATATATATATATATATATATATATATATATATGTGTGTGTGTGTGTGTGTGTTTATGTGTGTGTGTGTTTATGTGTGTGTGTGTGTGTGTGTTAATAAGTATTTATTTTTCTACATCGGTTATATCAACAGATGGAAATATGAACATTTATTTATATATGTATATATCTTATAGTACATATATATATATATATATATATATATATATATATATATATATATATATATAGTGATTTTCTAAGCTTGGCTTAGATGTGGCACAAGGCCGAAAAAATTGCTATAAGCTTTCTAACCATTACACCACTTTTAATGAGGAAATAATTATGCTATCAGGCCTTTCTTGTCTCTCTTTTCTGTCATCATTATTCGAGACTTTATCTGGAAAAGAGTTTTTTGCCAGCTGTCTCTTTTTTTGTTTTTCTTATATATATATATATAATCCCTCTTTTAATAAAAGTTTCATTTAAGACGACTACAGCGCTTCAGCTTTGTATTTATTTCTTATGTTTTCATTTTTTTCTTTGCTAGACATCAGTCGTGTTAAAATCGATCAAATGTTTTGTGTGTTGCTGTACTTTGAATGAGATTTTCTGTTCTTTTATAATTAAAGCTGAATGTGTAACTTTTTAATGTATGTAGAATTAAATGTGATAATGACTAAAAGAATTGCCTGAAGTGGTCGGACATTAAAAATTCAATATTCAAACAACTTACTTCCAGACAAGAAAATAACTAATACGAACACAATTAAAATTAAATAAAACGCTTAAACGCAGTAACTTTTCAGTCGTTTATAATAATAATAATAATAATAATAATAATAATAATAATAATAATTATAATAATAATAATATACAGGGTGTCCATAAAGTTCGCGTACACTTTAAAAAATTATAACTTTATTTGTATTTGCGAAAGAAATATTTTCTAAAAAGGATTAGAAAGAAGGAAGTCTATATTTTTTAAGGTTTTATTGAAATTTTATTTAAGATTCCACATGGCCTCCATCATTAGCAATGCAAAGGGTAATACGATTTTGCAGTTCACGGAAAATATTTGCCAACTGATTTACAGTAATGCCTGAAATCACATTAATTATTTTAGCTATACTTAAAACTAGGTACAGTAAACTTTATAACATTTTTTACAGGTTATTTCTATCGCAAATATAAAGTTATAATTACTGCTCAGATATATACACTGTGCCCGATAAAAACATTGGAATTCTGACACCGTTTAATTGTTGTAATTCTTGTTACAGTTTGAAACAGAAGCAAAGGATAGAAATTTAGTAGCTTAAAACAGAACAAAAACATAAATGTTGCATATGGTGTTCAAATAAAAAAATTAATTTTTTTCATATGTTACTTTATATATATATATATATATATATGTTTGTGTGTGTGTGTGTGTGTGTGTGTGTGTGTGTGTGTGTGTTTAGTCAGCAAATTCCCTTTAAGGCATGTCTTATTAAATAAATTACAGATAATATGTGTACTTATTTTTAATAAAATCCATTCATACTCACTGATAACCTTCCGTGTAATGCAATTAAATGATGTGAGAAATTTGATACAAATAAGAAAATATTATTTTCCATTTCCCAAGTACTTTCGATTTTCTTCCGCGATCATCTTCGGGGGTGTACATAATAATACAAAACTGTGTGAATATCAAAAATAAGTTTGTATTAATACTTGCACATGTGAACAGATGCTTTCAGTGAGAAGTCCCCAAAGGACAAGAAAACTCACTGCTTTCAAAGTTTTCAACATCATAATTTTCAATGTGGCGTAAACTTTGTTTGATTTGAGATAACATGATGTAATTTTCAGAAAAAACTCTCCAAGGAATCTTAACAAACGGTGAAAATTTGGATGGGATCTGAAAGCTGTTGAATCTGGGTAGAATGACCCTTATTCGAACGAATATAACTTTGAATTTGATGCAATAAATCCATATTGATTGGTATAATCATTTACCCCGTATAACTGAATATCTTTGAAAAGCACGGTATTGCTTCAAATGACAAGAAAAATGTCTGTCACAAATAAAAATAAAATAAAAGGGGCACTGAAAAATAACCCTTTTCAATTTGCTTAATCAGACACATACACACACACATATTATTATTATTATTATTATTATTATTATTATTTCCCTTGATTTCCGGCGTGTACACATTTCTTTCCGGGTTCCATCCAGGTACCTAAGGTTAGAAATGGCATCATGACACTTTCCACTGACAAAAAAAAAAAAAATTTACATCGATAAATGCCTCCGTAAAGTGTGGGCTGTACTTGTGAGAACATTTTTTTTGTATTTCTTTGAGGCATGGACTTCCAGGAATCCCTTCAATTAGTCTACTGCAATCTTTTCCAACCAGTCCTAGGGCTCCAACTACAACAGGGATTGTTGATGTTCCCATGTTCCACATTTTTGAGATTTCTATTTCAAGGTTCTTGTACTTTGACATCTTTTTGAATATCTTCAAAGATACATTGCAGTCACCAGGGACTACCATATCAATAAAGAGGTACTTTTTTGTTTGTGGTCTTTAATAACAATATCTGGGCGGTTGGCTTTCATTGTTCTGTCAGTGTGTATTGTGTAGTCCCATAGAATTGTAACAGGTCCTATCTCCGTAACCGTGTCTGGGTGGTGTTCATACCAGTTTCTTTCAGTTTCCTTCCTTTATATTCAGTGGGTGCCAATATCGTGCAACCTGATACAAGATGATCAATCGTTTCTGGATATTTATCACAGAATTTGCATTTTGGGCTAACACAATATTTTAGTATATGTGCTTGATAATTACTAGTTAGCAAGCATTGGTCCTGTGCAGCAAGGATAAAACCTTCAATTTCAACTTTCAACCCTGCATCACGTAGCCACTGATGGGTACGGGTTTTGTCTACGTCAGCTAGCTTGGTACGGTCAGATTATTGGCGATGAAGCAGTTTATCTTGCCATCGTTGCTGTATCTGGTCGGTTGCATTTGTCTTTGCTCTCTTTTTTAAATATTTTGCATCTTCAGCCGGTGTACTGTGCTTTACTTGTATTTCTGCACCCATTTGAAATTCCATTTTGTACTTGTTAGCTTCATTATTACGGAGTAAGGACGCTTACTCCTTTCATGTTCCTTGACGCATACCATCATCCAGTCTTCTGTAGTTTCCAAGTATCTTTGGAAGCCAATTGTTGTAGTTTTGTAGGATAGTTCTAGTTGAACTAATCCTCTGCCTCCTTCGGACCTGGGCACATACAGACGATCAACATTAGATGATGCATGCGATAGCAAGTGAGAAGCTATTATTATTATTATTAAAAATGATAATAATAATAATAATAATACAATTCAAATGCACCAATCAAGATACGTAAAAAATATCATGATTAACCGTATTTTTAGTCCATCATGATTCAATAGATAATTATAATACCCAGTAAAGCAATGAATGTTTAATAAACTGTTGAAGCTTAAATAAGCATGGAATAATACAACACAAAATGTACGTTAACAAAATGTATTGAAACAAAGAATAGGTACACAATATTTACAGTTAGTTTGGTATATTCTTGGGAAGACTGTTCCTGCATAATGGGTTGACTAAATCGCAGTCGGGCAGAGTCTCTGGATTCAATTTCTTAATCTCTACTATCTTCCCCGTCTTCCGGTACCAACCCATATTTATATGGTCGGTAGTCCGCTTATGTAAATTAGGTGTATCATACACAACATAAACTTATCTCTTTGAACAATTATTTATTATCTGCGATTGATTGAGGGAATATATATCCAAAATACAGACTCGAAATAAACTTATTAATCCATAAATTAAAAGCATGAAAACTAATAATGAATACTTTGTAAAACAGAAATAGGATAACTTCAAATATCTTTATTATATACAACACAGAATATGTAACATTAGACAAAGCAAATAATTTAAACTAAACTAATAAGTTAACCAACCACCGCGAGACAATTAAACAACACTGAAGAAATAAATAAGCAAATTAAGTAAATAATAAACAAATTAACAAACTACGAATCGACATGAAATAACCAGTAAAATTTAAAAAGAAACAGTATAATAAAACTACCAATAAATGCATTCGGATTTACAATTAGTCCTAACCAATAACCGATAAGACAATACAATAAATCTTATTATCGATAATGAACCATTGACCAGCATATAGAAATAGTTAAGACTAAACACAATAAACATGGCCTGAAGATTGCGTTCAAGCAACTAACAGTCTGTCGCCGCTTGGCGTTTATCTCAGTATTCACTTTTATATTTTATATTTACACACTCTCTATCTCTGATATTGAACAATTAAATATAACATAACTTAAAACAATATTTCATTTCATATATATATATATATATATGTGTGTGTGTGTGTGTGTGTGCATATGTGTGAGAGAGAAAGAGAGTGTGTGTGACGTTGTGTGTGTGTGTGTGTGTGAAATTGGAAGACCTATGCATACAAATCTATATATCAGTCTCTCGTTAGTATTCGAATGATAACATGGCAAAAACTCAAAAGTAACGCGTTACAACCTAAAAGAAAGTTAATCAAACTAATTACTAATACCCTATCTCTTGATAGAATTGCCTGATTTTCCTGAAAATGACTGTCTGATATATTGGTTTTTAAATGGACTCCAACGCTTAATATTGGCTTCGAATGAAAATCTGAAGAGCAACAGATGCAAAAAGATGCCCGAATTAAACATAAATATTCCATACTTACTTATTCTGGCTCAAAGCCAAATTGGATTCAAATGATATATAACATATATCTATAATCTTTTAAGTAGATAAGTCAGACATTTTGCAATATCCGTATTTAATTCATGCAAATCATCTTAGTTTGAAAACCAAACACCAATAGACGAAATGTTAGTCGCCTACCCACCCAACACCGCCTCATTACAGAAATATTAAAAAAAATATTTAAAAAAGTAATTCATAAAGGTCAACTGTACTCCTTTTCAGGCGAGAGGCATAAATAAATAAAAATTAATTAATAAACATTAATTAACCTATATAATTCCAGATTTCTTCTATTTTTTTTTTTTTTTAATTATCGGATTTACGATGGTCAATAGTTAGTTAAATAATCATCATTATTCTGCTGGTGTAAAATTGTTTTTGTAATGAAATATCTCTTTAAAATAGTGCCATTTCTTTATGCAATTGTATTTTGTTTGTAATTCTACCTCATTCTAGGGAAAGTATGATGTGAAATATTTATTTTTATATTTAAGCTTGTCAGATTGCAAAGAAATATATTTGTCTTCCTATTCACTGTCTCCAATAAAATTATATTCAATTTTTAATCAACATAACAGCCATGGTGACAGTTCCTAAAAAAGTAATTTGCCGTATTTTGATTGTAATTTCTTTTGTTTAATTAATACAAAATGGAAAGAAAAAGTCAATCACCGGACAATTTTAATACTGTAACGTTTTGAACTGGTTTATTTCAGCGGGATGGAAATAAGTTTCGCCATCTGAAAAAATGAAATGTTCTGTATTGTGACAGCCGACTTTTTATTTTTTTTACTCGCCGACCAAATTGATGTACGTTTATTGATACACTGAATGAAAAGTGGCCGGTTGTAAATGGTGTTCCAATAACTTGGACCGATTTTAAATGGGGAATTATGTTTAAGCATCTAACGATTTTTTTTTCTTTCAGATTTGCGGGCATTTGGGCGATATTATTTTTCACGCATAATTGCCATGATTTAAATAACATGATCCAATAGAGAAATAAATACATTTTCAATAATAACACTGATTTATTTACTACTGACTTTCATCCATCTTAATGAAACACTATATATATATATATATATATATATATATATATATATATATATATATATATATGCATGTTTCATTAAAAACGACAGACAAGGTACTACGGTTGAGCTTATTATTTAATTTTTCTTTCTGGACAAAGGGTGTGTAAGAACTGTCCGAATGTTTTATATTTCCGAGCGCTTTCGACTATACTTTTAGCCATTATCAAGGATGATTCGATTATCAGCTTAGTTGAGTGTGTGCGTTCTGTGTATGTATCAGTGTGTGTAGGGATGTTTTTAATTTCCGAATACGGTTAGCACATTGTGGCTTTGTTCGTAGTTAATATCGTTAAGAGTTGGCTTTGTCTTTTTATTATTAAAAATTATTATTATATATATATATATATATATATATATATATATATATATTGATCATTTCACCCGAAGCAAGTCGGGAAGCCACCAGGACGCAAGGGGTTACAGAAAATTTGTAGCAAGATCAGATAGGAGTGATAGAAGAGAGGATGAGGAGAAGGGTAGTGGATAGATCAAGGCAACTGGAGATGTCGATTGACATTACATTTGAATAGCTGGAGATTATAGCTCTCAGGGAAACTGGAATAGGGAAGGGAGTTCCACAGGCGAGAGGTGCGAGACATGAAGCTATTGGAGTAGAAGAGACGGCTACATTTAGGAGTTTCGACAGTGAAGGGGTGAGAGCGGGATGCCAGCCTCGTAGGGCGCTTGAACTCATGAAGTCTGGGAACCAGCGAATGCAGCTCCTCGGAGCAATTGCCATGAAAGTATTTGTAAAACAGACAGAGAGAGGAGACGGCGCGTCTGTGAGAGAGCGACTGTAGACGAGATGCCAGATCAGGGCCAATTATATTGCATATCCGCCTCTGGAGCCTATCAAGAACCCCGAGGCAAACAGAAGTGGCTCCAGACCATACATGGCAGCAATACTCCATGCAAGGGCGAATTGTTGATTTGTACATCTGGAGGATCGATTCCGGGGAGAAAAATTTCCTGGCGCGGCACAGAGAGCCAACTTTCCTTGCGGTGGACGAAGCAATTGACTCAATGTATTTGTTCCATATATATTTAGAGAGAGAGAGAAAAAGAGTGAGTGAGAGAGAGATAGAGAGAGAGAGAGAGAAATAAAGAGTGTTCCAATAACTTGGACCGATTTTCAATGGGGAATTATGTTTAAGCATCTAATGATATTTTTTCTCTTTCTTTCAGATTTGGCGGACATTTGGGCGATATTATTTTTCGTAATCGCTATGACTTAAATTACATGATCCAATAGAGAAATAAATAAATGCTCACTAATAACAACGATTTATTTACTGCTGTCTTTGATCCATCTTAATGAAACACCCTTTATATAGATATATGTAGAGACAAATGTATAGATATAGAGATATATAGATAATATAGTGAAATTAGACTATGCAAGGCTTCAGCTATTCCCAATAAAAGTCTTTAAGTAGGAGAAATGCAATGTATTCTTGGACACACACACACACACACACACACATATATATATATATATATATATATATATATATATATATATATATATATATATATAGAGAGAGAGAGAGAGAGAGAGAGATGAAAGGCTTAAGCTATTCCCCAACCAATGTCATTAAACAGGAGAAATGCAATTTGGTTTTCATTTAGCGTTTGTTCTACGTTGAAAAATTAACGAAAATTTCTTTATAGTAATAACGATTTAAAAAGGTTTAACAGGATCATTCGGGTTTAAATCAATGTAACATTCTACTCTGTAAATGGTTCTGTGCATCACTAAATTAGCAATATATGTTTGCCAGATAAAAAAAAATCTTTCTTATTTTGTTTTAATTGTCAGATAGAGTGGAATCCATACTTCAATAATTCAGTCGTACGATTGAATAAACCTTTCCAAGTTAACATTTCTTAACAAACTCCTGACTTCAGGATGTGACATTGATTGGCTTATTATTTCATCGTTTCTCGAAGTAAACGTTGTTTTAATAACTTGGACCGATTTTAATGTGAATTAAATTTAAGCGTTTAATTTTTTTCGTTTTCTTTCAGATTTGACGGATATTTGGGTGATATCATTTTTCACACATAATTGCCATGACTTAAATAACATGATCCAATAGTGAAATAAATGATTTTTCACCAATAACATTGATTTATTTTCTGCTAAATTTGATCCGTCTTAATGAAACACCCTTATATATAATCCGTCTTAATGAAACACCATTTACCTTTGCCGTCGTGAATTAAATGAATGTACCTTAATTTTATTTATCAATTTGATTCACACTTGTAGAGTTTTATAAAATTCGTCACTGATCTTTTTTGCCACAATATGGTGCATGTAGGATACACGGTGTATAATAGTCGGAAACCTTTTCTTTAATCCTCCTTAATGAAACACTCTTTAACTAACACAAATAATATTCCATCTGTATTAAACCGAACAAAGCGCATACCGTCGTATTTACCGTCTTCGAGTTAATTATTCTCTCTTTAGAAATGTTTAGTTATTGTATTTTCTTTTGTATAATACAAGTTGAGTATGAGAAGACACAGTGTTTCTGAAGCTAAGAACAGGGAACATATTACTTCCTTGAGTATAAAACGACTCCATAGTACAACCAGTGGCGAACTTACATCTTAGGAGCTCTATAGCTTCAATTGATATGGTCGCCCCGTTCGTAACCAACAAGAATAGATTTGACGATTCAGCTGCCAAAATGAAGGCTATGAATAGATCCTGGTGAGCACAAAGGGCCCATACAACTCGAGGTTCTGGCACTGCAAACTCTCAAAAAATGAAATTTGACCAATTACGGTGAAATTTTGAGGCCATATCAAAACGTATTAGTTCTTATTCTAAAGTCAGCATTAGCGACTTCAACGCATAAGCAAATGAATCTCTCAGTAAAATGGCCTTATCTTAATGATAATACTGTTATTGCATTTTTAAAATGAATCATTTATTAAATAAAATATTCCTTGTTACGCAAACATTCTATTTAATGGATACAGTTGTTTGTGTAGACAACCATGTTTTTTCAAGCGGTGAAAATTTACACCCACCGATCTGTACCTTCGAGTGGCGTAATAAAACAAATTGGCTTCCCGGCAGAGTACGAAACAGCATTCTGCTAGCAAAGGAAACATCCGTTAAGCCCGATGCACTTCTAGACTGTTCAGTTAAGGAACACATCTGCATTAAAAAGAAATATCCTATTTATGAAATGCTTACTTCTTGTTCGGATGACTCGAAGTTGATATCGGCTGATATCGCTTCATGTTCGGATCTCTCGAAGCTGATATTGGCTGATATCGCTTCATGTCCAAGAATAAAGCAGCGGGTAAACCATAACGATAATGTTTGATCGTAAAGATGATTTTCATTAAAAAAAAATTCACCTAATACAAATCCCGAGAGCCACTTGGTTTACTGTTAAAAGAGCGATTATGAATCAGGTGTCATATGAGTGAAATAGGCTGTGATATGAAGTGAGGATTATGAGGAGAAAGAGGATAGAAAATGACTGACCTTGAGTTGTTAAGATTGCTGGAAACTGTTTAACATATTTTGTGATGACAACGAACACTCGTTGCCACTTTTGTAATGTCAATGAATACTCGTAGTCATTTTCGTAATGCTAGTAATGCTATTTGTAGTAACTTTGTAATAGCAGATACGACTATACTAACGCGGTTGAACAATACTGGTGTCAGACGCCTTCGAATATCACTCGCACTTATGGTACTTGCTCGATAATACTCGCTCGAATAGTAACCACCGAATACTGATCCGAATAGTAATCCGTATTGTGATCAGTATAGAGAATAGTGTAGAGAAGAGAATAACGATCTTTACAGTAATAGAGGATAGAATAGAAATGGGGATCAATTAGACGCCACGCTAATTCGCATATATGCGATTTCTCTATGTGATCTACTTCATTCAAAATGAGATCACCTGGCGATCTACAGTGTAGGCAGCGACACTTTATTCTATATGACAAAATAGAAATAGTTTTTAAGAAGATCTTCCTCTTTCTTTTTTTCTTTTTTTTTTTAACATGAAGGAAATTAGTGCCATTTGACATGTGGCAAGTGTTATGGCTTGTCTTAGTTGTAGAGGTTAGAAATGACAAAAAACAGAGCATTTTGAACGTTTGACATTTAAATAGAGATCGATTTGTGAGTTGTGATCTCTTGGAAAGTCATTGTAGATAGTTAATAAATCTTATCGCTTAAGATCGCCTAACCCATTTGAAACAGGAAAATGTGGGCTGGTTTGCTCCAACATAGCAATGTAGCCGTCTCTTCTACTCCAATAGCTTCATACCGCGCACCTCTCGCCTGTGGAAAAACCTTCCCAATTACTATTTCCCTGAGAGCTATAATCTCCAATTATTCAAATGTAATGTCAATCGAAATCTCCAGTTACCTTGATCTATCCACTATCCCTCTCCTCATCCTTTCTTCTATCACTCCTATCTGCTCTCGCTCCAAATGTTCTGCCACCTCCTGCATCCTAATGGCTTCACGCCTTGCTCGGGGCGTAATGCTTAAAAAAAATTAAATTAATATGTTTTTTGTAAAATGAAAGCAATGCTAAAGAAGCTTGGCAATATCGATGGGAATAGAATGAGCTACTTAGTAAGTATTGTTGAGAAGACCAAAATTTAAGAAGATGTGGAGAATCATGATCATCCACCTCATTAAAAAACATGGAATGGGAAAATATTTTTGATAAGAAACTATGTATAAATAATTATCCAACCAAAATGTTCCCCTGATCATAAAACATTCTGCTTCGTGACAAAAAAAAAAGTACACATATCTATCAAAAGTATCGAGATAAAAAAAAAAAAATAACGAAATTATTTCCAACTGGCAAGCACCAAAAAAAAAAGATCATTACTTGACTCCATTTCTGCTTCTTATTCCTTCACCAAAATATGTAAAACAAAATACATTAATTGATTGTTTCGTAACAAGCTCTAAAAGGGATATGTCCCGGAAAGGGATATATTTGTTCGAAGTAGCAAAGTGTTTGTTGACTACTGTAACCGAGTAGGACAATCTAGCAGGTAACCGTAATGGACTGGTCCTCGTCGTAGTGGTAGGCAATAGGCGTAGGCAATAGGCGAAGACTATAGGCGTAGTCCATGTACCTTCACGTCAGTCTGTATTTATGGCTGACACCAGCCAATCATATTACTGAGGGGGAATCCATGTGAATGCATATTCATTACATCAAAAAAGCCTAATTTCCATAACTGCCAGAGAATGGCAGGCTCTTTTTTTTCAATTCAGATCAGAAAAGGTTTGCATAATGATGTCCGTGCAGAAACTAAAAAATGACAATTCTTTAAATACAATCGGTAATTACTGCCTGAACTCTAATATGGGAAAAAGGTAAAGAAAAAGCTTGTAGAATGCCTCTTTTTACTTACCAGGATGATGACTGAATCTTCTTGAAAACGAATTATTTTCTATTTTAAACAACAAAACGAGGTTATTTGGAAGAAATTTGTCCTTCAGGTATGGAAAAATATTTAACTTTTTCATTAACAGAAAAACAAAAATACTCCACTGCGCTTACCTTAGAGCAACAACCACACCCATTACCTTGACACGAAGACAAGTTAAAGACTTAGATTACTTTGCGAATTCTATTCTATGTATTTCCCGCGGATGCTAATCAGATATCCCTAAACAAATATTTGGGTAGATTAAATGTATTTTTAATTTATTTCTCTGGAGCGATCTTCTGTGAAATGTTAAGCATATGTAATGTTTGCTGAATGCTATCTTGCGATCATCCATTCTCTTCTTAGAGGTTTCCACTGCTGGTACGCGCGCTCTCCTGTACTTTGTAAGTTTTATAATTGACATCTGGTAGTGTAGGTTTTATTTACAAATAGATCACTACTGTGAAAATGCGGAAACCAATCGGAGCAGTGCTGCCTGTTATTGTTATAAGGAGTTTCAATAATCCTAAAGACAAGTTTTAAAATAATTTGGCTCATTAAAGGTTTCTCACTTGCCTGAAGAGTATGGATTACACAAGCACACACACACGCATAAACGCGCGCACATACACACACGCACATACATATATATATATAAATATATATAAAAGAAATATGCTGTAGTGGTTCCAACGAGAGAAAAGTATGTATATTAAAAAGAAGAGAGGTGCCTCAAACGTTTTTGGTTGTAATGTGGATTTATTTAGAAAAAATATTATGCTTTGTTTTACATAATTTTGGCCATAATATAATTATGTAAAACAAAGCATAATATTTTTCTAAATAAATCCACATTACAACCAAAAAAACGTTTGCGGCACCTTTCTTTTTTTTAATATATATATATATATATATATATATAAAATATATATATATATATATATATATATATATATATATATATATATATATATATATATATATATATATATATATATATATATATATATATATATATATGAAAAAATATACGGAAAAAACAAACAAAAATCCTAATATGCAATTATATTTGTTTTAATGTTAATATAATGTCAACGGTCGGACGTTTCGGTCTAGTAGACCTTCTTCAGAACATATTTATAACATTGACATTATATTAATATCAAAACAGCATAATTGCATATTAGGATTTTTGTTTGTTTTTTTCGTATAATTTTCTTCATACTCTCGGATCTATAACCATATATTTGCTTATATATATATATATATATATATATATATATATATATATATATATATATATTTATATAGGCATCATATTTTCATTCAAGTACGTTTGGTTAAATAATTTAGACGTATTAAGTCTATTTATTTTAGTTTTAATCTTTTCAAGTCCATGAATTAATTTCTTGGTGTTTGTAGAAATTTGATTTAAAAAAAATTACAAAATTTTCTTTCATATTTGATAAACAATTAAAACTAAAATGAATAGACATAATACGTCTAAATTATTTAACCAAATGTTGTAGAGTAGTTTTTAAAGTGGAGGCTTGTATTTCACTAAGTTGGCCCTAAAAGGGTTCAACGTACAAAACGTTAGCAACTTGAAATAATAGTTAATGACGCAGCAATCTAGTTGTGGTGGTTGATACTTTAATGTCCGACATCGACTGACACACCAACTCCACTCTGCCCACTGGCGACTGCTACTACTACTACTACTTATTATGTGTGGGAGAGTCTATTAACAATAGAATAGGTAAGTTCCGGTATAACACCAAACATGCTTGATATATATATATATATATATATATATATATATATATATATATATATAGAGAGAGAGAGAGAGAGAGAGAGATAATAATATTATATATTTATATAGCTCTAATAAAATAATAGATTTCATCTTCATCAGTCATCCTGTTTTCTAAAAGTCATTGTCCCTGTTGATATTAATGGCCAAAATAAAACTTACATAGGGTGTGCGGAAGGTGCCTTCAAACGTAGATGTTACAGCCATAGGTCTTCATTTACGCTTGTAAATCTTAGATACTCTACCAAACTTCTTGACCATGTTTGGAATTTAAAAGTAAAAAACAGTAATTTAATTTAAACCCCCACCAATACATTTACAATTCCCTTGCTCTTCTTCTTCTTCTTCTATATATATATATATATATATATATATAGTTGTATATTTGAGCAGAAATTTTTTTCTAACAGATATTTCATTAAAAATGATGAAAGTGTACTTCTCTTACGTTGGTATTGTATTTTTCTTGTATGTTTAGAAATTTTCCAGATGATTGTTCGTTCCTACCGTCTTATGCTACTCTGTTAGCCGTTTTCAAGGATTTGAGTTATGTTATTGTAAATTCTATGTAATTAATACTGTAAATTGTGCGTAAGCTTTTGAAAGATAGACATATTTTTAATTTCTGAATACCGCATACCCAAACACCTGATCGTAGCTGACGCGATAAATGATTTCCTTTTTATTTTATAGCGAGTCAGCAATCTTGTGACAGTTATCGGTTATGTGTGCAATATAATTATTGGTGAATTTATTTACATCTGGAAAACTCTTGCCCACGACGCCTTTGACTTCACAAATAGTGCGGACTTATATACCATAAGAAATATCTTCCTCCAGTTGAATAATAATATCAAGTTAATTATTTGTAAAAATATTAAAACAAGCAGCTAACACTACAAGCATCAGCAACAACTCCCCAGCAAAATCAAAACTATATAGGACCAAAATAATTTATGATTTCAAATATAAGTGATACCGACTTCAATCAGCATAAAGCGTGTAAAAATAACAGAATCATAGAGAAAAACACTCAACAATAACAAACACGAACACGGCCACAATGTTCTGACCGTATTCATAAATATATCTACCTTCCATTAATTTCACCCTACTTACAATAGCAAAGGCCAAATCATTGAAAATGACTAATATATTATTCTAAAATGACTAAAATGCGATTGGTACAAACAAAATTAGGTCAATTTCTATACACACTAAGTCTCCACCAAAAAGAATTCATTTGTACGTATAAAATATACATAAAGGAAAAACATAAGCGAAGTAATTACTCAGACATTTTTGATGAAACACCATATGTGTATACGCGTGTGTACGTGTATATATATATATATATATATATATATATATATATATATATATATATATATATATATATATAGAGAGAGAGAGGAGAGAGAGAGAGACAGAGAGAGAGACAGACAGAAAGAGTTTAAAATTTTCTACTTTTATAAGGAAAGGGTGATTGATATCGGAGTTAATGCGTCTGTAGATACAGACAGTGTGAACATATAAATCAGCACTGCAAGGTGTCCTTTTCACGCTTTAGATGCCATACCTCCTTTTTCGTGTTCTATATATAGGTCACTGGGAGATTAATGGAAATTGGTGAAGGCAAAACTGTCACTTCGGTTGTATTTTGTTTAAGGTTAAAAATAGCTCAATTATGATCATGAATTTTCGTTTGCTTATTTTTTTATTTTTTTTGGTCATTAAATAATTTTTTATATATTTCATTTACTTCTTGTATGTGTTTTCTTTATTTCGGATATCTGAACTTATGTTAACAGAATGTGTTTACTGTATTTGTGGTTTAAATCGTTCGTTCGTGAATTCGGCACCATAGTAAAAGTGAGTTCAATCCCTGGCCCGTGTAGTACAGATTTGAATCAGTGAAAACAGGATTAACAATAACTGAGCAGACGTTCGCTTACTTGCTTTTGTTCCGACATTCAGGGGCCATTTTTCGCAATGTGTGAAAATCTGAATGGAAAGGAGAATAATAATTAGTTTATTAGGAGAATAATTATATATAATAAGGTTATTAGAATAATAATAATTAATCTGGTAAAGACAAAAATCATAATGAAATATTCACATAACCCTAGTACCGTATGTTAAAATCTAGAACCAATCCACAATTTGGGATATCATTTTAAATTTCGAGCTCCCCAAAATTAGGGAAGGGCTGCGAATATTTTTGTATAAAACTTATTTTCTTCAAATAATTAAGCATTGTTGCTTGATCTTCACGTATGGAAATATTCACATTCCAAGAGTGTTTCCATAGAATGGAATAAATATAATGTTTTTAACCTTACTTTCAGAAATACAATTCATAATTTACACAGATTGTTACGGAATGCAGCTGAAAAAAATAAATAAATTATAGAATTTATGAAAATGTTGTTTTCTTTCTAAAAATAAGCTAGAATATTCTATTAAGAATATTTTTGTTTGATTTTTTACAAATTCAAAGAACACGTTCGTTCGTGAACTGAATTAATCAGCCAATCGGCTGAAAAGTCGACCTTCCTCTGTAGGAAAAAGATTCTCAGGTTTCCCCCTCTAGATAATATATTTATAAAATGCATACAATATACAAGGTCTCGTTAAAATTAAGATAATAGCAGCAATTTCCTCATTTCTGATTGACAATTATTCAATTATGTGCTATGCGTGATACACGCTTAGGGGATCATGTATCTTTCGTTACATGACTGAAGGGGCACATTTTTCCCGCAGTAGGTTGACATTACTTTCTGCGGTAGGCCACCTGCCATCCAAGGCGATAGAAGCCGATCCGTTCTGATATTTACTCATAACCGAGTGGGGGTTAGAAGAGGATTCATACCGTTTCCAAGGGTAAGTGAATGTAATGGATTCGACTAGAACTCGAACTCGGCTCCCCGATTCCTCAATCTGAGCAGCTATCCATTACCGTACCTCCAATCAATTGATAATAGTAATAGTTTTACGCATTTTACAGATTGACCTCCATCTAGAACTCTTGTTTAACACAACAGTATTTATCGATATATTTTCCTTAAATTTCCTTCTCTGTCTTTTGCATCCGGAGATGGGGTAGAATTATTTTTGTTCTTTTTTTTTTTATCTCCCCTAACACACGTGACTTGAAAAGTCATCCAAGAACAGCAACCTGTTTAGAACATAAAGATTTTATGAATGGATTCCCCAATAAGTCCCTAAATTGAGAGGATTTATGTAGCAGCGCCCCCCCCCCAATTGTTCATTTTAACATTAACCTCAGTCACTATACATACACCACCATGCCAGAGTTCAATAAATCGAACATTATTTCATGAAAAGTTTAGAACAAATATCACACACACACACACACACACACACACACACATATATATATATATATATATATATATATATATATATATATATATATATATATATATTGGATAGATGTGAGTTTGTGACCCTGGGTTTCACGCTTTAGCGATCGTCAGACAAATAATAAATACCGCACATATAATATATAAATAACTATACATATATATATTTATTTATTTATATTTATATACACAGACTTTTCACATATATATATATATATATATATATATATATATATATATATATATATGTGTGTGTGTGTGTGTGTGTGGATGTGTATGTGTGAGAGAGAGAGCCTGTGTGTGCATATATATATTCACACGCACACACAACTATATTTGCACAAACTCTCTCTCTCACTCTCTATCTCTCTCTCTCTCTATCTATATATATATACATATGCACACTCAGACTCTCTCACTTTCTTTCCTTCTTTCTCTCTCTCTCTCTCTCTATATATATATATATATGTATATATATGTATATATATATATATATAGCGGAAAAACCATATTTTTAATCAATTAATTTATAATATTAATGCTCTGTAAATTTACATTGAGCACTATTTTGTAAAAATAGAAATATCTATAAGACCACCAGATTATATATCTTACAGTTCTTTCTTTTTATTTATTTATGCATATATATATATATATATATATATATATATATATATATATATATATATATATATATATATATATATATATAAGCGTCTTATATGCGCGTGTTCATCGTTGCTTAGTGATCCACTATGTAAACATAACAATGACAGACTATATCATCACTGTCGTGTCCATATATTGTTTGATATGTTTGTATTTACATCTTTGATAATGGCTTGAGTAAGCCGAAAGCTTAGATTTTATTAAAAAATAATGGATAAATATTGTGAATTTCTTTTTTCGGTAAATGATAATGTTACCAAACTTATCAGAAGATACGAAAAAATTTTACATAAAATAAATAGACAACACTTGTCTATATTATTTAATGAAACGTGTATAAATATATATATATATATATATATATATATATATATATAGATAAATAGATAGATAGTCATCTGCAGACAGACTGTTTTGCTGTATCAGAACTCTTTATTGTAGTTCGGTGTCCAATTGCTTCAAGCCGGAATCAAAACCCGACCTATTTGGCATCAGTCAGAGATTCTACGCCTAGGCTAGCGTCACATGCCAGTCAGAAAGTGAAATTTTAACCTTTTCATACAAAAAGGTAGATTAGTAAAGTTAATGATATAAAATGGCGAAATCTCTTCGCATACAAAATTTTTAAAGTTGCATTAACCTACGAATTACTCGATGAATATTATGATCCTTGATTTTAATAACTACAAGCTGTATAATGTTTTTTTTTAAATCTGCTAGTACTTTCAACTGTACATTCAGTCATCCTCAGGCATGAGAATTATTTTATTTTTAGTAAATCCAGGTAGCATCAGAGACGAAAAATTAAATGCGAATCGAAATAAGTTTTTTTTTAGAAATGTGTTATTGTTAACGGATAAAAACATTTAGAGCGTGCAATCGCAAAGCTAAGGTTGAATTTTTTGAAAATTTAAGAGAGTGCGTTTTTTACTAATTTGGTAATTTGAGAATTTTTTTTGTTGTAAGAATTTATCAGTCAACTTGGCATGAACTAAACTGTTCAATAAATAGGGTAATGTCTCAGTTGTTAACCAAAAATATATTTGCAGTTCTTTTAAATCAAATATGTGCTGCAGTTCAACTTATATTACAATGAATCATTCATACAAAAAATCTACTTTTTTGTATGAATGATACATTGTAATATAAATTGAACTGCAGCAGATATATATATATATATATATATATATATATATATATATATATATAATTATTTATTTAAAATATGATTCCAACGCTACATAAGAGTTCTCATGTTTCAAAACAAGAGTCGTAAACTACAATATATTTATTTGAATTAAATTGAATTAAAGTACCAAGCTCTGTTCCATCTATATATTTTACAGACACACACACACACACACACACACACACACATATATATATATATATATATATATATATATATATATATATATATATATATATATATATATATATATAATGGACTCTCCCGTCGGTTTCGACGTATGATGATCTGACAGCTTATTGATTCAGTTATGAAAATTTGTGCGCTAATCTTAAGTGACACTTAAGACCCGCTAGTGATTTACAAAGGAGTCCACATATGGAGCAAGTGTGAGGGTTGTGAGAGGAGATCACTGTTAAATTGGCTGAACTTTAAGATCTTCCTCTCGCTTCTTGAAGATGATTCAGACAAGCAGATTGAAAATTGCTGCGTCCACTAAAACACGTTGATCTCAATTCTAGCCTCTCCAAGGCTAAGCCCTCAGGGGTGTTATGTGGTATATTAACTGCTGACAAGTTGCTTTCCAGCTTGTCTTTGTATCTTAGCCTTGGGCGTCCTACATTCCTAACTGGCAGTACATTAGGAGCTTGGGTATCCTGTCCTCAGACATTCTCAATATATATATATATATATATATATATATATATATATATATATATAGGGTCGCCAAAAATGTATACACACTTTAACAGCGGATAGCTTAATTGATTTTTTTTTCTTTCCCACTAGAAGAAACGATGGCAGTCAAACAGAGGGAAATTCATTCGAAATTTTTACTGGAAGTGTGAAAACTCAGCTGTGAGGTAAAAAGAATTCAGGAGGGATTTTCAAACAGAATCACCAACGCGACTTACCATCACTCTAATTAGAGAGAAGTTGGAAGGCGATGAAACTGTACAATACTCTCACGATTTTAGATCCTACTTTGGTGAGATCTTGCCAACCGGTAGATTGGACGAAGGGGTTTCGTAGAATAGCCTCCGCATTTACCAGACCTCACACCACTAGACTTTTTGTTATGGAGATCCTTAAAAGAGAAAAGTCTTCGCTATGTAAACAGTCGCTGAATTGAGAGCAGAACCAGAACGCCCAAAATACCAAACGAAATGTTTTTTGATGTTTGCGATTCAATTTTTTCGCCTTGTCTGCAGTTCCCGGAGCAGAATGGACGTCAGTTTGAAAACTGATCTTAGCAAAACAATAAAATAATGTTTGTAGAATCTATTAAATTTTTAAAATTGTATGTATTTTAATAAACACAGAATATATAATTATTGAAAGTGTTTTTTCATTTTTTGCGACACTTTGTATATTCCTTTCGTGTTGGCTTTTCCTAATGAACTTCATGATAAAACGGAATTTAATTAATGTTACTTGACACGATGTGTAGAAGATGCATACTTTCCAACAATGATTGTGTGGAACAATGAGGCCATATTAAAACTAAATGGTTCAATTAACCACCACAATTGTACTTTCTAGAATCCGCATATTATGATGGAACATCATGTTAATTTACCAGGAGTTACAGTGTCGTGCGGTTTATCATCAAGAGGATTAATTGGACCATTCTTTTTTGACGATACTTTGACTGGTTCTGTTTGTTTGATCTTGCTGCAGCAGTCTGTCATGCCAAGCGTTAGAGAGAGACTTTGTAAAGGAGGAGTTTTATTTTTAGTAAGATGTAGAAACCTCACACTACCGTCACCATGTTATATCCTACAATGATGGGATTTTGCCAAACAGCTGGATTGGACGAAGAGGCTTCGTAGAATGTTTCCTGATGATAAGGGATTGTGAGAATTACCAAAAAAAAACAAACATTGAATATGGGTAGAGAAGTGTCCGGAAGCGCTTGCAGAAATAGACACGACGGACAATCTTTAAACTCACTTACCCTCACCAAATGAAAATAAAATTAAGAATACTAGAAAAAATGTTCTTGTCTGTTATATTCAATGAAGCATTTAAGAAAGAAAGGTTGCTGGACAAATATACATCTATCTATCTATCTATCTATCTATCTATCTTTATCTATATATATATATATATATATATATATATATATATATATATATATATATATATATATATATATATAAAGAAAAGAGGTTGTAGTGGTTCCAACGAGAGAAAAGTATGTATATTAAAAAGAAGAGAAGAGAGGTGCCGCAAACGTTTTTGGTTGTAATGTGGATTTATTTAGAAAAAAATTTTATGCTTTGTTTTACATAATTGTACTACACGGGTTTCTGGTCTCGTGACCGTCTTCAGGTAAAAGCGGAGATTTCCACATATTAAAAATAATTATTTTTTTTCTTTTGCTTTTCAATGTTAAATATTCTCGATATGAGACATTTTCTGTGTTAGTAATCCGAATTTCTTTCTTGAATTGGCACACTAGTAATCAGTAAATCTAGTAAATAAAAAAATTCACATTACAACCCAAAAAATTTGCGGCACCTCTCTTCTCTTCTTTTTAATATATATATATATATATCATGAAATATTTTACTTCGCTACACAAAAAATCCTTATGTTTCTTGTTCCATCATCAGGGGCGACGTTGGATAATTTATGGTGAAAAACATTTACTCGGTAAATCAGAAAACAATTCGGTAGCTCATTTGAGAGTTAAATGAAGTGGGGAATCAATTTTCCAAAAATGAAAAAGCCACATTTAAATAGAGAAATTCGGTTAGATGTTAGGAGTAGGTGGGTTATTAATTCATATCTAAATAAATTGACATTTTCTAGGCACGTCAGCACAGACGCCGTTCGGTTACGAATATAAATTTAAATACTGTGAATTAGACAGAGATAGATTTAGCAAAAGGTTAATTTTACGGAATTTCAGAGTGTTTTTTTTAATTTTTTTTCATATATACTTCAGAGCCTAATTGTAGTACACACACACACGCACACACACACACACGCACACACACACACACACACACATATATATATATATATATATATATATAATTGGATTCGTGTCCGTTTGTGACGCTGGGTTTCACGCCATTTGCGATCATCAGACAAACTTTTAAATTTGGGATTTATATAAGGTGACGTATATCGCTGTTTTTATGGTAGTGAGAGGAAAAATTGTCGTCGGGACTCCTCTCATACGCACGCAAACATATATACACGCACGCTCACTCATCGACGTACGCAGATATACATACACGCACGCTCACTCACTGGATCTCACACAAACATAAACATATATAAACAGTGTGGGACTGGGCATATATGCACATCCATGTGTCGTTGCGTACATACGTACGTAACTGGTCGCTGTATTCAATGTTATATTGTGTAGCGAACATTTTTGGTCATGTTGCGCTGTTGACGCGCAGACGTTTTGTCTATTATTGTTCACCGAATAATGTTTTCGCGCACACATGTATATACGTATACACACGCGTTTACGCATCTATCCGTTTGTTTTATTTCTTTCTTTTTTATGATGGGGTCTGTGTAAGACTATGGTAGGTAAAATTGCTACTATTTTTATTTTTTTAATGCTGTTTTATTATTATTTTAAAGTCGGTTATTTGCTTGTTTTTGGCGATTGCGCATATGTAAATGGTAGAAACTACAGTTTATTATGTTTATTAATATTTATGCGGTGGTATTGTTCTCGGTGGGGGAAGTAAGTATAATTGTGGACATCCGAAACACCCTTCCGCTTTTTTAGATTGTATTTTTTTCTTTTTTTTTTTTACAACTTAGCATCCACAATGCAAACATAGACTGAACCTATATCATATTTTTATAAAAGGATGAGGATTTTTGCACGTTGGAGAATCTACTTATCCGTAGGATATCAGATATTTATCTATCTTCAACAACACCTGCGACCGCATAATAATTACGTTCTTTCTTTTTCTTCTTTGGCTAGTCTCTAAATATAACACATTCTACTTTACTTCACACACTAAATGTTACAGCAGCATGGGCCTTGTGCTTTTTTCTGAGATTATGCAAATTACGACCGACGGATTATACCCCCAGAACACTTTCTTCTTCTATAGATCCAGCATTAAATTATATTCTTATGAAAGGGAAGACATTTTAAGAAAAGTTCTTTGTGAGATATTTTTTTTAATTTTTTTACAGTAAGGTTTACTCTGTACAAGGCCCGGGTGCCACTCGAGATAGAGTGCTACATTAAGGAGTAGTTTACGTGGATATGAGGGGGAAATAACGGTTGACACAAGACTTGAACAAGTTAAGATTGTAGTGAGTTTATTCCCTAGGGCAATGGTACGCGGGAAGAAGCTGTTTGCGTGGAACTTACTTCTAACCGATGGAATACGAAGGGAATGTGGGTGGTTTGCTAATATGCAAGTGGCATGGTGTGTCCTAAGCGTGAAGGTTAGACCAGGAGGAAACCAAGAAATATAGTTCGTCCGAACACTTTCCTTGGTAGAAGCGAAAGAGCAGTAAGAGACACGCCACATCCCGCCTCTGAGACAGGGACTGGAGGGAGAAAATATTTCTTCACCTACAAGTGAGGTCTGGGAAGCCCCCGCCCAAATCTGGCAACAGTGCTCCATTTCCGGCTGGATCTGGCCCTCATAAACGAAGAGCTTATCATGTAAAAGCGGTACAGGGAGCCGATCATTTTACCTGCATCTTTAACGATGGATCGTATATAAGAAAACCACTTGAGTTCGGATGCGTGTTTGAGGCTTAATATTCTCTGAAGGCCCGGTGTCTACTGGAGATGACATCCGTTCATCGTCACTGGCGTTAGTTTGGGGCCTACTCGGCAGTGGTGGATTGTAACCACTCTGGTTTTTGAATTATTGAATGTAACGAACCAGTTAAAAAACTAGAAAAGTTAAATTAGTCAATAAAATTATAAAAAGTAAGGAAAAGAAAAATTTAATCTGCTCTATATTTCAAACAGGCATGTTTCTACAGTACATATCATCCCAGAAATATAGACAGATATTGAAGGATCGGATAAATATGGCGACAAAGATGAGGACAATAGTCCGAATAATGTAAATAGTGTACATAATACATCATCACAGAAATATAGACAGATACTGAAAGGCCGAAACGTAATGAATATGGCGACAAAGATGATGACAATAGTCCGAATAATGTAAATAATGTACATAATACCTCATCTCAGAAATATAGACAGATACTGAAAAGCCGAAACGTTGTAATAAATATGGCGACAAATATGAAGACAATAATCTGAATAATGTAAATAGTGTCATAATATCTCATCTAAGAAATATAGACAGATACTGAAGGGCCGAAACGTTGTAATAAATATGGCAACAAAGATGAGGACAATAGTCCGAATAATATAAATAGTGTACATAATACCTCATCTCAGAAGTATAGACAGATACTGAAGGGCCGAAACGTTGTAATAGATATGGCAACAAAGATGAGGACAATAGTCCGAATAATGTAAATAAATATAGATAGATAAGTAAATTCTTAGATGTTGCATGATTAATATAAATTTTACAGTGAAAAAAATGTAATTGCATAAAAATATCTCACATACTATATCTAACTAATCTCTTTCTTTCTTTCTCTCTTTATTTTTTTATTTCTTTCTTACTATCTATCACTCTCTATACACACACACACACACACACACACACACACACACACACATATATATATATATATATATATATATATATATATATATATATATATATATATATATATATATATATATATATATATCTGTGTAGAGACTTCTTGTAGACTCGATGAATTACTTAATTATGATTATTTCAAATACACCTAATTATTTCTATCTGTATATCCTTGCTTCGACCGTCTTTTAATGCTCTGGAGTGAGCGGCTTGGCGATAGTAGTCGTACGTCGTGGAGGTACAGTCCTACGGGTAAAGAGAAGCTCGAATAGGTTCCACCACGGATTATGTGATCGAGTGGCGCTGTATCGAGTCTGATTCGCTACCGCTTCGTCACTGAGGCTCGTTGGAACATTTAATATGGAGTTTGCCTCCTATCGCAACTGTTCGGGTTTCAATTCTCGTTAGTAGATGCGCACTACTGATGGGTCCCCAGTATAGCACGAGACGTCCGTCCAGTGCATTCTGTCGATGTTTATTCTAGACTCGATGAATGACTTAATTATGATTATTTCAAATCTTCCTAATTTGTTCTATATATGTAGTTTTTGAGTGTAATTTTCATTAGTAAAAGTGCCGAAACTCGGGCATAGAGCGTGTGTAAACGTCGCGTGGTGAGAGTCTGTTTCATGCTTGGACGTATGATTCCCTGAATATTGCATTCAGTCATAAAACAGACTGTCGCCACACAATTTTAACCTCATATTTATATACATATATGTTTTATTACTACAAACGTTATTTTAGTGGCTATAGATAATGAAGCTTCTTTATTTTCTCTAAAATTAAAAAAATCGGGGCTACCAACTCTAATACGTGTATCCATATAAAATATTGTTTAGAGTAATAAGACATAAAGTTGGATAAAAGTTCCATATATAGAAATTTATATATATATATATATATATATATATATATATATATATATATATATATATATGAAAGAAAAATATACGGAAAAACAAACAAAATCTTAATATGCAATTATGCTGTTTTAATGTTAATATAATGTCAACGTCCGACGTTTCGGTCTAATAGACCATCTTCAGGACATATTCATAAAACATAATTAACATTAGACTATATTCAATTTAACATTGACATTATATCAACATTAAAACAGTATAATTGCATATTAGGATATTTGTTTGTTTTTTCCGTATATTTTTCTCATACTATCGGATCTATATCGATATATTTGCTTACAAATATATATATATATATATATATATATATATATATATATATATATATATATATATATATTTGTGAGTGTGTGAATAAAGTGAAACGTTTTCGCAATAAAGAATGAAAAAGAAGGTACCCCTTCAACGATTTTGTCATCAACAATAGCAAATTCTTTATAAGAAACCTTCCTCTCTCATGCCGTTACCGGAAAATGAATTAAGAGCCTTCATCGACTATTGTTGTTGATAATAGTGTTTCCTAGTTATAGTAGCAGTAACAATGCATTGAATCGGGGAAGCTTTCAAGAACGCTTGCTTTTTTTTAAGAAACGATAATAAAATAATGATAAAATCTAAAATGAAGCACTTTTCTCATGAAAAAAAAATTTGAAAAGAAGATGTAGCTGCGACTGGAAGAATCATGCTATCATCTTTTGCAGGATTAAAAGGAAACGCTGCTCATTTTTCGTAAAATGGTAGCCATTATTAGTGGAAATAGCAAACTTTATAAACAAACACAGGAATATATTGAAAATCTGTCCATATTCCCTGACCAAATGTATTATTCAACTTATAAAAGACTGCATTTTAAACTTAGATTTTAGATCCACTTTTTAGAAAAGCTAGCATTAATAAAATATTATAAAATGCAAAAGTACTTCATTTAGCTATTGAGAAAAATATTTCTCTCAAAATAGTTTAGGTCAAGGTCAAGTATATAAGTAAAGGTAATTTTCTATTTTAAGGTAAGAGGGATATACGGAAATTCTGTTTAATTGTTAACTTTCAACATATGTCTATATTTCTGAAATGAGGTATTTATTAACGTTGTTTACAGTATGCCGACCGTTGCCCTCACCTTTGTTTTCATATTCACGACGTTTCGCCTGTTGTAATTTCCAGCCTACTTCAGGATCTTGATGGGTGTAGTCTCATCTTGTCTTCTCTTGGCCGGTGATCCCTAGATATTTTGGAAAGCACTCAACACGGAGAGTGTTACCCTATTTTATTAATGTCGAGATGTACTAACTATCCAGTGGGGTCACCTTCTCCTCACTGAGGTTCCTTTTAAGACACGTCTAAACATTTTGAAGGGAAAGAACCAACTCGATGAAAGAGCAATTCTATATCTAACATTCCCATGCTAGCTCAGCCAATCAAAATCGACTTCCTATATTATGTCTTGTATCTGATTCCCTGGCCAACCACAGGAAATCAGACCAGAGATAGACTTCCTCTAAAAAAATAATAGCCTGCTAAATCATTATTTAACATATTTCTGAGATCCGGACTCTTTTCCTCGCCTTTGTTGCCGTATTCACGATGTTTCGGCTGTTGTACGCTCCGGTCTTCTTCAGGATCTGTCTAGATTTCTGAAATGAAGATTTTAATTTTTAACACGCTTTACAATATTCGGACTGTTGTCTTCACATTTGTTGCCATATTCACGGCGTTTGGGATGTTCTAGGCTCCGGCCTTTTTCAGGAATTTTGAGCCGAACTCATTATTTCGTCGACTGGGCTAGATTGTACAAGTTCTACGTTTCATGACTTTTCTGACTATCTCAGTATCAGTTATTTTCCTTTAAAACAACTCTCCAAGTTTTTAATTAATTCTGCTGTAGCCAGGTATTGAACTCACAACACTTTATGCCAAGGCACAAGATTACTTCAACCAACCCAGTCAATAAAAGCGTTCATTCAACGAAATTACAACGGCAGATCTTGAAGAAGGCCGGAGCGTACAACGGCCGAAACGTCATTAATATGGCAACAAAGGTGACGACAGCAGTCTGAATATTGAAAATATTGTAAATATTATCTTTCATTTTTCACACATTCGAGGGTATTTACGTATCTAGCGGATAGAGAATGAGCAAAGACCAATGCATGACCTTGTAAGTGGTAGGCGATCATCGTTTTCCACAACTTCCTGAATGTTGTTAATCTCGTTGACTCTTGACTCTTTTGCCGCCCGTCGAAGGGTTTTGTGGTTCTCCTTCTGAGCTGCAATTATTCAGACTCGTTAAAAATGTTACTCACTTTTACTATTCCTTCGCTTTCTTAGAATAGGCTTTCTCCACGTTTTCTATCCTCATTAATTCTATCACAGTTTCTAGATCGTTTTTTTCTGATTGTTTGCAACACTTTCTTTCTAGACAGTATTCTTAAAATTTCGCAGTTCTTTAAGACGATTTCTTCATGGTAATGTTAGAAATACCTATATCCTTTTATTTATTTTTTTACAATTTTTTTAGACAATGCAAGGCTTGAAGAGTCGCTTAATGTGTAGATTTAGTGAATCAGGTTGTTGTATAAATCTGAGACAGTGTAGGTAAGAAGTTCAGATCATGAGGACATATAAGAAAGATAACGGTTGATTCTAAACTTGAAGCGGTTAAGATTGTAGTGATTAAGGAATCATTCTCTCGAGAATTTGTTCATCTATAAAAAGCTCTTGTACTGAAAACTGCAATTAGTCGCTAATCTTTTTTTTGTTTTAACTTTCTTTGACAACCTTGTCTAATGGATATTTTACATCTATGTGGCTTTATATTTCATTTACTAAGTTTTCACTCAGTTGTTCACATAAGCGCCACTCAAGTTAGATAATTATTGAATGAGGTTATTGTACAAAGAAATGAAGAGCAGATCATGAAGAAACCTGGTTGACTGTAGACTTGAAAAGGTTAAGATTATATAGATCTGGGAAGCATCCTCTGGGGAGCTTGCTCATCTGCAGAAATCTCTTGTACTGACAACGATGTATTACATTATCTTACCGTTAATGGTTATTTTTTTTTTTTTAATTTCTTCGACAACTTTGTCTAATAGTCATTTCCGTTTTCTTTCAGAATCTGCCTAACGAAGTGACATTTGCGTAACCTACGTCATCAACGATAGTTAATAAATCCTGGTAGGACTGATAGTTGAAAATAGTCGTCTTGTGACGTGATCTTTCAATACATGGGCGATGATGTCTCTCCACAGTTTTTTTATTTTTTTTTATTATTATTTTTTCATTACGCCCCGAGCAAGGCGGGAAGCCACTAGGATGCAGGGGGTTGCAGAAGATTAGGAGCAAGAACAGATAAGAGTGATAGAAGAAAGGATGAGGAGAGGGATAGTGGATAGATCAAGATAACTGGAGATGTCGATTGACATTACATTTGAATAGTTCGAAATTATAGCTCTCAGGGAAACAGTAATTGGGAAGGGTGTTCCACAGGCGAGAGGTGCGAGGTATGAAGCTATTGGAGTAGAAGAGACGGCTACATTTAAAAGTTTCTACAGTGTAAGGGTGGGAGCAGGATGCCAGCCTCGTAGGGCGCTTGAATTCATGAAGTCTTGGAATCAGTGAAAGCAGCTCATCGGAGCAATTACCATGAAAGTATTTGTAGAAAAGACAGAGAGAGGCGACGGCGCGTCTGTGAGAGAGTGAGTTTCCCCTCTAGTGTATCTCTTAGCAACGTTTGACTTCTTGCTATCTCTTCTAATGACTGTTCTGTCAACCATTTACACAAGCTCTTTCATCTTCAATGTCCCGTGTTCCTTCAGGACGTGGGCGATTATATCTCTCCACAATATCCTCTCCTGTATCGCTCTTTGAAATTTTTGTCTCTGTGCTTTCTCTTTTAATGCCTATTAAACAAGCTCCTTAAATAGGTTATTCGCTGCTTTCTTCTGTTCCTATTGCTTTCAGAGTGTCAAATTTTCCAAGCCATCTTTCCTTCGATATGGGCCTAGATGTTTCAATTGTCGCGGTCCTAAATGAAGAATAGATTCTTTAAATACAGTTTCCTTAACTTTTCAATTAACAGGATAGTACACGTCTGAATTTCTCACTCATTCTGAACGTCTTCTATGTTGTTTGTCTTTGACTCAACCCTCCCTTCCTCTCTGTCCTATCCTCTCTCCATCTCTTTCTCTGCGAACTCCATCTCTCCACCATTCTCTCCAATGTGCTTACTCCGTCCTGGGTATGACGATTAACTACATACGCGTCCTGGGTAAGACGATAAACAACGCCCAACAGCAAAACCTCCGATCAGGAGTTTTTGAGAACAACCTCTTAATTACTTGTGTTCCCACATCCATCCTGACACAGGGTGGCAGCACCTGTTAGGGTCCCAACTATAGGTAAATTGTTGACTCCCAAATTGGGGTTTAAACACTATGAAAGTGTAAAATAGGTTTTAATACCAGAAATACTTTGTAAAATAATTATTACCAGCAATAAGTTTTAGACAAAATTATATAACCAGCAATAAAATTAGTCGGCATTAAATAACCGATTGAGGTTGATATATCGTAAAACAAATCATACCAAACAAAATTAAACCAAAGTGTTTACACTAAATCCCCTTTATTCTTTGTCTCAAAATATCGCTCCCTAACACTGCCATATTTTTATCATTTCCCTTCCTGTACATATCACACCCCTTTCTTATCGCTATCTCTCTTTCTCTATCTTTTTATTTCTCTTTCTCCCTCTCTCCCCTCTATCTTTTCTCAATGTCTTTCTCGCCCATGCACTTTAACTGTACGATCCTGGAACCTGTAACTTATATGGCACTGTCTTTAAGCCTGACGTGCTATGATCGTTTAAATGAAGTAATTCAAGCTTTCGTAAAACGGAAGTCCTCTGTGGCTGAACGATCATAGCACGTGAGGGTAAATGACTGTTCCGCTACGGATACAGGTTCGATTCGACGTATAGTTTCTACGAACATTCAGGTCCGTAGATATAATTAATACTGTTTAATTAAAAAAAACAGAGAATCAGAAAATATATTAAATAATTGTCCGACTTAATCCATTATATATATATATATATTTATATATATATAGTTGCATATTTAGACAGCAATCCTTCCTTTATGCATGTTTCATTAAAAACGACAGACAAGGTACTACGGCTAAGCTTTTTATTTAATTTTTCTTGTGTTCTAACAAGAGCTTTCTTTTCTGGACAAAGAGTGTGTAAGAACTGTCCAAATGTTTTCTATTTCCGAGCGCTTTCGGCTATACCATTAGCCATTTTCAAGGATGATTCGATTTTTCAGCTTAATTGAGTGTGTGCGTTATGTATGTCTTAGTGTGTGGTAGGGATGTTTTTAATTTCCGAATACGGTGAGCATATTGTGGCTTTGTTCGTAGTTAATATTGTTAAAAGTTGGCTTTTTCTTTTTTATTATTAAAGCTTCAATTATTTTTAGTCTTTTTTTGCAGGTGGATGCAGTTAATATATTTATGTTTTCTACTAGTATGTTCCTAATGGTGTCGGGTAAATCTGAGTGTTTTTTAAATGTGTTCTTATGGATATATATATATATATATATATATATATATATATATATATATATATATATATATATATAACTAACTATTCACCTCATTTGGTTCATATATCCGTTCATATCTATCTATTCATTTATCTCTCCTCCTCTCTCTCACACACACATATTGTAATGGATAATAGTTTCAAATTCTTAATCAGAGTTCCAGTTCTATTACATGCAAATACCCTTGCTAAAAGGCATGAACCCACCTCTCCCCTTCTAGCTATGGGTTAATTAGTAAGACTTATATCACTAAAAACATTATTATCTCTAAAATGGAAATAAAATAAAATTGCGGACGAAATATTGACATTTCGGCATTAAATAACCCATAATCATGTAGATTTTTCGCTATACAAATATAGCTAACAAAAACATTTTCCTTCGTTCATATCTATCTTTATCGCTAAACAATTCCAGGGTGTTCAATTATTCATTAAGAATTATCCAATTTGTTTTTTTTTATTATTTCAATCTAGCTTAAAATCCATACACCATATTGCTTTTAGTTAGCTAATGCGGAGAGCTAAATGGGCCTCCAGTCCAAAACTAAAGGGACCTCTGATCCAGCTTAGGAAACAACAATGATAATTGTGAAAAATAACTTCTTCAATTCACTCTATAAAACTTCAAAACTTATCTTTAACTCTGGCTCGGGCTACAAGTCCAATCCCGGCTAAAAGAATATTTGGGACCAAAATTCCGAAAATTGAGTTCTTCAGTCACAAATTCCCTGGGACATCAATTTCAGTTGAGTTCTTCAAATCACAAACTATTAGGAGCTACAAAAACCTCACGTCACGAGACCACTTATTTTAATGCTAATTCTTTGGCATTTTGAAGAAGTAAACTTGATTTTCTCAGTTCACAAACTTTTGAAGATATTCTAATCTGAATTTAAAACAAAAAACAAAGTTTATCTTTGTTAATTCAAACTCAGCATAAATGAAGAAGTTTTAAAATCACTATTTTTTTTTCAGTTGTTTTTAAAATTCAAATTTTTATCTACTTCTTTTTTCACCCGGACACAAACCCCAATGCTGGATGTTCAATCATAAGATAAAGGGCTTTTTTTCTCAAACCTCTAAACCTCTGGCCACAAAAGGTACGATATATCTAAGTAGAGAAAGTATATATATATATATATTTAAAGATATTTTTGTGGGTACAAAATTTAATGATCGAAATAAAAAAGTATAAAATTTAATATTACCAGACATATTAAAAAGTATTAAATAATAAAAAAAAAAACTCAACAACAAAGGGGGGGAAGCAACCGGTTTCGCTCCCGCTCGTCAGGCTTCCACGGGAGATTGAAAATTAAAACAGAGAAATGTACAGTGAAAAAAAAAAAAAAAACAAACACATATATATATATATATATATGTTCGTATATATGGAAGAAGGAACTATATATATATATATATATATATATATATATATATATATATATATATATATATATATATATATATATATATATATATACAGATAGACAAGATTTTCCGTTTATTTATTTAGATTATTACTAAATATATTAAATCTTGTACATAATCCACAGAGAGATGTGCTATGCTCAGAAGACCAATATTCAAGTTGAAGGTTTTAAACTGAAATGGAACACTGACTTACAGCGATACGCAAATCCTGGAGGCTTTATGATATTAAGTGATAATAAGATGAAGTGAAGAATTTGTTAGGGTTTGAATATTCTGTATTTAGCCACTGACAACAGTATTTGGCATTAATACCATATTGATCACTTATTAGCATGTCTGCAGAACTATATTTACGATGTTGAAATATTTTTTTTATTCACATCTCAAAGCTAAGCTCTTTATAATCCGATAAATATGTCGAACAAATTCTGTCAACGAGAAATAAAAAAAAAAGGATTTCTTAAAAATATTACTTTC
Source organism: Acanthosepion pharaonis (assembly GCA_903632075.3). Classification (NCBI taxonomy): domain Eukaryota; kingdom Metazoa; phylum Mollusca; class Cephalopoda; order Sepiida; family Sepiidae; genus Acanthosepion; species Acanthosepion pharaonis. Next base: position 894,625 of record CAHIKZ030000718.1, on the reverse strand, counting down.
GTATTTTCAGTGCATTTTCCGACCGTGTCGTTTATATCTGGGTTCTATCAAGCGAAAAGTATTTGATTTCACTCACGTTTATTCATTCAATGATCGTAAATTCGCTGACTGTAGAGTTTTGTGCGAAATTGGTTGAAAATCTGTGTTTTAATCTTCTCAAGAGATATAAAATCCGAACATTATAACGCCAAAAAGTTCTGTGCTGAAATCAATCTCAACCTTAAGCATCGATCTAATTTCCTTTTTTTTTTTTCTCTTTTATATGTTTACTTTTTGCGACGTTCAACAGAAAAATGTTCACTTGATCGCATAGATAAATCATACCCGGCATAAATAAAGAAACAAAGAGAAAAAAAAAAAAGACATCGTATTGAATGGTAGATTGATCAAATTCAAAGCAAGCCGGAAGCGTTTCAACAAAGAAATCTCGAATCTTGTGGGCACTGAATTCAAAAGAAGGCACTCGATCGGAGACAATCGTTATCAATAATCTGTCTGGTTCCTAGTTAATCTTCCTCAAAGATGGAAAGGTGAGCTGGTGGAATTGGACAAGTTGTTGCCAAAAATCAAAATAATTATATATATATATATATATATATATATATATATATATAGATAGATAGATAGATAGATAGATAGAACCAGTGAACCAGACAAACCTACCCAGGTTTCACCTAAGCGGAAAATGAAAGCTGGCTAAAGGGCAAAAGAGAAACTCATATTTATAGGCGATAGTGAAAAATTATACCCCACCCCGGTGTTCTTGTGTTTATCTTTGGTCACGTGGTATAATTTTGACTATCGCCTATAAATATGCGTTTCTCTTTTGCCTCTTTAGCCAGCTTTCCCTGACGATCCGCTTAGGTGAAACCTGGGTAGGTTTGTCTGGCTCACTAGGTTTATCTAGGTCTGCTCTACGGTTGTATTGAGCGCTTTGTTAGTTAGTTGTTTACTCGTATCGGTTTTTTTTCTTTGAGCTTCAAACCTGTATCTGTGCGATGTTTTTCGACAGACTTTCATGTTTCTAGCTCTTTCTTTTTTTTAAAACCTTTTTTCCTTCGTGATTGATTTGATTATTGGCAAATCAAAAATTCGAAGGTTTTTCGAAACGAGTATAGTTACCTATATATATATATATATATATATATATATATATATATATATATATATATATATATATATTACATGAATCATTCATACAAAAAGTAAATTAGTAAAGTTAAAGATATAAATGACGAAATAATTTCGCAGACAAATTTATTAAAATTACATTAACACACGAATCACTCGATGAATGTTATGATCGTTGTTATTAATAACTTCAAGTTGTATAAGGTCCTTTTTTTATTTTACTATATTACCATATTGGTAAAAAACGCGCTCAAATCGGGCACAAAATTTCTTATACGTTAATAATAACACATTTCTAAAAAAAACATATTTCGATTAACATTTAATCTTTCGTGTCCCGCTACCACCTGGATTGACTAAAAATCAAATTAATTTCAATGACTGAGGATGGCTGTAGGTACAGCTGAAAGTACTAGCAAAATAAAAAAGACCTTATACAAATTGGAGTTATTAAAAACAAGGATCATATCATTCATCGGGAGGTTCGTGGGTTAATGTAACTTTAATAAATTTGTTTGTGAAGATGTTTTTCGCCATTTATATCATTAACTTCAGTAATCTACTTTTGTATGAATTATTCATGTAATACATACATACATATATATATATATATATATATATATATATATATATATATATATATATATATATATATATTATAAATATATATATATACTTTAAATATATATATATATACGCACACACACACACACACACACACACACACACATATATATATATATATATATATATATATATATATATATATATATATATATATATTGTGTATATTTAGGCAGCATATTTTCATTTCAACAGTTTTGGGTAAATAATTTAGACATGTTATGACGATAAGTTTTTGTTGTGATCCCTTCAAGTTCGCATATTAAATAAAAGGACTTGGGAAAACAAAACTACTCAAAAAACAATTTCGGTATTTTTCTTACTCAGTTTTATAAATCTACCAATAAATTAATCCGCGAACTTCAAAGGATAACTACGAAAACTAATCCATATAATATGCCTAAATTATTTCACCAAACCTGTTTGAATATATGTGATATTAAGACGTATTAAGCCTATTTATTTTAGTTTTAATCATTTCAAGTCCATGAATGAATTTCTTGGTAGACGTAGAAAATTGATCATGAAAAATTAAAACATTTTCTTTCAAATAATTTTTATTTTCCCAATAATATCTAACACCATCTTCAGAGGTTGCATATCTATTAACACCGTAAATTCAAAATATTTTACAACAACGACGATGACGAGAAGGCTTACGTTTCATTTGAACGATCATAGTTCAATCTTAGAACATTTAAAAGAACCCTCATATCCACATTCGCAGTTGAGACATATATTTGTCGAAAATACTTCAGTGCTTCATCATAATACCTCTTTTATACAAGTTTCGTTTAAGGCCACTGACCATGCATTGTGATTTATTTTTTCTTTATTTAATTTGTTAGTGTTCGTACAGTGTTTTGCATTTTTGGAAGTTTCTATATATTTTGGAGTCGTGCAAATAACCTTTTCAATCTTTAACAGAAGAATTATGATTCCTCAGAAGATTCAAATAGCAAAAATCGTGAACTTTTTATGGGTTATCATTCTCGTCAGACTGTAATTCTTGCATTATTTAAGACTAACATCTTTCCGTGCATCGAATATTGCTGCCACATCTGGTCTGGTATCTCTGCCTTGTATTCGTGACAGAACCAAAGAAGAATCTGCAAGGTTGTTTATCCTAATTTGACACCTCTGCTTCAGTCGCAGAGAAGCTTCGTTACGGTGGCTGCAATTAATTTAGCACAGCTGAAACGTACCTTCCCTGTGGATTTTCTATATTTTCTCATAGTTTTAATAAGCTCTCCTATTTTGTAACCCGACTTCACGCATGTAAGCGCTGTATTAGATTGGTAGCTAAGTTTTTTTTTTTTTTTTTTTTTTTTCATTTTACTGTTGAAATTGTTAAATGTAATTCTGTAGGTTCTATGCTAATAGTTTCTTCTCTCGCACTTCCTGCTTCCGGAACTCTGTCCCCTGCTTTATTTACGCTCAACATTGATCTTCAAAAACTTAATAGTAATGTCAATCGTCATTTTCTGTTTTTTTTTTTTTTTTAATTGTTTGGGCTGATATCATGGAAAAAAAGGTTCTATAAAACATAAACTTATCAACAATAAGTTCCCAGACCCTGCTGTTACTGAAGAAATAAGATTAGCTTTAATGAAATTTATAAAAGAAATCTTTAGCAATCAATTTAACATAAACAATTTAAAGACTCCATTAAATTGTATCCATATATATTTATACATATATATCATACGACGTGGTTAACATGCTTGTTTCGCTAACACAATTACGAATGAGTAGTGAGTTTGATCCTCACTGGGTGTCCCGTACTTTCGGCCTTGTGCCACATCTAAGCTACACTTGGAAAATCGCCATATATCTGGTGGTGGACTCTCCTATCGTAAACGATAAATGAGCGTCAACAGTGGATGGTGCCTTTCGTTTTACGATTAAGTATGCTAGCCGGGGCTATTATGGAGAAAATCAGGTAAGAGAAAGACATTTCATTTTGGGCTTTCTTAAGTGCGATACTAGCCAAGCATTGCTGCGCGCGACAAAGCCACACTGACAGATGAAATTTGTTAAAGCAGGATTTTGATGGCGTCTCTGCTTCAGAGCCTGACGAAACTGATCACGATGCAGTGACCAGTCACTATAACCCAATGAAACATGTCTTATGCCACTCCTTACGGTTTGATACTTGGACCTCCCTGGTTTTCAGATCAAAGTTGAGACGTTTCAAGTTGTCTCTCAATTTGTCTTTGTAGCGTAAGAGTAGACGTCCAGTTGAACGCTTCGAGCTTGGTAGTTGTCCATATAGAACCTTTTTGGAAGCCTATACTCATCCATTCTCACATGACCAGCCCAACTAATTTGTATTTTTGCTAGAATAGTATCAGTGCCTGTGATGTTGTTACATTTCTTCAGTATTGCACTATTCTTGACCCTGTCATCCCATCATATATATATATATATATATATATATATATATATATATATATATATGTGTGTGTGTGTGTGTGTGTGTACGAGCGCGCGCGCGTGCGTGCGTGTTTTACAAAAATGCTTTTGCTGATATCTTTTTTACAAACATATAGCTGGTAATTGATTTACTATGAAAATGTATTGAATTTTTACTGTAAAAAATGTATTTTATATTTTCATAATGATTTGACTCCAGTTTAAGGGTGAACTATTTGACCATAGTTGTTACCCTAACAGTTGCTACCACCCTGGGTCAGAGTGGAGCTGAGAACAACAGCAATTAAGAGGTCGTTCCACGCTCCTCAAAACATCCCGATAGAAGGCCTTCTTGACAGATATATTTTAATTTCTTACCTAAGTAGTTTACTTTCATATGCGTGTCATGGCGGCTCTTAGCCATGTAAGCTCGAACTGGTGGAACTGAAGAGTGTCGTTCATCTGAAGCATATTAATAACTAGCAGTAGAGCCCGGCGTTTCCTGGGGATGTAACAGTAAGAGATAGATCAAGTATCGACCATCATAAAGACTAAAAAATAAAATTGACAAAGATTATTGTTTAAGTTTGACGGACACGCATGTTTTAATTTTTTTTTAATTTTTTTTTTGTTTTGTTTTTGTACGAATTGGTCAAACCCAAACTCAAACAAAAACATTGTTTTCAATCGTTATGAGTGTACCGATTGAATAGAATTTTATTATAAATAATTGTCTTGTAAATGGAATTTCTAAAGCATTCTTAATGTAAAAATAAAGAAAAAAGTGTGCAAGACAATAAGAAACACTACCTGCCAAAAAAAAAGTGAAGTTTTGTTGAAATCGGTTGAAAAATGTAGGAAATCCGATCCCATATATAAACGAACACAGACACACACACACAAACAACCTTCGTTTTATAATAAGAATAACTCGATATGAGTTGTCGCCCTTTCATTCAGCGATGCCTCTTAATCGTGTTTTAAAATTGATTTCATGCAAAAAGAATTGAGTTTTTCCAATTTTTGGCACTGTCAGAACAACCACAAGTTAATTTTACGTAGTCCTGTGAAGTTTTGTTGAAACCGGTTGAAAAATGTAGGAAATCCGATCCAATATATAAACGTGTACACACACACACACACACACACAATCTGCGTTTTATAATAAGTAAGACACACAATATACACGATACACGAAATGGCTCACAAAATTGGTCACGCAATTCTGTCTATAATCATCTAGCAAACAAGTTTATTTCTCAGGCGGGATGAAGAGGGCTTTTACGTTAAAAGCGAAATTTTCTAAGGGTCATGACAAGAGCAAACAAGTAATTTGTATTATATTCATTTCATTTTAAATAATTTGCAACAAAGATGACATCCGAATTTCGACTGAGTGCAAAGTGACATTTTCTTCTTTTCCAATGACGATTCCGACGTTCCATGACAGACTGTTTCATGTTAGGCATCTTACATTCAATCACAGATTTCATGAGACGTACTCTGTTTAGGGACCAAAAAGTCAACAACTCTGATTATCATCCATCAATTGTTTTCTGAAATGTCAACGTTTTGATAGTGGATTTCCTGCTGGTGCAATCTATAGTAATTTCGAATAAGAAAGCTGAGAGCCGAGTTCAAATTCGGGTCAGGTTCCTTACATACAATTACACTAAAATACTTTGGGAAATGAGATAAATTTATTTCCCACCCTTCCCATTAGTTATGGGTCAAAAATTAGGATTTGCATCTGAGGATGTTGTTTTCAAAGAATGTTAATGCAGTATTCATTCTAAAGAAAAATGGTTATTCTTCCAATCTAAAATATTTTTTGTCTTTAAATAACCCATAAAAGGTTGATAAACTATCATAAAATCCCAAATCAATGTCAAGAGAAACTTGTCGAAATTCTATAGACGAATTATTTACATCGCTTTCAATCCTCTTTTTTGTTGTTATCACAAAGTTGCAATACTCTTCCGATCCGTTTAACCCTAACAGAATTTCGAACCGAACATTTATATGAGAGTAGATTGTTCTTATTCTGTAGTCTATGTTTAGGGTGATCTCTTTCTGTTCCTTTTTATTACAGCTGGACGAGATTCTGTTTTTTTTTTAACTAAATATTCACCCAAACTACGGCCCAAGAGTTTTTTTTTTTACTATAGGTAAAAATGAACGAAAGAAAAGAAAAGCATTTGCATGTCTTTATTACCTGAATATTTACGTCCATGGCAGATAATGCCTAATTTGAAGTTTATAAATATTCGAACACGTTACTAAAGTCATCTTCTGCTGTTGGGTTAATTTTGAATAGCTTATTGGCTAATCTCGGAAATTCCAGAAAATGTTTGGCCATTATCTGTATTTTTAGGCAAGTGTAGGACTCACATTTGTAAAGAAATTGTTAAATTCTTCCACAATGATTTTCTTGTCAAATACTTTCCTAATATCGATCAAAATCCATTTGGAATCATCATTTGTTTGTCTAATTTTGTAAATTATAGTTATTGTAATGAGACGAATAATTTTCTTGTTCCACTTCTTTTATTTAATTTGGTTCGATAAATTGAGTGAGCTATTTTTGATTTTCTTTCAACCAATTTTTTTTTTGTATCTTTCTTTTGTTTACGTGTGTTTTGCATTTTAAATATTTCAAATATGGAGTTTGTTTTGAACTCCTAAAGATTCCCTTGGCCATCCAATTATTAATCAACGATTTGCACGGGAAAGCATTCATTACAGATTTCTATGGACGAATAATGGGTAGCGGCTCGGATTGAGGAATCGGAAAACTTAGTTCGAATTCCAGTTGAATCTATTACGTGCTAATACCCCTGAGAAAAAAAGTAAAACTGAGAAAGGAATGAATCCTATTCTTCTCCACTCAGCTATGGATAAATAGCAAGACAAGCTGGGCTCTATAGCCTTGGATGGCAACTGGTCTAACGAAGAAAGAACTTCCAAACTACTTACGTTGAAAAAATCTGCCTCGTCAGTCATGTATCGAAAGATACATGATCGCCTAAGCGTATATCACGCATGGCGTATCACTGAATAACTGGATTTGCAACTGGATCTATGTGCACACTTTTTTGTGTCTTTCTTTGTTTACGTATGTTTTGCATTTTAAATACTTCAAATATGGGGTTTGTTTTGAACTCCTAAAGATTCCTGTGGTCATCCAATTATTAATCAACGATTTGCACGGGAAAGCATTCATTACAGATTTCTAATGTGCTCGGATTTAATAATCGGAGAACTTAGTTCGAATCCATTGTACTATTACCCTCGGAAAGCTATGAATCCGCTTCTTCTCCCCCCGCTATGGGTAAATAGCAGGACAGGTTGGGCTATATAGCCTTGGATGACAACTGGTCTTCTTTGGCAAAAAGAAATAGCAACCTACCGCGGCGAAAAAATCTGCCTCGTCAGTCATGTATCGAAAGATACATGATCGCCTAAGTGTATATCACGCATGGCGGATCACTCACTATCTGGATAAGCCACTCGATCTATTTGCACACTTTTTTGTATCTTTCTTTTGTTTACGTGTATTTTGCATTTTAAATACTTCAAATATGCAGTTTCTTATGAACTCCTAAAGATTCCATTGGTCATCCAATTATTAAGCAACGATTTGCACGAGAAAGCATTCATTACAGATTTTCACGGTATAGCGGCTCGGATTGAGGAATCGGAGTGTGGAGCTCGAATTCCAGTCGAATCCATTAAATTCACTTACGTCCTAATACCCTTAGGAAAGGTATGAATCTTCTTCTTCTTCCCCCCCCCCCATCAGCTATCGGAAAATAGCAGGGCAGACAGGGTTCTTTAGCCTTGGATGGCAACTAGCCTACTTCAAGACGGTGTAATTGTTAGCAAACTTGTCTCGCTAGAACATTTACGACTGAATAGTGAGTTTAATCCTCAATTGGTGCTCCATACTTTCGGCCTTGTGACACATTTAAGCTACGCTTGGAAAATTACTAGTCTAACGCAAAAACAAATTGCAACTTAAAACGGGAAAAAAAGTCTGCCTCGTCAGTCATGTATCGAAAGATACATGATCACCTAAGGGTGTATCACGCGTGGCACATAAATGAGAAGACATTCCAAACATTTGCTGTGGGAAAATTTAGGGACACTTGAATGTTTACCGAAATCCAACTTTATCCTTCAACCCTTTGTCGAAGCGTCCTGTATTTGAAGTGTCTTTTTTGTATCAAAATTGTATTTGATAATTTCTTTAACTTACATTGAATATCATTCATTATTACTAATAATGGAAAGCGGTCACTTATCTTTACACACAATATACCAGAAATTACGTACTGATTATAGCGCAAGTTCAAAAATGTATTAAGTTGGTGCAAAAATAATGACGTCATAATGTCGTTTTTTGACGTTAAAAATACGTCAAAAAACGATATTATTACGTCATTATTTTTGCACCAACCTAATATTTTCAATGTAAGTGCTTTTCTTTTAATTTACTCGTGTTGCTTTTTCAGCGGAAGACACAATAACATTAGCGCATTTTTTTGAAAAAAAAATGTTTCTTTTAAATCTCAGTATCTTGAGAAATTAATTAAGCTTCATATATCCAGATATAAACATAGTTTTAACTTGACATACGAACAGAAATTTCTTAATAATCTTGTTGAATTCTCCTTTTTCGGCTTTCCTTGAAAGATAGATGTTTCGCAGAAGGCTCTTTTGGTAGAAAGACCTATTTTTGTTAATATATTCTGCTTCAATGTCCTCAGTATTGACTTTTAAGTGTTCCTTTCAAAATCATATCTTTTTTAACAAACATGCAAACTGCCCCGCCCTGTAACATCTGTGTGCATGGTTTTATTTGTAGCCTGCTAATATATATTTAGAGTCGAAATATTCTTTTTCTTCTTTTAACCTAGTTTCCTGTCGACAAATGACGGAAAATCGGAAAAGTAAGTTAGAGGTATTTTTAGATCTTTAGGCCCATGATAATAATCTCACATTGAAACTGATAACTGAAAAAGTATTTGCAATTTTCAAAAAAGAACTACAAATTTGTTTTGAACGAAGGAACGGAGATTGGTGTCAATGAGATTTTCCGAAAGCTGTCCGTTAATAGAATTGTCTGGATCAAATAATTTATTACTTCGCAAAAATTTAAATAATCTGTCAAGATTGAAAACACTTTAAGAAAAAAAATAACAACCTGTTCCAGATGTCATACATGAAATTATGAGGGAAAGTTTAAATTCTTTAAATCACACTAGCAATAAAAAGGATTATTGCACTGTTTTGCGTTTCAGTGTCTTTGCTGTTTGCTTCAGTGATTAACGTTTTATAAACAACGAGGGCGTATTTCTTTCCTCCCCACCGTGTTTTTTTTTTTACTTTAGCGAATAGATTTTTTTTTTCTTATCTGAGCAGTTCTTTTAATATTTCGACAAGTCCTGGTTTACATAAATTTGTTTATCCTAAAGTTGAATTTTTTTATATTTATCTAACCCTAGCTTTTATCATTGTAGTTCATAATCTGCCGTGGTAGTTCACTTTCCTCGGTGTCGACTCAAACTCAATTTGTTCTTAAAATAGCCAGGGTAGCCATTAAATAGGGAAGGAATGAAAATCAACGGCGGAGAGAGACATACCTGAGAGCAAGGAATTAAGCATCCGTAGATGCAGGAAAAAAACAGAAGTATCAGGCAAAAGGGGTCAGGCGGTAGAGAGCAGACTTTAGGTATCAGGTAACAGACAAACAAAAAGGAACTTAGATATAATCACAAAAAGAGAATCGACATAAAAAAAAAACGACAAAAAAAAAACAATGGACGACTGATAATATTCTCGACATGATCCAAAGGAGACAGAAAACTCTGCCAAGACACGGAATGGAATTCAGGAAACTAAACAACGTAATAAGAACCAAATGCTAAAAAAGAGTGGCCAAACAAATATGTGCAGAAATTTAAAGACTGATTATCATCAAAAAGGAGATATGAATAAATAAATAAGAACGACAGAATAAAAGACATGCTCATGAACAGGCTGCATAAAATCATAGTATTGAACACTCATATTAGAGATGAAAAAAATTCTTTACCGCTGGAGCGAGTATATTGGAGAATTCTTCCACGACGAAAGAGAACGACCATCATTACACAGAACTAAAGACGGACCAGAAATTCTAAAAACCGAACTAAAATCTCCACTGCGGAAAGGGAACAGAAACAAGGTGACAGGGCCAGACAGAATTGTAACAGAAATACTGACAGCCTTAGATGATTATAAACATAGACAAGATTACAGAAATAATAAATAACTGTGATCTCGTAAATCCGACTAGTTCATTTCCATCTGGAGGTCGGGGTCGAACCAAACGCCGAGTATCTTGACCTGCCCTTCCGTTCGGAGGGAAGGTCCGGGAAGAAAAATTACACTCTACGATGCGCTGAAACAAATCTGACTGCCCTGAATGGTCATTTGGCTTATAAACCCAATGGGGCGAAGACCCCTATCATTTATGGCAACAATCAGTACGCAGAGCCTGCCCACCGGGTCTGAGAATACAAGAGCACACGTCGCATTCAAAGACTTGCTCACCAGCCAGGAAACAGCTCTTGAGCGTCCGTCAAAACATGCTGAATAGAGGACAGACCTCTTAGAAAGAATATATTTACCCCAAGACGGCTTATGAGACAACGACCCCAGAGCCCAGACATTCATACTAGTTAACCATAGAAATATTATCAGTCCGATTAGGGTTGGTCTTCAGTATTGAACATGCGGGTAAGGACTACTGACAGTATCTTCAATTGAGATATGGTCTATCTCAGTCAGGATGGAGGGATAGGCTACTAATATCATCGCGGGACATTAGTTTTGGTGCCCTATACAGGGGGTGAGGAACAATAATGAAGGACAGTGTTTTCTTCAATCATGCATCATACCTTAGCTACGCTAAGGCGAAGTTAGGTCTTGTGGGTTTACGCAAAAAAACATTTCCTCTTCTTACTAGAACACGCAGCAGACGTCTTCCTCAGAAAAGTATGGTTTCTTGAGATTTTCTTTTCTTTTCTCCTGTTTCTGATGCAACTTCTGGTGTACTGTTTCTTTTGGTAGTTTCCATTTTGTGGTGGATTGAGAAGACTTGGGAGTCAGTGTAGATTATGGTGTTGTTTTGGATGTATTAACTGGAGTAGCTTTTAAATGGTATGGCAAAAGTGTGTTTGGATATATTTTTTCTGTTTCCATCCCCCTTACCAACAACCATCCATTCCCTCACTTTTTGCACAAACGGTGAGCAAAGGTCTTCAGGTAACGTGGAACGAGACTCAACTGGGGTCTCACCGCATGGTCTTAGTCGCCGGCATACACATTACAGTCGAGGTAGAACTAACAGATTCGATCAGAAGTGTATTCCATGGGAGTTCATGGGAGCCATAAATCCAAGCGCTTTCTTCCTTGTGCAGGAAAAGGAAAGCTGAGCACTTTCTCCGAACTTCCAGCAAGTTAGTTTTCGGCCAGTCACAACGACCGGCATTTTCTGGCGTGCTACATCCAAAGTTGAGGATGCAGAGGTAGGTTTCACAATCAACAGTTATATCAAAACTCCATGCCTAGTTCAATATCTCCTCTTATTTCTCGAAGTAAGACGAATGGTGCTCCCCTAATATCAAAGGAGGGACCTCAAATATTTCAAGGTTGCCTTGGTATTCAGTCAGCATAATTAAATCCTGTGTTATATTTTCGAGACATACAGTGGTAACAACAGTCTGTCCCATATAAAAAAAAACGTGCCATTTCTGGTACTATGAGTCTTAACCCACAGGGACGCCAATACGTTTACTACGATATCTTTCGAGAACAGATCATACGCGAACGCTTGTCCCCCACGAAGACTAACAATTCTTGTTTCATCTTTCTGGAATTCTCCGTGATCCACCAGAAGTTCATCCATTTAAATCAGATGTTTTAAGCTCTGGCTCGCTCCAACAACTCCACAATGTTGATGGTACCTTTCGGTTGAGACTTCCAGCACGAGGGCAATTCTACGGGAAATGCACTGTCTGAATTACCATAATCAGTTGCCATCGTTGTTTTATATTGATGTTTATTGCCTTTGGCTTACATATTCTTGTCCTTATTGTGGTCATTTCAAGCCACCGTAATTTCTTCTTAAATCTGACCATCGCCACACTTTTCGTTTGCTTTCAGTCGTTCTTGGCGATTATGTAACTTTTGTGGCTTGCGCCGTAAATGTGAAGGCTTGGTCTTCGAAGCCAGCCACAAAAGACTTTTCTTAAACTTCCGAATTTTTTCGGCCATTATTAATTTTTTTCTATGCTCCCTTTTTCTTTCAAATATGTCCAAGCACAAAAATTATTTTTCATAACAAAACTAAAATATCCAAAACTAAAGAAAAAATTTAGAAACACAAAGAAACTAATAAAATCGAAAAACTGTTAAAACAAAATCAATGCAGAGAAAATAATAATAAAAACACAGAAGCAAAACATCAAAAGCTGATTATACCAGGAAAACAATGAAAAAACATGAAGTCGTACAAAAGAAAGTTCGATGTGAACAATACAGAAAATAGAATGCTACTGAGAAAGTTACAAAAAAAAGACGTAACGAATAAATAAAACGAATAAAAAATTACTAATTTAGAAAATAAAAATAGGAATAAAAGAAAAAAAAGCAGAAAGCGGCATGAAAAGAACTTCAAGAAAAAATATATGTTCGCCCGAAAGCAAAAATTTAGGATTAAAAGAAGTGGAAATAAAAAAAAAAACGCTGAATAAAATTAAAAACAAAAGTTTAAACAAAAAAACACACAGTCTGTAACACGAAAGGAAGTAGAAAAATCAGGCGTGGCTGAACATATGGAGAGAGAAGGGAGATCACCGCCTCTGTGTGATCATGTTGAGATCACTGACAAGGAACATCATTAGAAAATTTGTAAACTTAAGGAAAGGCCACAAAAATCTCCTGAGCCGACCAAGCATAGAAATAAATACAATATGGGAACCAGAGAAAAGCAATAATAACAACATAGTTGCAATATGATCTCTGGTAAAAAAAACATGCAATGATAACAGCAAAAATTGCAATATGAGCACTGGTAAAAATGGTTGCTGAAGATGTTAGGTTTATAATACCCAGAAATTCATACGCATTCATGGCACAGTGGATAAAGGCGTTGGTTAGATCCAGTGACGGGACCCAAAGAGTGTGAGTTCAATACACAGTTAAGGCAGTGGAGAACTTTCAGAGGGAAATTAACAAGATATAACTGATAGCTGACATCCATCAAACATGGCAGTCTACCCCGGTGAGCGAAATAAAGGGTTCAGTTCGACATTCCAATCACCTGAAGAAGGCCGGAGCGTACAACGACCGAAACGTTGTGATAAATATGGCGACAAAGATGAGGACAATAGTCTGAATAATGTAAATAATGTAAATAAAACACAGTTGTTTCATGTAAACTAGTCTTTGACAGGTTTAAATCCTAATTTGCCTACATAGTCTGACATAATGCCAAAGGAATGATATCAAAAACGAAATTATTAAACTTGATACAACAAGATATATGAGAATGTCATGGAATAATTTGCTAAGTAAGAACCTTATTCTTCTATCTGATAATGATAACCAAGAAGCTGGGGGAAAATGATCGATACTTGAGCAATAATCAATGTTTCTGTGAGGATTGGAACCTTATATATAGAAAAACGTAAGCTACAAGGTAAACTTCAGGGAAGGTGCTGGTGAATATCAGTTGCTGAAAAAAATGAAGTGGGTGAGGAAAATACATTGAGAATGTTTTGCAGGAAAAGTGCCAAATGCATTCTAAGAGCATGATGTAGTCTGCCAGTGGAAGATGGAGAAAGAAGATATTTCGAAAGATTCGCATTTATGTTTACAGGAAAAATCTGGTAATGTGCGAAAATATAGAACGAAGAGGAAATGTCAGAAAGAAGTAAAAATATAAACATTACTCAATGGAAAAGGAAGAAATCCAAGGATATACGTACATTACGAACATATATATATATATATATATATATATATATATATATATATATATACGCACGCATACACACACACACACATATATATATATATATATATATATATATATATATATATATATATATGCATACGTCTGTGTGTGCGTTTGTGTGTGAAATAATCCATTCATCCTTTTTATATTCGTGTTCAAAATGTATCCCAGTATATGTATGTCTATCACATATTTCTAACAGCCATACAGACAAATAGATAGATAGATAGATAGATAGATACGGGCAGACTTTGATAGATAGATAGATAGATAGATAGATAGATAGATAGATATATACTGACATAAAGAGATAGGTGCATACGTACATACATACATACAAGGGTGAATCAATAAGACTGTAGTCAAACGCATTTATTACCTTAAATTGAATTCTATATTTTCATTGTTTACCGTGTAATCTGTGTGTTAAAATAACGTTTCGCATGGAAGGAAATTATGAGGAAAATAATCCTTTGTCATATCAACATACATACGTTGTTGATCTGGTATTGACTCTAATATTTACCCACGCTCTATCATAAATATACCATACCTTAAATCTATATTTTGAGACACACGATATATATATATATATATATATATGTGTGTGTGTGTGTGTGTGTGTGTGATTATTAAGAAAATTTTGATATTACTTAGCTGTAAAATAGTTATTTTCGTTTTATTTTTTATTTATTTATTAATTATTATTATTTTTTTTTTTGCATTACCTTGTGTCACACGGGCTTACATGATACAATAGCCGTTTTGTTAAGCATCAGGCTTTATTCACAAATCATTTATGGACGAAAAATATGTAGCCATTGTCAAATTAGCAGCTATTTTGATAGTATTTGGGTAGTGAATTAGGGTTAGAATGAGGGGCAAAAAGTCTTCACTTACATGAATTACCCAAATTGTGGTTGTACGCGATGAAGTTCATTCCCAACGCGAAATTCATGTAGAATAATTTTGTAGCAAAAGATCTATGCCCACTGCTGTCAGGAATTTCCGAAATTTAGTGATATTTATCAAGAAGAGAAGAGAACATTCAAAGGGAACCAATGCTAAAAATAATCATTTGTTGAGGGAGATTGCTACATGATATTCAACAAGTTCTGCTAAGCACAAAAGTTACTTCTACGATAGTTTCACATAGTCTGAAATTTGGGTTTCTCGAACCGCCTTACAAATCAGGGATAACTGCTATGTAAGTTATGATATTCAAGAGACTTGATATATGTAACCAGTACAAAGTTATATTTTAAACTGGTTTTGGCTAATTTTGTTTAGCGACTTATCTATGTGAGTTATTTAATAATTTCCTGCTTTCCTCTACTGATATTCATTCTGTGTATAATGTTATTCTTTCAGTGTTTTTTTTTTTTTATCATAAAATGAATTGTTTTTTTTAATATACAGTAGCGTCCAAAACTAAGGGACAACATTTTAAAACCTAATATTTGTTAGAAATAACAACTGTGAAAAGCTGAAATTTTGACAACTGGTAGTCGTTATCATCCATAATAACATACTAAAATTTGAATCATTTGAAAAGGATAGAAAAAGAATTATAACAATTATTTTTTATTTTCAAATTTGGAACGCCCAAAAGTAAGGGACAAAATTGAGAAAAACAATATAAACGGCAAAAAAACAATAAAAATACATGTACAATCAATATTTAGTAAATGAGCCCTTGCTCTCAATGACAGCTGTACATCTTCGACTACAAGAACGAATCAGTTCTTGACAATCCTCGATACTAATTTTAGACCATTCTTCTTGAAGCTTCACCCACAAATCCTCCGTGTTAGTGGGATTTCTTTCCATAACTTTCACTCCTAAGGTCTTCCAAAGATTTTCTATTGGTTTTAAGTTAGGACTTTGCGGTGGCCAATGAATAATTTCCAAATCTTGCTCGCTAAGGTAACTCATTACCACCTTTTCCTTGTGACATGGGGCATTATCTTGCATAAAGGTAGCCCTATCGAAACCTGAATTCTGTATGATTGGCACAACATGATCTTGAACAATGTTTTTATAGATCTACACATTTACACGAGTTTGTAACCGGACAAGAGGCGTTGTACCTTGGCTGAAAACATTCCAAATACCATGACGCTTCCGCCCCAAACTTGACAGTTTTTCTTAGTACACTTTGCACTTAATCTTTCACCAATACGTCTCTTTACATTGTTTTTCCATCATTTCCAAATAAATTAAACTTGCTTTCATCACTGAAAATACTTTTGCCCAATTTTCATATGTCCAAATTACATACCTGTTTGCAAACTCTAATCTCTTCTTATTCTTCGAACTAACAAGGGGTTTCTTCCCTGGGGTTCGATTAAACAGCCCTATTTCTTGCAGTCGTCTACAAACAGTCTGTCTTGACACATTAACACATGAGGTACTATTCATAACCCTTTTTAATTTCTGTACAAGACTTAAAACGGTCCTTTAATGCCATACGCTGCATTATTCGATCTTCTCTTGACGAAGTTTTGCGGGGTCTGCCGGTTTTAAAAGCACTAACTATTTTGCCAGTATCATTGTAGGATTTAACAACCCTGCATACAACACTCTTGGAACGTTTCACTTTCTCTGAAATCTCTCTAATGGTGTGCTTTTCCTTGTGTAGCTTCACAATAGCTTGTCTCACAGAGTAATCAAGTTTTTGGCGTTTCGCCATGGTGCCGGCTGATGCAACGTTTACAAATGACTAAGTAAGACTTATTCTTTAGAGGAAATCAAAAAGTTTGAATATAGCATACTGTTTACATTGTTTTTCTCAATTTTCTTCCTTACTTTTGGACGTTCCAAATTTGAAAATAAATAAATAATTGTTATAATTCTTTTTCTATCCTTTTCAAATGATTCAAGTTTTAGTATGTTATTATGGATGATAACGACTACCAGTTGTCAAAATTTCAGCTTTTCACAGTTGTTATTTCTAACAAATATTAGGTTTTAAAATGTTGTCCCTTAGTTTTGGACGCTACTGTATTTCTGGTAATATTATAAAAATCTATTTTTATACTTTTTACAGTGTTGTATCGTGATTTTACTCTAAAAATGCACTGTGGATTTTTGTTTTGGGGTTCACTATTTCCCCATAGATGTGACCCTAACAGATGCTAAAACTCCGGGTCAGAATGGACCCAGGAACAACAGCAATTAAGAGGTGGCCCCACGCTCCTCAAAACCTCCAATCTCAGCTTTAGAGGCTTTGCTCCTGAATGTATTTTATCATCATTACAAGGACTATATATTTTCTTATTAATCTACTACGCAACAGTTTTTTATGTGTAAGAGAAATATTAAACGACTCCGTAATAAGAGATTCGGTGAAAAGTATACAATTCAGAAAAAAAAAAACGGTGTTATTGTTGATATTCAAAGACAAGCAGTAAGGCCTGAATATTCTGGAAGATAACATTCCTATCTTTTAAAACTCTTTCACAATGCGCATGTCTTTCAAACATGGAGGTCCCCCGTGTCTTCTCACTGTCACCTCCCCACAGTTTGAATAGTAGATACCTTTTTAGTGAAACGTAGCACTCATTTTGCAATTGTATTTTCGAATTTAAGTGTTTCTTTTTCTGTAGGCAAAAAAGAAACAAAAAAAAACAAACAATCATATCCATAACGTTCTGTTGTTTCTGATAAAATATTAATTTCAGCACCGTTGTCGGCTTGCTCAGTATATCGCATAGAATTGTCCGTGAGATGAGACTGGAGTGGTTTACTTATTTCTCTCGTAAACACTTAACCGATCTGACAAGATGATGGACTTCCTTCGTCTACATCGACTTTGATCTTAACTGGTCAAACTGCTAATCCGCTTGTCTGAGAAAAGCACTTAACTGAAAGTGTTGAATTTTGAGCGTGTCCTAAAATATTAAGAGCCTCTGATACGACTGATTTTGAAATGATTCTGATCCTGAGTTTTTATTTACTGCTCTATTTCAAATGGCACTAAACTTCAAATAGATACTTCTGTTGTACACGCAAGAGAAAATTAATCGTAGACTTTACTAAAAGAAAACTAGACAATATTTACGTTGGAAGTTCTACAATGAAATACTTTCATTACTCAACCAATTATTCTGATATGTGTCCTTGTCTTTGAAATCATCTTTCCGTCTACGACATCTCAAATAAAACATTAATATATTCTATTGCGTAAAATAAATTCGTTTTTTGAAATATTATATTCTTCAGTGTTGTTTTATAACAAATATTAATACATGACTTTTTCAGACTCTCGTTTTTCTTTTATAATGTTAGATCGGCATTAGTCGATATATAAATTTTTTTCTTAATAAAAAATATAATCTGATTATATTTCTTAGATAAGGTATTGCAATTATTCACACTATTTAAATTGTTGAGATTTATTTCCGCCTTCACGACGTTTTGGTTACTGTACCCCCTGGCTTTCTTGAGGTCATATTTTTCAATTCGTTGGAATTTGTAAACAAACATTTTATTTATTCCAAAATAGATTGTTATAATTCCACGTGCTATGCACTTGAGATCTCAAGTTTAATAAAGCCCTCTTGATAACACAACTTTGCAAGTTTACATTATTGACTATTGTCTTCATCTTTGTCGCCATAATTATTACGGTTGCACGAAGAGCCTTCTTCAGGTGGCTGGAATGTCGAACTGAACCCTTTATTTCACTCACTAGGGTAGACTGTTCTATTTCCACGTGCTATGTTTAATGGATGTCAGTTATCAGTTATCTCCTGTTAATTTCCCTCTTCAACTTCTCCACTGCCTTAACCGGGTATTGAACTCACACTCTTTGGGTCCTGTCACTGGAACTAACTAACGCTTTATCCACTATGCAATGAGTCCTTGATGAAATCTGTGTATGAACTTCTGGGTATTATAAACCAAATTTTTCAGGAAACATTTTTTTACCAGTGCTCATATTGCAATTTTTTGCTGTTATTACAAAAAACATTTTACCAGAGCTCATATTTCATTTTTTTTTTGTTGTTATTATCGCTTTTCTCTGGCCTCCATGTTACTGGTTCCCATATTGTATTCATTTCTATGCTTGGTCGGCCCAGGAGATTTTTATGGCCTAGCATATGTGCTGATTCCTTAAGTTTACGATTTTTCCAATGGTGTCCTTTGTCTATGATCTCAACCTGATCCCACAGAGGGCGGTGATCTCCCTTTTCTCTCATTATGTGGTCAGCCACGCCTGATTTTTCCACTTCCCATCGTGTTACAGCTTTCTGGTGTTCTTAAAGGCTTACCTTAAGGAGACGGCCTGTATCCCATTTATTTTTCTTTCCGAAAGAAGGCCGGAGCGTACAACAACCGAAACATTGTAATAAATATGGCAACAAAGATGAGGACAATAGTCAGAATAATGTAAATAGTGTACATAATACCTCATTACAGAAATATAGACAGATACTGAAAGGCCGAAACATTGTAATAAATATGGCGATAAAGATGAGGAAAATAGTCCGAATAATGTAAATAGTGTATATAATACCCCATCTCAGAAATATAGACATATACCGAAGGGCCGAAACGTTGAGATAAATATGGCGACAAAGATGAGGACAATAGTCAGAATAATGTAAATAGTGTACATAATACCCCATCTCAGAAATATAGAAAGATTCTGCAAGTTTTTGCTTCCTCCGCTGTGGCCACGTATTGGAATCACAACTACTTGAGTCAAATCACACTTTTATCCAGTTGGTTATGGAATTGATAGTTATGCCACATTATTGTAACATTGAAATTGGAAAAATTTAACCGTATATTCTACTCTAATAATTTATTTTATCACATTTGTCTGCTGTAGTACGCGCTTCCAGCTTCTCGATTTCCTGTCAATTACAATCTTCAAAAATTTAAATTCAACTTCAATCGACCTCTTCTGCCCCGTTAAATATTATTATTTTCATTATCCTTTCTCCTCAGTACCGTTTTCTCAGTTTACTTAACTGTATTCTCTTTTATCCTCTATAACCCCGTGTCTCTTAGTGGCTTTATCGCCTTGCTTTAGGTAAAAATGATTAAAAGTCTGAAAGCATATTCGAGTAGCGATAGATGCCTCCAAAAATCTAAACAAAGAAAGAAAAAGGAAAATTTTCTTACAAAGAACTAAAAGGGTGATGGAGTTTGATGTAATATCAATCATCCTATACGACAGTGAATGCGGGACAATCTTGAATCTGAACAAGAGACTTAAGAAAACAGAAATATGGTTCTATAGAAAAGTACTGCGAATACCATGTGAGCAACGACAAATCTTTAAGGAAAAAAAGATATAAGACACTTATACTTAGAATCAGAAAGAGAGATATGTAGGGCACATAATGAGGATGGACGGCTTGGAGAATCTGACACACGCAAGTCAAGTTGACGGCCATATAAGAGAGAGGAAAATATTTGAATAAATTACGTAATGAGTTTATGTAAATCGTTGGTACAACCTGATGTAGGAGAGCTAATGAAAAGAAAAACCTTACACAAAACTACCTAAATGGTAAGAATACGTAGAGCCATTATTGACCACGCCCTGAGCAATAATAATATATCTCTGTATCTCAATCTCTTCATATTCATCTATGTTAAAGATCAAATAGGTAACTTTTATCAATCTAACATGTTTTACTTTTATTAAAGCCTCATCGGAATATGAAATATAGAGAAAAAAGAAAGGAATTCTGGTATTTTTACTTTATTTTTTTTTATTCATCAGAATATGAGATACGGAGAAAAAAGAAAGAAATGTTGGTATTTTAAATTATTTTTTATTCTTCAGAATATGAGATATGGAGAAAAAGAAAGAAATGCTGGTATTTTTATCTTATATCATTTTTTTTTATTCGTCAGAATATGAGATATGGAGAAAAAAGAAAGGAATTCTGGTATTTTTACTTTATTTATTTTTTTTTATTCATCAGAATATGAGATATGGAGAAAAAAAGGAAGGAATTCTGGTATTTTTACTTTATTTATTTATTTATTTTTTATTCATCAGAATATTAGATATGGAGAAAAAAAAGAGAGAAATGCTGGTATTTTTACTTGAAAAATAAAATTTGGAAGCTCAACAGTTCCCACAAACGTTGGTTTAAAGTGTCCATAACACGTGATGAATAACTGACCAATGAAATGAAACAACACAAAAGTAAAAACTATCAGAATCTCTTTCTTCTTTTCTCTATTCTCTGATGAAGCTTGTTTGATAAATGTTTCCAGTTATCTGCCAGATTCCGATCCATATTTTATACCAACCTATCTATCTATCTATCTATCTATCTATCTATCTATCTATGTCTGACTGTTCATATATGTGTATCTTATGTGTCTTGGTTTTTTCATATCTATTTATCTGTTTCAGCCTAGTCATAAACGTCAACTGTCATTCACTGTCTCCTGAATAATATTCTTTACATTGTCCTTTCCCCTCAGTAACCTTTTCTCTTTGTCTTTCAGTCTCAGTAAGTCTTAATGGCTTTGTAGCCTTGCCTGTGTTGAAATGATGAAAATCTGAGAAAAATAATGTTAAGGCTGGAGAACACTATTTTCATACTCAACAATCTTCTTGCCTGATTTTCTTTATAGTCTGCTTGGCGTGTAATAATTTCAAGAATTCACCGTTCAAAGAGCGGGCCTTGTTTTCCTGAACGTTGTGTGTTTATTATTTATATTAAGGCAAATGAATGTAAGTAAATAATAGAAACCAATATGGCAAGGGAAATGCTGTTCACAAAGATGAAAATCATTACGAAGTATGTTGAAGGTGACACACAAAGCAAAAGCAGCCAACAATAGACCCAACGAGAATAGATAAATTTTATTTAGCATCTCTGTAAATTTTCGAATAGAAAAGATAGCCGAGGTAACCCCTAGATTACAATGACTGAAACGTTGTGGCATAAATAACAAACAAGATTGGTATACAAATTCAAATGAAAGAATCGATAAGAATCAACATTCTGTTTGGAGAGAAATATCAGCTCGCAATAACTATAACAAATCTAACTAATAAAAGATGAATAAACGGAAAACAAATTTCGTGTCAGCCAAGAAAGTTGGATTCAGCGAATGAACTCAGAGGCAGTAGTTTAGAGAGTGAATACAGAGTGTGAGGCGATGCGGAAGTAAATTATCTGAAGTGTGAATCTCTAACAAACTCTTTCTGCTGCTATGGAACTTGATATACCTTTTGAAAGATATCAAAATAATCCAGGATTTCATTTAAGAGCAAAACACCAGAATATGAATAAAAAAAAAATAATAATTTCATTAAATACACAAAAATAAAAGTGGTGTAATACGTGTACATTGAAGTCAGGATTAATTAACTCCTTCCCACCCGCCAATTATTTTGGGAAAAATGTTTCATTTTCAGACGAACATTTTTAATTTGATTTTAATATAGTAAGAAACTGAGACACCTTGAAGTAATTGACACTGGCAAACACATCCACCAGACGTATGAGTGGACAACTGGACTCGTTTCACGATCAGACGGGCATAAAAAGAATAAAAATCGACGTATAAACACGTCTGTAGCTGGTTTCTTTGCATTATGTTTTGGACGTGTTTATTCGCCCATTTCTGAAAAGAACTTTTTCGGCAAAAACGTATATAGGGTTAATGTCGGACAAAATCATAACTATATGCGTGGGACATCGGGTTGATTGCAGACACAGAAAAATAGAGGTACTTCTGGAAAAAAAAGTAATAAAGGAAAACGTAATTCTTTTAGAGTGTTGCCCTACGACACGTGACCAGTCGTCAACTTCCTCCCATCTAACCTTTTACTATATAATTTATATCTCCTATAATCGACATATGCCAACATTACCTATTTGCATATACTGATTATAGTAGAAATAATATATAGAGTAAAGATTCAGACGGGATTTTCCAATACCATAACATCTCCCTGAAGTGGTCTAATGTCTTTTGTTCTTATTGAACTTCTACAAAAACTTTCCTCCTCTTCCCCTTGAGGTTTATGTCTTGTTTCTATTTTTACCTATGCCTGAGTCACTTCCGCTATCATCAATAGTCTCGTCTACGTTATCCTCATCGGAAAAAAATTCATCCTTTTTTCTACGCCAAAAACTTCCTCCATCACAACATTTTGTTTTTTCTATTTTGGGTATTAATTGGTAACAATGATCCACTCGCATTTTCTTTACT
Organism: Acanthosepion pharaonis; assembly: GCA_903632075.3. Classification (NCBI taxonomy): domain Eukaryota; kingdom Metazoa; phylum Mollusca; class Cephalopoda; order Sepiida; family Sepiidae; genus Acanthosepion; species Acanthosepion pharaonis. The sequence continues at coordinate 871,188 of CAHIKZ030000718.1, read as the reverse complement.
TTTTCCATTTTTTTTTCTATATTGTCTATCGTCTTTTTAACTTTAAATACAGACTGAAAGTTATTTTTTCTTCTGCGGTTATGGAAATTTTTCCAAAAGCGGGACACTTTTTCCTGTCAATTTCATCCACATATTTACAGTATTTCTTTTTTTTGTTTTGTTTTTTTATACTGTACTTTTCAACATTGTCCCCAGTAGAATATTATTGTTTAATCAATCCCAGCTGTTGTCTCATTTCCACGCATGCAGTTAGATACAAATTATTCAATTGTAATTGTTCCAATATCTTATATTTATGAGATATATCAAGTGTAATTCAATCAATTCGTCTTCCATAATTAAATCTTGAGTTCCCAGTCTCTCAAATTAGCAGAATCTGCTAATTTCTTTTAATCTGTGAAGATATCGTATAATTGATTCACTTTTCCTATTTAATGGTCAGAAACCCGATTCTTTCAGCTACGATAAGCTTCGTTTTAAGTTGTATTTTTTCATCATTTCTGAAATTTCGACGAAAATCAAAATCCTTCAGTTCTTTGAAGAATACCATAAAAGAAATTTTCATTATCGCTTCACGATTAGCTGAAACTAGAAAGAGGTCATTCATTTCATTTTCTCCCTCACCCTTTCAAATTTTTAGTTCTAGCAAATATAGGGTTCAAGTATTCTACTGTAAGATAACAGAATATAAGGTTTGTAAGAGGACGGGTCTAGGGGGGGGGCTACGAATTTGTGGTGCTAAAATCATGCAAGTACGAAAATCTCCAAAATGTTTTAATAAAGAACGGAATAGATGTCTTCCAGAAGCTAAAGAAAGTATTAAAATCTCTGAGGAGTGCTAAACTGTTATCTAATATCAGTCATCTTATATGGCAGTGAATGCTAGACAATCTTCCGACAGAAGAAGAGATTTAACGCTACAACTATGGTTCTACAGGATATTGAAATTACCAAAAACACAAAATGTGAATCCTGGGGAAGTTTTAAGGTTAATGGAAATAAAAATGGGCACTTAAATGACAGCTAAAGAAAGACAGGTGAAATGTTCTTGACACATAATCGGGAAAGTGCGCTTGGACATTTTGACCCTCAAAGGACAAAGAAAAACAAGGATTAAACTTAGGTATCTCCACAAAATTGCGAAAAAATAGAGCATAGTCTGATGAAAAAGACGCCAAAATTTTATCGTCAAAATGCTTATGTTTTTATGAAGAGGATAGACCAAATATTTTTTTAATTATTTTTCAAAATTTTTCCATCTTTTTAGAATATTCTAAATTTTGATTTAAAAAACCTTGCTTATCTTTTTTTGCTATAAGGAATACTAAATAACAGATAATTTTTAGCGCGTTTTTTTGGTATTATACCTATTAATTTGGAAAATCTTGTAAAAATAAAAATAATTGTCAGATGTTAATGAAACTTTCAGAAAATATTCACAAATGATCGAAATTATTATGAATATGTTTTTTTATTAAAGTCATGGCAGAAATATTTTTTTTATTTTTATTAACACCCCCCATATCTAATTTTATGAAAAACTCAAAAAATTCCATACCATCGGTTTTTAGTGATTACAATAATTAAAGCACAAGGCTTTGAAGAATGTAAATCATGTTTTGTTTTTTTTTTTTAATGAACCCATTACCTGAAAATCAGCTCTGAATTGTAACATACAAAACTCAATAAAAACAAATATACTATTTAATCTCAAACGCTTTTATTTGTTTTTATTTGTTCGTATGAATATGGACAATATTTTCTGCAAGCAAAAAATTTTTTCAATGAAAATTGAATTTTTAATACAATTATTCTCATTTCTTTAATTTTAAATCGAAATTTTAACACTTTTTCATTAAATTTTTTAAAAAATTATAAAAATAAATAACAGCACCATCCACCTTTGTACTTCTCTTTCTTAGCTCGTCATTGTCTAGGGATTTGAAAATTGTATAATTTGGACCAATCCGATGATCCCCACTTATGAAGAAATGTAATTATGTTTTGATAAAAAGCGCTTAAATGGTTTGTCATTAAAAAGTACGGAAGGTCACAAACGTCACGTGGCTTGAGTTTAAGCATAGATTTCATTATTTATAGTATTTATTATCTCTATAGATAGTATCAACAAAGTTATGTTTTAAGTTCCAGTAATAATAAAATAACAAAATAAAGGAAATTGGAATGCTAATTTTTTGTTTTTTATTATCTACTAATTACGGGGTAGTACATAAGCTGATTCACGTAAAAAAAAAAACGTTACGTCACGTATCACGTATTATCCGTATGATAATGCGAATCTCACGTTAGCTGTCGATATGTGATGACAGGCATCACTCAGCACTTGAAAAATGACAACACAGTTCAGATCGTCTACTTTTTATTTCGAACAATTTTTTATTCGAAAAAAAGTAAGTAAAAAGCTTCTTTCAAAATATTTTAAATTTGCTAATTTTAGTCAAATAAATTTTGAAAAACGTAGAATTGATTTTGGAATAATTATAAACAAGGATTTTAACTTTTTACAAAATTAGAAAAAAATGGCTGATAGCTACTTTTTTAAGTAATTTTGATGACAGAAATAAACAACTTTTTTAAAAAAATTTCGGACCTGATAAGAATGAGTAAAAAATTTTAAAAATAATCAAAAAATACTTTGGTGTTTCTTCTTAAGAATGATATATATATATTTAAGCCGATAAAAATTTATTACATCGTTTTTTTTCATGCTATATTTTTTTTGTAGCAATTTTGTGGAGATACCTAATTAAACTACATAAAAAGCCATGGTCGTCTACCTACTGACAGAACAAGGCTTAAAGAAAAAGTGGGGTTCTAGTGTCTTTCCCTGTCTCTGGCCTAGAGGTTGGAAAGGAGATAGGCGCCCTGAAACCCCACTGAAAGCGTCACGAGGAAACGTAACAAAATCGGTTTTCCTCGAGAATTAAATCAGTCGAGGGACTGGTGATGATAATGAGCCTCTAGAGAAATGGAATTCAGTGTATAGAAAAATTCCTGCAGTTGAATCTAAGATCGGAGCATATATCTCAGAGTTAAAAGGTCATTGCGGGTTACTCAGAGAGACCGTTGAAGCCAACAACAGTGAGCCACTTAGTGTGGAACCCCGTTAAAAAGTGTAGAAAATATTCAATAGAATACTGTAATTAATATATCAATTCTGTGCAAAATTAAGATCACGTAGACATAGTGAAAAAAATAGACTCACACGAACTTAAAATTCCCACATTAGTATTTATTAACCAATCAGCGAATTGCTGAAGACATTAGATTTATACTACCCAGAAATTCATACGCAGATGCCTTGAAGACTTCTGTGTATAATACAGTGGATAAAGGCGTTAGTTAGATTCAATAACGGACACAAAGAGTGTAGGATTTCAATACCTGGTTAAGGCTGTGGAAAACTTGGAGAGAGGAATTAAAAGAAGATAACTGATAACTTACATGCATTAGACATGGCACGTGGAACTAGAACAGTTTACCCCAGCGAGCGAAATAAAGGGTTCAGTTCGACATTCCAACCACCTGAAGAAGGCCGGAGCAAAGAAGGGCCGAGACTTTGTGATAAATATGAGGGCAAACTTCGAATAGTGTAAATAGCGCCATTAACTAGATGTTAATTAGACAAAAAACAGCTTTACTTCTAACTATTCGATTAAGCAATAATGTTATATACAGTATTTAGATCGTTCGGACTGTTGTCGCCATCTTTATTGGAACATTTACGACGTTTCGTCCGTTTCAAGCTCCTGCCGGGTTCAGCTGACGTAAGTTGTAATTTTGAACGTAAAACTTTATTCTAGTTCCACGTTTCATGCCATTTCTGAATATCTGAATTTCAGTTAATTCCCTAATAAGTTTTTATTCCGTCTGCTGTGGCCAAGTATTGAACTCACAACTATTTGGGTCGAGTCACTTTTTGATGATTTCAGCCAACGCTAAATAAAGGGTTCAGTTTAAAATTCCAATATATATATCACCTGAAGAAGGCCCTAGCATAGAACGGCCGAAACGTCGAGAATATAGCAGTAAGCAACGATCCAAGCGCTGTAAATAGTGTAAATAGTTACAATACCTCATCTCAGAAATATAGATAGATCATGAAGACATTTGGAGCGTACAACGGCCAAAATATTGTAAATATGGCAATAAAAACAAAGACAACAGTCCAAGCTATGTGAATCCTGTAAATAGCTACAATATCACATCTCAGAAATATACACATATCTTGAAAAAGGCAGTAGCTTACAACAGCCAAAACTTTGTGAATATTGCAATAAAGATTCGGACAACTGACATATCGATGTGAATAGTGTAAATAGTTACAATATCTCATCTCAGAAATAAAGACAGACCCTGAAGACGGTCGGAGAGTAAAACATCGTGAATATGGCAATAAAGATGAGGAAAACAGTCCGAATGATGTAAATAGTGTAAATAGTTACGTCATCTCAGAAATATAGAGAGATACTGAAGAAGGCCGGAGCGTACAACGGCCAAAAACTTATGGTAATAAAGATGAGAACAGGCAGAACGATGCAAATAGTTACAATACCTAATTCTAGAAATATAAACAGGATCAATGTTCAACTTCACAACATTTTTTTCTCGTAGCTTAGTTAGGATATTAGAAATAGTAAGGTAAATAGAGTTTTGAAAAAGATCTTACTCAGATCATCTACATTGAGGGGTTGGCAGTCTGAATACAGAAATATGCAACAATTTTGTCAAAAAATATTGTGTTGCAGATTAAAGACGAATAAGAAATTAAACTTTCAGACAACAATTTGTTACCGAGAACGGAATTAATAATCTGAAGTTAAAACCTTTCGTGGTATTTTACAATATGGTGGCAGTTAAGCTGAAAATACTCTATTATATTTGAAAAAAAAAATGAATATTTATAAGAAACTTTTAAACAAGCATAAACATAGCATGCGTTTTTTTTTTCGACTTTCTTTCCTCTCCCTTTCTTTCATTTGCTTTTTTTTTTTCGTTCTTTCTGTTTCTTCCTTCTCTCTGCTTTTCATTCTTCTTCCGTCACCCCTTCTTTGATTTATTAATTTCTTCTTTTCATTTACACTCTTTGTGTCAATCATTCTTTCTTTCATTTTTTTCTTTCTTTCTTTCTTTCTTTCTTTCTTTTTTTTTTGTTAGTTCACCGAATACAATTCCCATTATCCATTCACGTTAGAGGCATACTGAGCGAGATATCGTAAAAGTAGGAGGAGAGAATATGAAAAGAACATTGTGAGGATATGTAGAATAGATATCATTTGACCAAGATTGTAGTTGTGTGGAAAGCATCCACTCGGGAGAGTCTTCTACAGTGTAATAGTTCTGAGGAAGAAGCTGTCTCTGGGAAACTTACTACTTATCAAAAGATTACGAAGAGAAGGGGGTTGACAATTTGCCATCGGGAACACCACACGATGGGCCCTAGATGTGATCGTTTGTATAAGTGAAATTAACGAATGTAATTTTTCCTGTCATCTGCCATTGTTTGCTTGTTTTTTCCTTACAATTCTTGTTTATTTTTATACACTTTTTATCCTCTTCTTTCCTTTTCTTTATTTCTTTATTCCTTTTTTGCCTTTCTTTCTTTCATCTTTCTTTTGTTATTTCTCAGTTTTCCATATTTATATTTGCCCTCTTTATCCATTTTCTTCTCCTTCGTCTTTCATATTTGCATTTTTATCAAGCTTTTTCCTCTCTTTCTCATTCATATTTATTTTACTTTTTTCTATACTTCATCTTTTTACTCATTACCCTTTTCTATTCTATTCTTTACGCTTAACTTTTTCTTTTATTATTATCTCCTTCATCCACTTCTTATTTTCTTCTTTTCATTGTTTTCCTTCGTTTCATTTCCTTTCTCTCTGTCTTATTCATTCTTCTGTTACTTTCTAATTCTCAGTGCAGTTTTCCTCTAATTCATCACACAAGAATACATGACCCTGAATTTTTTAACAATGGCTCAACAATAAATGAAACATGCCACGCCCTCCGCCACTAACACAGATATGTTTCCTCTCAAAACTCTTTCTCCGTCTCTTAGTTTGCTGAATATGTTTCCGACATTTTATTATCGATGAAAGTGGTTAACCAACCAATAATAGTGTAGAATGCCCGATTGATCCACCATCTTTCTTTTCTATGCAGCTGTCGAGAAACGACAATTTCCATCTAACTTTCCCTTTGGTTTCCGATTCTTGTTAGAATCAATTAGACACCTGAAGGAATTTCTCTGAGGATCTCATTCTGTCAATTCTTTTGTTAAGAACAAGCTCTCAAACTTCTTTGCTCCCAGTGAAAAAGGCGAAAACAATATGGTTGAAGTTTCCTCTCTAATGAAAGACAAACGTAATCATGGGAAAAGATGGCATTAATTGTAACCTGTGGAACATTTTCAAGTCCGTCCATTGGCCAGTTAAGATATTTACATGTTTCAAGAGGATGAAGCTCAAAATTGGCATATGTTGGCAACCCTCATTCCATAGTTCGATTCAATCAGAATAAAAATGAAAATAAATGCGTCAGAAAAGTACAAATTTGATAGTAAAGTATATGGAAATATCTTAGGGAGAATTGATATTAATTTGGATTTTATATTAGATGAAGCATTCTCCAGAATGAATACCTGACGATCTTTTCTTTCATCTGAATTTCAAATGCTTTTTATCTTACTTATTCACACCGTCATTGTACGATACGTCGTATCAAAATAATAGTATAACGTTGAATTTTTATTAAATGTAACATCATCATCGTCATTCGTACAATGACCGTGTCTTTTCTTTGGCTCGCATCCGAGCCGATCGCCTGCACAGTTCCCAGCACATATCTGTGTTGAAAGTCAGGGAGGTATTAATTCATGCGTAGATTATACTGGAATAGTAGACATTGCAGAGTTCATCCCTTTTCCAAGTCCAACCACAGCCGATGACCTCTGACTTGAAGACTAGCTTTATTGACGAACACTTGGCTGTTGAATCCATCGGGGGAATCGTCGGCCCTAACCGTTGACTCTATCGGTGGAATCCTCATGCTAGCCCAGTGTAGGAAGCTGTCTACTTATCACCGCACTAAATACGTAATAATGGTTTCCAGTCTAGCCATTTGTGTAAGATATCTGTTGAAGCATCCATTTTTAACAGGTCTTTTTTTTTTTTACTCAAGGCTATTTCGTTAGACACCCTATTCACCAGATAAGCCTACCGGGGAACTGGTTTAGCTGTTGACATGACTTTGTGGCATTTCGTACTGAGTTACATGGTACCAATACCACTCTGCTGGGTATCCACGAAATGAAGACAAATGCACTCACCCGAGAAGTACTTAAATAAAAGCAACTACAGTTGTATGAGCAAAGTATAACTGACCAGCTCAGGAGTCTGCTCTTCTGTCAATAATATTAACACAGGCTCAGGGAGTAACTCTCCTTGGAGAGTTGGGTGTGCGAATAAATACTAATTATACGAACTAAGTATAACTGTTCGGCAGAGAATCTCGCAATTCTGCCAATAATATTAGCTCAACCCCAAGGATGTGCTTCCTCCAGACTGCTCTGTCCTTCGAGTGGGATCAATACCCAAAACCTGAGGCCTCCCAAAAATTGCGGAAGAGCCGAGGGTCTTCATAAATTTTCCTAATATACTTCCGAAAAACCCACATTAAACTTCGACCTTTGGGACAATATTCAAAGTGTGTTATATGAGCAAAACTCTCGCTTTATTATCGTTTAAATAACGTTTTCGTAGTATTGCTTCCTGTTGTTAGGTCCCCTTATTACCAGCATATCAACCGTTATAAAACCGCTATTGACTGACATGACAAGCTTGCTCAATTTTTTACCAGTATCTCTTTCATACTTATTTTAGTTGTTTTTTTTTGTTGCAACTAAACAATCAATTTATAATTAAATTGCTCATAGCAAATTCATTATAAAGAAGCTTAGAACAGATAGTATGAAAAGATAAGCTTCCTGAAGCAAAAGAAATACGAGTTTGGGTCTTACTTGGAATTTTTCCTTTCTGTCCAGTTAGTGATTTTTACTAATCTGATTGAATGACGATCTCAGTAGATTCATTGAAAAGTAACGAAAGATTCAGATGGAAGAAAATCTAGTCTAAAATCAGTCTTATTTCAAATAACGTCTTGTTCAACGGAATCGTCACCTCATTAACAAATACCCACTATCTTTACGTATTTTTGCATACATAGATACACACACACACACACACACACACATATATATATATATATATATATATAGAGAGAGAGAGAGATAGATAGATAGATAGATAGATAAGGCTCAAAGACTAATATTGCAAGGTTATAATTCTAATCACGATCCAATCAATCAGAACTTCAAATTCAAGATTTTAAATTTGTAGGTCTGATGAATTGGATCGTGATGACGATTCCAATGTAATAAATTATAACCATGGAATATTAATGATTTGCCTTTTATATTATATTCTTACTCTGTTCAGGACGTTGAGTTCTACCTGGATTCTATCATCTTGGGAATTTATGCATTTAAATATATATATATATATATATACTGATTAAATAATTAAGAAAGAGACAATCTTAAGTCTCCCGGAGTTCCCTGACTATAATTTATTTCCCCAGAAAATATTTTTCCTGGTACATCAGGATAGTCATGGAACCTTAAGTTTGTCTATTTGTTAGTTATATATATATATATATATATATATATATATATATATATATATATATATATATATATATATAAAACTAGATATATATGAAAAGACTGAAAAAGAATGAACAGGCATAGATAGATAGATAGATAGATAGATAGATAGATAGATATTAAATTCATTTTATCGGATTGCAATATATATATATATATATATATATATATATCTGTGTGTTTGCATGCATGCAAGTTTGTGGTTGATAAAAGATAGGAAGAGAAAGGGATGGTTCACATAAATACATACATATGAACCAATATATATGTTAAGTCATAGATAGATAGATAGATAGATAGATAGATAGATAGATATGAACAAGTTGAGATAGATAAATATGAACAGTCTGGGAGATAAATATATATATATATATATATATATATATATATATATATATAAAAAGTTTCAAATTGAAAATTATAATGTTTTATTTTATGAAAGTATTTATTTATTTATATATATATTTGATATTTCAAATTGATAAACAGACTGAGATAGATAGATAGATAGATAGATAGATAGATAGATAGATAGATAGATAGATAGATAGATATGAAGAGACTTAGATAGATTGTGCATGTTTATGTCTGTGTGTGTGAAGAAAATGAAGTAATGAGTCATATCGATAGATTGATAGATAGATAGATAGATAGATAGATATAAACCTAGAAACAGATAGATAGATAGATAGATAGATAGATAGATAGATAGATTTATAGATAGATAGATAGATTTTTCGTTTATTCCATTTTTATTTTTTATTGGAATTAAATCTCGTTTCCTTCAATCCATAGAAAATCTTTTTTTTGAATTGTCCAAGAGATTACTTGTCATTATTGTTTTCATATTTCAAACAAATATTTTTCTTATATTTTCCATTGACTGACTTCTTCCTATGTCCTCACCCCGTTTAGCCATCCTCAGCAGGCAAAGTCTAATATTCTTTGGTTCCCCGAAGAATAACATCTCCTTAAAAACCAATGGACAGATAAGGGCTCTCGTCTGCACAATAGTTGCAATTCTTTCCATTGTTTCGAAATAGCGCTGAATATTTCCTTGCTTGAGGATTCTTCTTGTTACCGACTTTTGGTAGGCCATCCATCAGAAAACAAGATGATCCATGAAAGGACACGAAAGAAACGCTGAAGTCAACAATAAACTACATTGGAACAGACACTTTACACGCCTCGTGCATCTGCTAAACAAATTACATAAAATTAGATAAGGCATCTTAATGTATGTTACTTCTGGAAGCGTGTATCTATATACATAAAAACAGAGGATAATGATTAATTTGCAACACCACCTCATATATATATATATATATATATATATATATATATATATATATATATATATATATAATTATTATTTATAAAAAAATATAACATAAATATGTTATAAAATCACTACAAAATAACCATTTTGTTTCAACACCCTCGGTGTCTTATCAAGTAATGTTGTTGAAGATAAAATAAATGGTTTTAAAAGTTTCAAATTAATTAAAGATCATTCACTAGGGGGAAACATTGTTACAAAAGCTAGAATAACCAATCAAAATCCAAGTATAGGAAGATTCAAAAGCTTGACAACGAAATCATATTATAATAGCTATTCAGATCTTTAAAATTCGGGTAATATTAAAAAGAGTTTTTACTAACGAACAATTATAAAATTATATGATAAAATTTAATATTAAAATTAAACCTGCCAATTTTAAAATCCAAATTTAATCGCTATCAAGTTTAAAAACTATAAAATTATTGAGCAAAGAAAAAATACATATGTTATTCAATTTATTTCTTCGTTGAAATTACGTTCGACAAGACGCTACAATATATCCGGTCATTTGACAATATATGTATATATATTTTTTATTCTAAAGTGTGTGAATGTGGTCTTAAACTCACGCGCAAAAACAACATAAACACAATCAGATTATATATATATATATATATATATATATATATATATATATATATATATATATATATATATCCCAGATCAATTGTTTGGTCAAGGCAAAATCATATAAGATGACAACTGGAAAAGATCTTAATTTTTTTTTGCCGACGTGTTTCGTCTTCCGACTTTTTCAAAGCTAAAAATGAAATCGAAATGTTTTTGTTGTTATTGTTACATTACAAAATCCAAATTTAAAAAAAAAGAAAATTTAACAATATTGTCGACAAAAAATGTTCGTATAAAGGAAATTTACATTAACAAGAAAGAGGCTTATGCTGAAGCATCCTCTTGTTTTAAATTATATATATATATATATATATATATATATATATATATATATATATATATATATATATATATATATATAAAGACAAAACGAAAAAATTATTTTCGTCGAAGCGTTTCTTCCTCTGATGGACATTTTTAGAGGAAACACCTTTAGGCAATTATAACATTTTTTCTTTTGACTTTATTAATAAAATATAATTTTTTTGTATGAATGATTCATGTAATGTAAATTGAACTGCACCACATACTTGATATTAAAATAACTGATCCAACGTGCAACTTTCGGATAATAACTGTGCCATTCCTGTATTTATTGAACAATTTAGTTTATGTCACATTGACTGAAAAACCTACCAGTACAAAAGAATTCTCCTATTACTACAAAAACGCACAATCTTAAAATTTAAAAATTCAACGTAGCACATTTCTTAAAACATATTTCGGATTACATCTATATTTTAGTTGTCCTATTATTGCCGAGAAGTAAAAAACAAAATCAAATCTATTTCCATAACTGATGATGTCTTTATGAACAGACGAAAGCTTGTAAAAAAAAGACCTTATGCAACTAGAATGTCTAAACAGGGATTATAACATTCATCTACAGGTTCGGGGTTAATGTACTTTATTTAATGTTTGCGAAGATGTATTCTCGCCATTTATATCATTAACTTTTAAATATGTTTCTTTTTGTATGAATTATTCATGTAATATATATATATATATATATATATATATATATATATAGTTTGACCCAAAAAAACCGGAACATTTAACAATCCAATAAAACCAAGACTGATGGAAGAAAAATATTTTATTCATAGTAATTGAAACCTTACAATATGCCATTTAAGAAACAACGATGTAATTTTAATTATTGAAAAATTACGTCCTGTAGATGGCGTCCTCCTGTACGAATGCATTCTTGAAATCTGCTGTTGAGCTTCCTCTTTGACTGCTGCAACATCTCAGCTGGGATACTGTGAATTTCATCTTGAATTCTAAATGGTGAAATGTTTACTTGCTCAAGGTCACTGTCTCGCAGTGTTGCCACTTGCTCAAGTCTGGCAATACGCACTTCAAAAATTCCTTTTTTGGTCACCCTGCATATATATATATATATATATATATATATATATATATATATATATATATATATATATATATATTTGACATAGAGCTCAACTTGGATCTATATCTTCCTTGAAATTCCATGCGGTTTACCATATTGAATCATTACTTTATATATATATATATATATATATATATATATATAAAATAGCTGGCCACTCCTATTTGAGGTTACCTGTCTATACCTGCGGCTAGCCAATCCTTTGCGCATTTGTGTTTGTTCAACACCCAGAGGCCCAACCTGTGGTTTTTACTGCAACTAGGCTGAGCTGATCTTAGATACAATTTCTGCGAGAGAGCAGGTTATCTATCATGATCGGTCCCGATGACTTAAGACTTCGAGCTATCACAGATAACGACATTTGCGAGTTATACCATATATCTGTCAGCAATATCTACAAATATAAGTTAAAAGCAACTTATGTAATACTCAAGAATTGATGATAATATAAGTTGTTAATCTTTACATTGGCCAATGTAAAAGAGACGTAACTGTCTGCAAATTATTCGGCGCATGCTGATTTAATAAAGAGTCAACTGTGACCTTTTCTTTTTCGCTGCATTCGGCCGTTAACACATTCCTTTTGACTTGGCTGTCGTCCAATAAAACAGCCTCTTTGGTTCTCTCGGTCAGAAATTTTGAACCGGATATGGAAATTTTCCTAGAAACGCTTGAAACCTAATTCACACTTCCACCTATTTATTGAATGAAGTCTTATGAATTAAATGTCTGCATTAGAGATTGTAGGTTAGAAAAGTTTGCCACAATTGGTTTATTTTGTCCATGATTAATTATTGTTTTTGGCCTTTGCAAAACTATCGATCAGTTTTCTAAAAGTAATAATGACAATGAACAGGTACGTACCTTTATATTTATCTGAATATTATCATTTGAGGTCACAAGGACATATACCATGATTTTAAGCTATTTAAACCATTCAATGATTTCTTTGTGGACGGCGCGAAGGCTCTCTACAACAGCACCTCGACGATCGTATTCTGAGGACATGTCGATTACTAAACATCTTATGCGTCAATGGCTAGACACCTACTGAGATGCAGTACTTTCTAACTGCCCTATCAAAGCCTCGCTAAGCTGTGACGTCACTGTGCTGTTGCCACATATAAATTACGGATTTATCTACGCCAAACTGTATATACAAATGTATATATAGTAGGAAAGCCGTACGTGCAAAAATACTAGCGAAAAAAGAATTTACTAGAAGTAAATTTTGCAGTATTAAGTTTGAACATCAATACTAGAATGATCATCGATACTAAAGAGTCAGGTTTTACCACGAGATGTAGACAGGGTATAAAGCACGTATTGTGCCTCCTGCCGGCTGACTAGTGTCTCTTCAGGGTTTTTTTTTTCCTTTCATTTTCTCTAACCCAATTAGAATTGTAGTCTTGGTTAGTTAGGCTTACCACGTATTTTTTCTCTGGTTATTTGATGCTTTTTTTGTGGGCAGGACATATGCAGTTTTTTTTTCTTATATTTTCTGTGATGAAATAGATTAAGAAATCTTATTACCCAAAAATTATTTTCATTGGATACTCGTATTTGAGTAGACGTTCTGTTTATTTATTAAACACTATATTTATTTTTGTCTACCGGCCGGAACATTCGAGAAAAACTATTCAACTTTTCTTGGCCATTGATGCACACGGTGACCGAGAATTCCAAATCAAGTCCAATCTAATGGCAATTTCCCTTAGTCCAAGTGTGCGTAATCATTGGTACGCATGTCAAACATGGCACGGCGATGATTTGTTTGTGGTACGCGAAACTTAATCATTAGATTCCCTATTTGACTTATTTTATTCTTTCCCTTCTTTCATGTATATCATTATCTTATGTAGTTTTCCCCGTTACACATTAGGAAGAATGTCAAGTTGATCAGCTAAGAAACAATGTCATTCAAATAAATATGATATTAGAGAATTTAAAGAAAACATTGATCTAAAAAATTTAGCATGATTAATAAAGACAATAATACCTATTCATTTTCTGTTCTGAACAATCGTTTGTAGGTTATCTTCTTGTTATGGTCCAGTTCCTTGTAACACGGAGATAGTCCAAGTTGGAAACAATAAAGAAGAACTCGAACACGGATATGGAATAACACAGATATATTACAAGCAGGAATATATACAGAGAAGAAGAAAGTGTAAGTACGAACAATCAGATTTAGTAGTAATTGTCTGAACACGACTATTTCGGACTGCCTCTGACTCCTGACTGACTCGCTCGCTCTGACTGACTGACACACTTCAGACTGAACAGTATTGAGTCCCCACCACGAAAGCATCATGTGGCACAAGGCCGGTTTAACGTGGGATCTCCGAGCCCGTGGACTAGGCCAAAAATATGCCCTTTGAACCCGTATAAACGGATTCAGGGTCGGTTTACCTCCCCGAAAGAGAATCCACCCTTCGGCGTAGCCTCGTTCGGTTTCCTCCCCGCCCGAAGGCAGAGAGTTCAACCGATCAGCCCGTCAGCCGGTCGCCTGACATCGGACTGAACAGTATTTAGTCACCCCCCCACGAGGGCATCATGTGTACACAAGGCCGGTTTAACGTGGGATCTCCGAGCCCGTGGGATCTCCGAGTCCGTGGGATCTCCGAGCCAGTGGGCTCGGCCAAAAATATGCCCTTTGAATCCGTATAAACGGGTTCATAGTCGGTTTACCCCCCCACCCCCGAAAGAGACTCCGCCCTTCGGCGTAGCCTCGTTCGGGTTCCTCCTCGTCGGAAAGCAGAGAGTTTAAGCGATCAGCCGGTCAACCGGTCGCCTGACTTCGGGCTGAATTCCCTGCTTCCTCTTGAGGCGCAGTATTTATTACGTATGGAATAGTCCATTATGTTGCTATGGGTAAGGTCCCATAACACTTCTATAAAAGAGACATTAAAAAATGTTCATAAGAATTTACGTAGCAGGAACAAAGAGGATTTATTTATCGTGAACTGAGCAAGGCAAAAAAGATGCTAATAATTTTAGCAAATTTATTTCAGGTAGGCACAGTTCCAACTTAGTTGCTGCAAATTTTTCGGTTTCAAAAGCTATTTCCCAACATGGAAAGAAGACACTCAATGATGAAGAGTATATTAAATAAGCGCCTATACTTTTTGACATTTTTTCAGAATTGGAAACGATTATTCAGTGCATGAAAGATTTGTCTGTGAGTAGGAAAACAGTTAAGAATAGGATAGTTAAGCTGGAAAGGAATACAGATGAACAAGTGACAAATGATTTGTTTTCAAGTACGTTTTTCTATTTCTTTTGATGAAATACGGACATTACATCATCAGCTAGGCTAACCATATTCTCCCGATTTTGTAGGGGTGATGAAGTATGTGAAGAGATAGTTGCCCTTGTAACACTACCCGAGCGTAATACTAGGGATGTAAAGCAGTTGTGAACGAATCATCTACAAGACAAATTCACATTTCAAAAGAAGTATCTGCCACAACAGATGTTGCCCCCCTGCACGACTGGTGAGAAGACAGGATTTGTAAATCTTTTTGCAAAAAGATGTTTGTCATTCACTGATAGGTTTTCATTGTATTATACATTAGGAGGCTTTGTGTGCGAAAGCTGGCCGAAAGGAAGTTGAACGACTCCAAATAGTTATGAAGGTCGTTAATTCCATTTCTGCTTGGACTTTAAATAAGACAATTTTAGATTTTACTGAATGAGGTAGAAACTGTATATAAAGGACTGAAAATTTACATCAATGTTCGTTGGTTTAGACACGTTTGATTCTGAAACGATTTCTTGAATGCTTACATGAAATAAAGCTGTTTTTGAATGACCAACACGTGTATTCTCAAGAATCACTCGATATCATGTGGGTTTGTAAACTGATGCTTTTTGCAGATTTTCGTGAATATTTAAATGACTTGAATATTAAATTTCAGGGCTCTGGTAAGACACTTAATGTTATGTTTGGTCACATAAAGGCTTTTCAAATGAAACTAAAAGTGTTTTATGAAGGATGTAGATAATGAGAGATTTAGATACTTCCTAAACCTAAAGAGGTAATAACAAAGATCTCCCAAAAGGTGCCAGAACAGACCGTCTATGTCTTGAAAAGCTGTTTGTCAACATCATCAAATAAACTGCTGAGCAGGTCTTTACAAGATTTGAGAACTGGAAGAGACAGAAAAATTCATTAAGTTTCCAGACAATATCAAACTGGAGGAACTAAACTTGCAAATGTTTTCATGGATAGTCATGGTGATTTTGAAATATAATCAACTGAATTTCAGAGTAGCTCAATTTGGAAGCAGAAAATTGTTGACCTTAGATTTGACTTTTGAAAATATTGAAAAGGGCCGATTAGAGATGGGAATATCAGAGAAAAATGAGAAAATGAAGTATTAAGGACTTGGAATACCATTCCAGAAAATATTGTCTGATTAAAACAATATATATTTACAACAGCATTACTATCCATGTTTTCATCTACATATGTTTGTGAATCTCTGTTTTCAGTAATGAACACTGTGAAATCTCGTAATAGGGGTAGACCGACGAATAAAACAAGTAGTGCATGCATATCTCTTAAGGTTACTAGATATAAACCCGATATAAAACCTCTGTTAGCAGAAGTCTAACTGATAATATATAAAAAGAGTCAACAAGTTTTCTGTCTCTATTTTTATTTGTGTTGTCTTTTGAAAATCGCAAATGCCCAGGTTTGTTTAAATGTAATTTTGATGGTAAATAAATGTTTTGTTTTCCTTTTTTTTTTTATAAATCATTTATAAGGGATTTAAAATCAGCAAAAGATTATTTTTAATACATTTTTACTGTGTTTCATAAAAATGTATAACTGGCAAAGATAACAGCATTAAATTTCTGCTAATAATATTTAATCGTGTTTTTACATTGGGTGAGTATGTATGGCTGTTACTTTTTCATTACATGTCCCCGACACTTCAGCTTCTGCTTCCTGGTGTTAAATAAAAGACTCTTCCTTATTTTCACCTTCTCTAAGACTTCATCGTTTCTTACACGCTCGGCCCATAATATCCTCAGCATCCTCATGTAGAACCATATCTCCGTCGCCCCGAGTGTCTTCATCATCTTTTAGATGACCGTTAAACATTGGTTGCCGTAAAAAAGGACAGATGTCACGTAACAGAACAATACTCTTTTCTTTGTTGCCAAAGAAATCCCCCCTGTGTCGCAATACTCTGCCCAGCTTTTCGAATCCGTCCTTGGCCATCCCAATGCATCTACGGATCTCAGTGTCGCATTTACCGTCCTCGGTCAAAACACTTCCCCAGATATTTAACCTTCCGCACCTGATTGATTTTAGTGTCCCCGAACTGTAAATTGCATTTCGGGCTTATCTTTTTTTTAAGAATGACCATGCATTGGGTCTTTTTGTAGTTTATATTTAGTCCCTTCTTCTCGCTCTCCTTTGCTACCTTCTCTAACAGGCTAATAAAAATATCACAAAAACTTTGCCTTGAAAACCTGTCATATTTTTTTTCATTCAGTAAGTTTTACGTGATTTACACAATTTCTTACAATACCGTTTTGTTGGTAATGGGAATGATTTTGTGTTAGAGATTTGGCCGGTTTGGCACGCAGAGTGACGACGACGACGACGACGAAGAAGAAGAAGAAGAAGAAGAAGAAGAAGAAGAAGAAGAAGGAGGAGGAATTATTATTATTATTATTATTATTATTATTATTAGATCGCTAATTCTTAAAGCAACGTACCTTTCTTACTTTGTGTGAAGTTAAAAAATTTACAAAAAGTTCCAAACGCATATATGCCAGTTAAATTTATTTATACTTACAGGCTAATAAATATATCACAAAAAAACTTTTTCCCTAAAAACCTGTCATCATTTTTTTTCCATTCAGTCAGTTTTACATGATTTACATAATTTCTTACAATACCGAGTTTTTACTGCTCTGGGGTGATTTTTTATCATTTAAAAAATGTCTTCACATCCTTAAAGAGATATCAAATGATATGTTCTCAATTTTTTTTTTTTTGTTGGCACATGAAAAACTTTTGTGTCAGAGATTTGACCGGTTTAAGACGCACTCTCAAAAAGGTTGCCCATGGCTGCCCAGATTAGACTTCTGAGGGAGAGCGCATGCATTTATCTAATAATATTTATTGAATATTTAGGCCGATAGACAAAAATAAATAAATATACTGTTTAATAAAAATCGGAGCGTTTACCTAAATACGCTTGTCAACTAAAAATAACGTTCAAGTTATAAAATCTATCGGATTAATAAATGAAAAAATACATTCCTTTCTTTCGAAATTGCTTTGTTTACGTTAGGATACGAACCGGAGCGCATATGCCTTTTCGAGAGTCAAAGCAAAAACTGTGGTTAGAAGCACAATTCAACTTTGCTTGATCATCGACATTCCGTGGATGAGAGTTCAAAAGCACCTTAGATTTAAAGACGGTTTCCCCCTAGGGGAACGCAAGTTCGAATCCTGCCAACAGCCCTTTTCTCTGGTAATCTTTATAGAAAATTCAGGTCGATTGCCAGAAATAAATATACTATTAAAGAAATAAACAGAATGTCTACTCAAATGCGGGTATCGATTAAAAATAAGGTTTAAGTAATAAAATATATCGGAATTATAAATAAATTAACCATATATTTCTTTAGAGATTAGCGAATGTTACGTTATTGCGTATAAATTCTAGGTACCTCCATCTTTCATTTACCATTCTAGTCATCTGAAGATTGCTCCAGCTCACTTTTATTGGATGTTGACATTTTGAAAGGATTTTTACTCTGTCTAGATATTTTAGGCGTTGAGAAATATAACTTACTGATTAGATAGGTAGTTGCCATTTGTTCTTTCTATTTAGTTGACTTGTTCGAAAATTTCATTCTCGTTTAAGGTATGGCAAATTGTCTCTTGGTCACACCAACATTGCTTGTTTTTAGTACACTCGCATGCACACACACACACACACACACACACACACACACACATATACATATATATATATATATATATATATATATATATATATATATAGATAGATAGATATAGATATATATTGAGCAATAAAAAAATATTAAAAAATTAAAATATTCAGACACACTGGGTTGTAGATTAATATTCTTTCGTTTTTTTTTTATTATTATTTCATTTAGATTCCTCGACTAGCTTCAGCCAAAATGGCCATCATCAGGAGAAGAAATATTTCTGATTGCTGGTAGCAGTAAACTACAGAAATGAATGTCTTGATGGAGAAAATGAACTTTTGTCTGTAGTTTTCATTTGTTTTTTTATTATTATTTTTTTTTAACATGAATCTTTTAACATTCATGACATTAACATTATATATATATATATACATATACATACATACATACATACATACATATATATATATATATATATATATATTATGGACTCCCCTGTCGGTTTCGACGTATGAGAATCTGACAGCTTATTGATGAAAGTTTGTGCGATAATTTAAGTGGTATTTAAGACCCGCTAGTGATTTACATATGCTTTCTGTATGACCCTTCGTAGACAAGAAATATAAAGGATATGTGGGGAGGCATGAACATGTTTTTTTTCATTATTGATGTAGCATAAAAAGAAATAGAGATTCTGCCACTCTTATCGATTGGTTTGATTCGTTTTCTACTTCTTAAACATTTTCTGGTTATTTAAAGCCGGGTACTATTTTTAGAGTGTAAGTATGGTTTAGCGATAATAATAGTTTAGTGCTAAACGTCTTACTAATTAACCCATAGCTGAGGGAGTAGAGTTTGATTCATACGTTTCTGAAAGGCATTTGCGCCTAAGTGAATCTCATTAACGCAACCGGAATTAGATCTCGAATCTCTGATTAACAATTCTGTGCCATTATCCATTAGACCACCCGTACATCCAAGGCTACGGCGTGTGGTATTTCCAAGCGGTTACACGTACTAACAATCCTCGGCTTTGCTTAACGTATTGTGGCCGTAATCCTCTAACACTATCAAGCCGATGGTGTATATAATAACTAAAATTATTTTAAATTATTATTCTTCCCAAATCGTCTGTTTATTTCATCGCTCTTCTTTATATGTTGGAGGAGGAACATTTTTTTTCTGACGATGAGGAATAGCACAGATTGCAGATGCCTTTTATGCCTTTCCAAAGACAATGCCTAGTAGACGTAATACTGAATATTTAATGGTTTAGAGTATAAACTGAGTGAAAAAAAACTTTGTCGAAAGAATTTAAAAGTTAATCAAGAAACACTATTTACATTATTCGGACTATTGTCCTCATCTTTGTCGCCATATTTATTACAACATGTCGGCGTTAATTTCCCTCTTCAAGTTCTCCACTCCCTTAACCAGGTATTGAATTCTCACCGGATCTAACTAACGCCTTTATCCATTGTGCCATGTGTCCTTGAGAACATCTGTGTATGAATTTCTGGGTATTATAAACCTAATGTCTTCAGTAACTATTTTTACCAGTGCTTTTATTGCAATTTTTGCTGTTATCAACGCATGTTTTTACCTGAGCTCATATTGCATTTTTGTGTTGTTATTGTCGCTTTTCTCTGGCGTTCCTTATTACTGGTTCCCATATTGTATTCATTTCTATGCTTGGTCGGCTCGGGAGATTTTTGTGGCCTAACATATGTGCTGATTCCTTAAGTTTACGAATTTTCCAATGGTGTTCTTTGTCTATAATCTCAACCTGATCCCACAGTGGGCGGTGATCTCCCTTTTCTCTCCATATGTAGCCAGCCATGCCTAGTTTTGCACTTCCCCTCGTGTTACATCTTTCTGGTGTTCTTGAAGCATAACTTTAAGGGCGCGGCCTGTCCCCACTTTCTATTTCTTTTTGTAAAGAGTGTGAGTTCAATTAGCTGGTTAAGGCGGTGGAGAGGGGAATTAACAGGAGATAACTGTCATCCATTAGACATGGCACGTGGAACTAGAACAGTGTACCCCATTGAGCGAAATAAAGTGTTCAGTTCGACATTCCAACCACCTGAAGAAGGCTGAAGCGTACAACCTCCTAAACATTGTAATAAATATCGTGACAAAGATGAGGACAATAGTCCGAATAATATAAATAGTGTACATAATACCCCATCTCAGAAATATAGTCATTTAATCAAGATATTAAAAATGAAATAATAATATATCTTCTCTAGTCTTGTCTTTTACCAAAAACAGACACTATTTTCTTTTTTTTACATGAAGGCAACAATTCACAAAAGAAAATGTGAAGAAAATGATTAAATTTTGAAAAGGATCGATTCTAGCTGTGTCGCCATTGTCTGAAATTTTGCCATACATATTTTCCACAAAGCATATGTATTATAAATATTTCAGAAATACGTTGTAGGTACAAAAACCTGTAATTTTGCTTGGAAGGTGTCAAGTTGTTTATTGCCAAGAGAATTTCTCAATTTCAAAATGTTCCACATGAATGAAATTCTTTGAAGCACATCTGTTGGAGTTTCGCTTTTCCCATGGCAAATATCCGGATCACACTTCCAATGCAACATTTTGGAAACGAGAAACAAAACAAATAACATTCCGGCTTTTATTTTAAGAGCGATACAATTTGAGTCTTACAAGACTGAGTAAATTGTAGAATTTATTGGGGAGAACTGATTTTGGATTTTGAAAATTTGATTCTGAGTTAACAGATAAGTAATTCTTTTTTCGGATTTGATAATTAATTATTTTATATTTATTTCACCTGAGATGTAGAAAGATAATAACAGATTATTGTGACATAGATAGATAGATAGATAGATAGATAGATAGATAGATAGATAGATAGATAGATGTATCTCTGTCTAGATCAGGTGGTTTCAAACTTTTTGACTTGTGGACCCCTTTATATTTCAGGCTTTACCTTAGGGACCTCCTTATAAACGCTTATGAAATTTATACATAAATATTTGCTGAATATAACATATAATTTTGCATTAATGCAATAAAAGCTGGTTTAAAGTTCACTTTAGACATAAGTGTTCAAATAAATTAATGCTGCATGTTGCTGCAAAATATAACAAAATTATTTTTTTTTTTATATTAAAATATTAATTAAATGAAAACAGTAATAGTATTTAACAAATAGTTTTATTGTCAATTACACACACAGGATTTTTTAATACACACTTAGTGAGAAGGACGTGCTTGCTTGGCTTTGCACAAACCGTCAATTCTTGGCGATATTACTGATAAACATACATATAAGTCACTTTCTGGAGCAAGTCTGGATCTGTATTTGTTTTTCAGATTGGTTAGTGCCGAAAATCCTGCTTCGCATAAATATGTTGTTGCAAACGGTAACAAAATCTTAACTGCCTTTCGAGATAACAATGGCTTCTCGGAGACTACAATGAGCCAGAATTTCGAAAGTTGTTGCTGCACAAAACTGATTTTTAAAGTTCTGTCGCATGAAATGTCCACCAGTTCTTCCAGTTCATTTCCTGTGAACATGCTATTAGCTATTTCAACATTAAACGGATTTCTGATCCAGTCAAAATTTTCAATATTATCAGGAACATCTTTCGAGAAATATTTGTCAAAATATTCATCAAGTGATATTAAATGTCGTTTAACATCTACAATTATCAAATCAACATTAATTAACATGGCCCCACAACACCTGAGTGAATACCAGTCATTGACGCCGCCCCATCTGTATATATGCCAATACACTGGCTCCATAACAAGCCTGAGTGAAGAAGAAAAGAGTCCAAACAAGAAAAGGGCCAAACAAGTTTTTCAGTAATATTATGGGACTTCATAGCACGAGACACTCTCGGTGCCACTAAATAAGATGCCCGTAATAGTTTATGATTTGATGTTATTGATATTGTAAAATTTGCTTTCTGCTTTAAATATGCATCCCGTTTTCTTTCAAAGAAATCTTTTGGATGTAGTGTTTTGTTAAATGTCGCTGCAATTTAGCTGGTTTCAGGGCTTCATTCGACAACAGCTTATGACAAAGTAAACACTGTGGTCTGTTAGCATTAGACACACTTTCAATGAATCCAAATCGAATATAATCCACATCATATTTTCTTAATTTGTTTTTCTGAACAATCTCTTCTGTCTCTGTAACGGATTCTGAGTTGATTTCATCATAAGGTTCCGTTTCAAAAATTTATCCATGAGTAAAATAGCGACTGTTTTGTATGACTTTTATGCTTTTCTTTTGTGAATTTGTTTAATAAATACAGGATGAATAAGCAATATCGCTATGTTTGGAAAAATTATATGACAACCCTATATTTACAAATTATTTTAAAGCTGATTTTACTTATACTTATAAATGGCCATGCCTAGAATAGTGGTATCATACACTTTATTCACATATCCTCCTTAATTAAATTGATTCTAAAACGCCTGACGTTTACAACAAACTCAAAATGTAACAATACTAAAAAAAGCCTATCTGGTTTCGATTGTGCGCGTATTGCTAAAAAGAACTCGAAATACTGTATTGACTCTTTCAGTGGCTGTAGACAACATGGAACGCTTACTGTTAATTGCTATGAAAACAATATACTAATAAAAAATTCAGAGCTTACTTGCTTACTCGTCCAACAGCCGTTTGCACTTCTACTCGCAAAATGTCTCCCGTTTGAAGATTTGCACACGTGACGCCTAACAGCCAATGAGAAAGCCGGAAATCGCAAAATAGATCCAAAATTCAAATCCTTTAGTTTCTTCTCTGCATGAATAGAATCCATTATCTTTATCAATTTAAGATATAAATTATATTAGTATATCAAATCTATGAAATAGTTTATTGAATCAATTTATTTCATGATCGGCCTATAAGTTACTTATAAGCGCTTATAAGTTGCACGTCACCCATAAAAAAAGTCTTTGCTGTTCACGGACCCCCTATCTTGTCCTTGCGAACCCCCTGTGATCGGCGGACCACAGTTTGAAAACCCCTGGCCTAGATAGATTGTGTGTGTGAACAAAAAGAAATAAGATAATACATGAACAGACTGAGATAGATAGATAGATCGATAGATAAATAGATACATACATACATACATACACAGCTGGTCACTCGTATTCGAGGATAACTGTCTATTAGGGCGGCTAGCAAATCCCTATTGTAGACGCTTGCTCAGGCGCATTTTTGTCTTTTCAACACCCACAGAGCCCACCTGTGGTTTATATTGCAACTATACTGAGCAGACCTTAGTTACAGTTTCTGGGAGAGAGCGTGTTATCTAGCGTGACCAACAATTTGAACAAGGTCAGCAGGCTCAAGCCCTCGGTCACGATGACTTGTGACTTCGTGCTCGCACAGCTATCGACGGCACCCAACAGTTTCGTCTACCCAATTTCCCGCACAAGGCTTGAGTCAACTCATGGTATGGTTTTTCAGGCACTTTCTAAAGGTGCCGCACGCTGGTTTTCACCCATCCAATCCAATAACATAAGGAAGTCTCCTCCCTGACAAATCGAACATGGTGAGATTCGCACACGGGTCTCATTGTCAGAATGCGAACTTTCGAACCAATAGGTCATGTGACCATAAAATACATACATACATATATACGTGCATACATGCATACATACACACACAGATAGATATATAGATAGATAGATAGATAGATAGATAGATAGATAGATAGATAGATAGATAGATAGATATGAACAGTGGAGTATATATATATATATATATATATATATAAAAGAGTGAGAGAGGGAGGGAGAGAAAGAGAGATGAATATATATCTCAGTCTAAATAGATTATTTGTGCGAAGAAAAGAAATAGGATGATATATGAGCAGACTCAGATCGATCGATCGATCGATCGATCGATAGATAGATAGATAGATAGATAGATAGATAGATAGATAGATAGATAGATAGTGACATAATGGAATATGCATTAACCTGTGTTCCCCCTTACTGGAATATGGTTGGCTGGTGTCCGTCATAAATACCGACGGACGTGTAGGTACGACAAAGTCAAGAGCCTTAGTCTGAGAGCTAAGTCTATAACGACGCCTATTGGACTCTGCCATTGATCTACACTTCTTACCATGCGACTACGACGCGTACCAGTTGATTACTGCTACCGTATTCTACTTGGTTATAGTAGCCAAAACCACTTAGCTACTTCGTTCAGATATATCCCTTTCAGGGACATATCAGATAGATAGATAGATAATGAACAAACTGAGAAGAGAGATGTAAAGAGACTAGAATTTATAGATCGATATGGTAAACTCGAGAACAATCGGCAGATATCAACTCACTAATAATGCATTAAATATTAAATGTACTTATTAATTCAAAAACATAGTTGCGTAAAAAATAAAGATAACTTCCTGTTTCGTATTACTTGTCTTTTGAACAGCACCATCATTGAAGTAAGCAACAGAGTGTCATTTTTTTATCTGACATCAATGCCGACTACACACTTGCGGAATGTCATTTTGCGACTTCAGACTCTATTCAAAACATCATTCGACATTTGAGAACTTATAAATGGCCACAGATCAATTATCCGATTGGTTGCTTTTTATTTGCCAATCACCATATCCCGTGGGGATCAGTTATTTAATATGATGAATCTCTATTGTTAATGGCAAACCGAAAGAAATAAAGAAATATATACCCAACGGTTGAACGATTTAATAACATTTAAAGGTATAAATAAGCATAGTCTGACACAAGGCCAAACTGGAGGTGCGCGTACATTTGTGTGGTTTCTATTTGTAAATAAGAATGGACTTGCTTGAAAACAGTATTCTTAATATTAGAGTTGAATATTTTCGTAAACATGGCTTAGTACAACTTTTATTATGTTCCAGGAACATTCAAGATGGAGTCGTTTATGTCTTACTAAAACACAAGAGACAGTCTAAAATCTTATATCCTTTCCTTCGGTCTCTTTTACCCGTTTATTATTTTCTTTCTTTCTTTCTTTCTTTTTTTTTTTTTTTTTCATAACCTTTCTGCCAATTTTTTCCCTGGTATTCTTCGGCTGTATGTTACGTTTTCGAATGTCGAATCTTGTTTCCGGGGAAGCATGCGTTTCCCGTTCCATACACGTCACGTCCGGTGCCTGGGCCCACGAACTCCCGGATTTGTTCTCCGCAGTGAACTTATACCCTTTTGATGAACCCGCTGAATTTATTTTTCTGGTCACGTTCAGGGAACGTCGAAGATTGAAAGTTACAGTTTGAAGGTTAGAGCTGAAACGTTGTGATAAATTGCCAACAACAAAAACCAGGAAAACGAGTCCGAAGGAAAGAAAAATACAAAAGTAAAATACGTCCATAAGACGAGAAGAACCGGCGTATTTTTTAGCTTTTTGAAAAATCAGCCTTCGATCCCCTTATATTATCATGTTTTTCAAACACCAATCACGATCTTCGGAAGCAAAATATGATGACACAAAACTCGCAAGATATTTGTAATTGCTGCACTTAGATTACAGTTTGCTATAGGAACAATATCGTTAAGCAACATTTAAAAATCGAACTCATTATTGTCTTTTGAAAATAAAATTGCTAATCCTCGCTCAAGAGCAAGCGCACTAAATAGATATCAGGGATATAGAAACGTTTCAGAAATCATACCATGACACCTACTATATGCCATCTTCTTCGGCATGTCTTGAAACCTGTGCAACAAGGATGGTATCGTAAACCCAAGTCATATTCTATTTGTACATGGTATTCAAATTTGCTGAAATTTATATATATATATATATATATATATATATATATATATATTCATGATGTTGCAGTTCATATATGTACATTCGGATTCTGTATCTATCTGTTTCTCTGTCTCTTCCAGACACTTTCACCCTCTCTCTTTGTTAATTTCAATGTATTCTTTTATATTTATCTCCATCGCTTTTGATTTGCATTTGTCATTGCATATCTCTCTCTTATTTCTACCTATCATTGTATATGTCTGTATCATTCTATTCATGTATCTGTCTCTCTCTCTCTCTCTCTATCTCTCTCTCTCTCTCTCTCTATATATATATATATATATATATATATATATATATATATATATACGTGTGTGTGTGTGTGCAGGTATGTAGAAAAACAGGAAAGAACACGTTAGGTAAGTAATCCGGAGTTCTTTAGTATTTTTGTTTATATTTAAAAAAAAAACAGTGCTCCATACAGAAGTAGAGCTTAAATTATAATTATTTTTTTTACAAATATGATTCCTTCGCTACATAAGAGTTGTCAGGTTTCAAAAACGAGAGCCGAAAACCTCAATATAATTATTAAAATTAAATTGAATTAAAGTATCAAGCCCTGTTTCATCCTCAAGCGAAAATTTAGGAATCTACATTTATTTATAATTACTTCTTTATAATATATATATATATATATATATATATATATATATATATATATACAGATAGATAGATATGTGTGTATATATATATATATATATATATATATATATATATATATAGAGAGAGAGAGAGAGAGAAAATATATATATATATATATATATATATATATATATATATATATATATATATATATAAAAAAAGTAATTATACAAAGAATTAATCAGTAAAGTTAATATAATTAATGGCGAAATCATTTCGCTAACAAATTTAATAAAGCATTAACTTACTAACCACTTGTTGAATGACGCGATCCTTATGTTTCAAATTGTATGATGGATGAGATGGCCCGTAGCTGCTAGTACTTACGAAAATCAACACATTTTCATCATCAGGCTTTTTTTTTTCTTTTTTTTTGTTTTGTTTTTTCATTTCAGATAATTTCCAAGATGTAAACAAATGTATTGTAGACCGAAAGATTTTTTTTTTAAGTGTTTGCTATTTATTAACGGTTACATAATTTCGGAATGTACAGTGTGAATTAATCTTACTATCCTGTGCATTCTAGGCTCTTAATAAAGAAAATATGTCTACTCCTGCAGGATTGAAAATTGAGTTGATAGTTAGGTTACGGAAAACTTCAAAACCCAGCAAGATGCAGTTACACTTCGAAGAAGTGAATATATTCCCCTTCAGATTATCTTTTCGATAATTAATAAGTAATTAAAAAATTATCGGATTAAAATATAATCCAATAATTCATTAGAAATTAGAAAACATATGTGTATTTGAGATTTTTTTAAAAAATTATTTCAATCCTAGAGTTCGGGTATCTTTTTAATTAATGTTTTGTCCCTGGCATATCGGGTTAAATCAATAGTTTTTTTTTTACCCATCGACCACTTTTACTCTTAAAAGCTTAATTTATTTTTTACTAATATATGAATTTAGAAATTGGATCATCTAAATAGTAAATGTATATTCTTTCTTCACATATAATCCTTATATAATTTATATATTAAATTAATTTTATTATCAATATTTTATTTCTTAAGTATTTTATACTAATTAACTTATTGATATTTTATTATTATTTCAAATTAAGATTATGATTTATTATTACTATATTAAATTAATTTATACCATAAATTATAATTTTTATATAAATTTCCTTTACACACACTCACACCTATATATATATGTATATACATAT
>CAHIKZ030000718.1:745000-840000 GCA_903632075.3 Acanthosepion pharaonis | reverse complement strand
GAAATTACATGAAAAAATGTTTCCCGCTATTAACCCGTTTACGATTATAAATAATTCGACTTTAACGTGACTTATTTTCTAACACTTCAGTGTTTTTCATCATCAGAATTTCATGGAAGCCTGCTTTTCACCATTTTCAAAAAGAACACAATTTCTACAGCGAAAGTCGTGATTGATTTGAATATATTCCCATCTTTAATTTAACACAGCATATAGAAGTATTGTCATTATTATTATGGCGTAAGAGAGAAGTAACGTTGGGTACAAATAAACGAAGCCATAATGGCAGCCATTTTGATTTCTGTTGACCTAACTCTCTTTTCTCTCTTCCAGCTAATAGCTTGGACTGTTAATAAAGACCAGTTTATACAGAGCAGAAAAGAAAATTGATTTTTTATGACTTATTTACCATTTGAATCTTACTTAAAGCAAGAATTTTTTTTCAGATGGTATTTATCAATCCACCCACGGGGATCGAATGTGGCACAAGGCCTTTTTAATGTGGGTATCGCTGAGCCCGTAGGCCCAGCCAAAAATAAATAACCATCCAAACCCGCCGAGGCGGGCCAGTTCCGTCAACCTCCCCGAACGAAATCCTACCCTTCGGCGAAGCTTCGTCCGGGTTCCTCTCTGCAAGCAGAGAGTTCGACAGACACCCGGCAGCTCACAAAGCGCAGATACTACACTTTGATCCTAGCCACCGGGCCGAGCGGGGTTTTTTTTTAGAGAATTTTTTCAGATGATTTGGAGACAATAATGATTCACTGACACAAGTCCTCAACTAATGAACCCATAGTTAGGGAAAAATAGGTGGATTCATAACTTTCTTGGGTACGTGGCCGAGTAGTTAGAACGATCGCATTCTGACCATGAGGCCTGGGTTCGAATCTCACCATGTTCGATTTCTCATGTTATCTCATGCTAGAAGTGCGGCAACATTGGAAAGTGCCTGAAAACTATAACACGGGTTGATCCAAGCCTTATGTGTGAAATTGAATTGACGGAACCTGTCGATAACTGTGCTAGCACAAAATCACAAGTCATCATGGTCGAGGGCTTGGGCGTGATGGAATTGTTTAAACTGATGATCACGCTAGATAACACGCTCTTTCCCAGAGACTGTAACTAATGTCTGCTCAGTCTCGTTGCAGGATAAACCACTAATGGGATCTGTGGGTATTGAATAAACACAAATGCGCCTGAGCAAGCATCTGCAGTAGGGATTGGCTAGCCTCCCTAGTAGACGGGTATCCTTGAATACGAGTGGCCAGGTATATAATATACGTAACTTTCCTAAGGGCATTTTCGAACTGAATATAACGAAGCCTACTGGAATTGGAACCCGGATCTCCTACTTCCAAATCCAAGCACCTCCGCACAACCAAGCTTACTGCACTTGGTATTCCAAGCAGTCACCCATTTTGTACTGACCAGGCTCGGCGTTGCTTACTTTAGTCATCCAGTAAGTACCGGTATTTCGACGTGATTTGACCGTAAGACAGGAGAGAAGAGATCATGCTTTTTTTTTTCCTGACACTCAAGTAAAACAACTCCTTTCAATATAATGTACTGAACATTAGTGAAAGGTTTGCAACATAAAATTGTTTTTATTTTCAGAGAAAAGTCATGTAACACATTTCTGTATTTTGTTAGCAAGTTCACTTTATAAAAGTTACGATTTTCATTTATTTTTCTTCCGAATACTCTTTAGCAGCCGTTACACATACACTCACACAAGTACACACTACTGTACCCATGCCGTCAAAATTGGCGACAAGAAGGAATGTTTTATAATTAATACGAATTATATTGTAGGTAATCCAGCACAACTTTGTAATTTAAAATAGGGCGTTGTTTATGTTAATAATTGAACAGTTTACAATTTATAAACACCTCAGGAAATATATCCGTATTTTATTTATCCTCACTGTGTGTGTGCGCACGCACGCACGTACACATAGTTTTTGTACGCGCGTGTTTGTGACATACCTGGGGTGTAAATGAAGGTCAAATTTGCTGAGAAGTTAGAGAATCATCGCTAGACATAGTCGATCCCACAATGCAAGACACTTCGTAGGTGAAGTTTAATTCAAAGTGAAATAAAATATAAACATTATTTACCGGTTACCTCCCCATTAGGCGGGATGTTACACACGGCCGTTTTTATGTGGGGCTTTTCCGAGCGCGTAGGCTCGGGCAAAAATTTCCCAAAAACCCCGTATATACAGGGTCGGGTGTCTGTCTGCCTCCCCAGAAGAGTTTCTGTCCTTCGGCATAGCGGTCAAAAAGACGTGTTCAGAAATGTTTGGCAACAGAAAAAAAATATTAACATTGTCCAAGTTTTTACTGACATATATGTATCTCTTCTTTCTATCCCATTCTATTTACCCTAGAATCTCTCTATCTCTATCTCTCTCTCTCTCTATATATATGTATATCTCTCTCTCTTTCTCTCTCTCTCTCTCTCTCTCTATATATATATATATATATATATATATATATATATATATACACATATAATTATAGATAACCAGACTCGTTTCGAAAAAACTCGAATTTTTGATTTGCTTATAATCAAATCAATCTCGAGGGAAAAAAAAAGGTTTTAAAAAGAAAGAGCTACAAACATGAACTTCTGCCGACAAAAAAATCGCACAGATGCAGGTCTGAAGCCCAAAGAAAAACCCCGATACGAGTAAACAACTAACTAACAAAAGCGCTCAATACAACCGTAGAGCAGACCTAGATATACCTAGTAAGCCAGACAAACCTACCTAGGTTTCACTTAAACGGATCGTCAGGAAAAGTAAGAGCCTTACTTTTCCCTTACTATATATATATATATATATATATATATATATATATATATATAGATAGATAGATAGATAGATAGATAGATAGATAGATATTAATAAACATACATATTAACCTAACCAGTACCACTAGTGCCACCATTGAAACATAGTATGTATATTTCTTAATAGATACATAACAGGTTTTTTATATTATATCGAAGACTGTTTTATTAACATCGGAATCTATGTATATATATATATATATATATATATATATATATATATATATAGAGAGAGAGAGAGAGAGAGACGCGCACACACGGGCACGGGCATACACACACACACATATATATATATATATATATATATATATATATATATATATATATACACACTCTCACTAAAATTTTGTTTTTATACCCAGGAGTTATATTTTACAATTTCTTTTTTTTTTTTTGTAGGTCTGATGAATTGGATCCTGATTACGATTCCAATGTAATAAATTATAACCCTGGAATATTAGTGTTGGGGCCTTTTATATTATATTCTTACTGTCTTGGACATTGAGTTCTACCTGGATTGTATCCTCTTGGGAATATATATATATATATATATATATATATATATATATATATATAGAGAGAGAGAGAGAGAGAGAGAGATCTATCAATAATATTATATATATATATATATATATATATATATATATATATATATATATATATATATATATATATAGTTGTGGATGCGACTACATAGATAGAACGACACAGCGGTTGGACGTGAGAATTAAACAACACGTACCTGCGATAATACTAAACAAAAAATTTCTTTGGCCGATACCATTCGTAACACTTATGGGTCTTCGATTGCGGATCATTTTATAAAGAATCCAACTTGTGCGATGGATTTCAGTGTGAACTGGTTTTTCCGTCTTGGCCAGTTCGCACTCACTTTTCCATCTCAAGGTGTTGGAATCGCTTTACATCAGGTCCAAGCAACCTTCTTTTGCAAACAAAGAGATTGTTTGCTTGGACTTACTGTTCTGCGCTTCTAGCAGCTTGGTTGGTATAATTTTATCTTTCCTTCCTTCCCTGTCCATTCATTCATGTCACCCATGACAGACTTTTTTCTTTTTTCCTCATAATCTAAATTCCCGTTAACAGTTCTGACGAGAGGGACGAAACCGGTCGACTGGTGTGTGTTTTTATTTTAAACTTATCATGGCCTGCAATACAACATTTCTAGTTTTAATGCCTTAATATATATATATATATATATATATATATATATATATATATATATATATATATATATATATAATCGAGTTCTAACCAATCAAAGCAGTAAAGCCGCCGATACGCAAGGGGTTACTGGGTGTGGCCGAGGAAAACCAGGAACATTGGTAAGGCGTGAAAACAGCGGAAGCGCAGTCCTGAAGACAGAAGATAGCAATTGACACTCCATTTAAATCTTGCAGATTAATGTTGGTTGGCAATATGGATGAAGTACGGGAAAATAAACTCTTAGCAGAGAACTTACGGTTAGATCTTGCCAGCTCGACTGTAAATTGGTGAGACCGCGTGGCCAGTCTAGAACTGCGCTCTTAAATCCAAAGAGTCTCGGCATCATAACGAAGATCTCGTCCGAACAGTTACCATGAAAATATCTATAGAAAAGGCAAAACACCTCAACCTTGTGGCGTTGTGTGGTAGTATATATGTGTGGTTTATATATTAGGGTTCTTACAACTGTTCTGTTGCTTTCTCTGTATTTGGCGGTGTTGCATGTAGTTTTGTTCTGCGTTGAGTATTGTTTTTTATTGTGAGTTTTGTCCTTGTTTTTTTTTGTTGTTTTTATCTCATTATCCGATTATTCCTTACTTGGTAATGTTTTTAGACGGGTTGTTTTTCTTTCTAAATTATTCCAGGATTGTTCCGCCTCCTCTTTGCATTTTGATTCCAATAATTCTGATAGGAATTGATGAATTTCTTTGGGACATCTTTCCTGATTTCTGTCAATAATTCCTTGTCAATCTCGGTGTATTTCTTTCGTAAAGTGCATTGTTTTTACTTCTTGTATTTCAATTTGGGCCTGCAATTTTACTAGACTCAGTGTATTTTTTATTTGTTTTTTGGGGTTTTTTGTGTTGTGGATTTTTTTTTCCCGGAATTTTTTGTCATAAATGCTTCTTCCATTTCTATGAAGGTTTTGTATATTGTTGCATTTTCTTTGTTTTTGAGAGCAGTGAAAAATTCTAGATTTCTTTAAGTAAATTATACCACATCCGGAGATTTTATTTCTTCGTATTTGTACACATCCTTTTGGATGTGCAAATTTCTGATATTTTCTAGGAATCCACATTGGATTTTGAAATATTCCACCAGTTCTTCTATGTCGGAGTTGTTTTCTGTTTTCTTTTTTTTTTTGGTGGGGTGGGGGCGATGTGAGTTATGTATAGTGACCATTTTTTGTTTAATTTCTGTATTTCTTCGTCCAGAAGTTCCTGTTTTCTGTTGGTCAATTTGCATAATTACAAGAGTACTTCTATGGTTTTCTTATGTGTTCCTGGTATTCTGCCGTTGTAGTTATATATAAGGGAAGGATTTTAGTTGTTCCAACGAGAGAAAAGTGTATATTCTAAAGAGAAAAGAGTGGCCGCAAACCAGGCGAAGAATGATTATTTCATATTATTATATATATATATATATATATATATATATATATATATATATATATAAATACATTATTTACATTATTCGGACTACTGTCCTCATCTTTGTTGCCATATTTATCACAAGGTTTCGGCCGTGGTACGCTCCGGCCTTCTTCAGGTGGTTGGAATTTCGAACTGAACCCTTTATTTCGCTCACTGGGGTACACTGTTCTAGTTCCACGTGCCATGTTTGATCGATGTCAGTTACATTTTCCAATTTCTTTTTGAATTTGTAGGTCTGCTGAATTGAATCGTGATTACGATTCCAATGTAATAAATTATATCCATGAAATATTAGTGTTTGAACCTTTTACTCTGGATATTGAGTTTTATTGTAGTTCGCAAAAGAATGTCTCTCTTTCTCTCTTTCTCTCTCTCTCTCTCTCTCTCTATATATATATATATATATATATATATATATATATATATATATATATATATGCACAGATAGACAGATAGATAGATAGTAGTAAACATACAATCTTGTTTGTATTGCTGGTACTTTGTTCTTCAAAAATTATTAATATTAAATTATTAATATAAAAATGCTTATTATTTTTCCTTCAAAAATTATTACAATATATTTCTGGTATTAAAACCTATTTTTACACAAGTTTGGGTGTCAATTAATTGCCCATAGCTGGGACCCTAACAGGTGCTACCACACCGGATCTGGGTAGACCTGGGAACGCCAGCAATTAAGAGATGATTCTACGCTCCTCAAAACCTCCTCATCAGAGGCCTTTTTGTTGGATGTAGTTTATCGTCTTACACAAGACGCAGGTGTAGTTTATAGTCATACACAGGATTGATTGTTTTCAGTGCTATACAGGCTACTGATACCGTTTTCGTATATATGTTTTTTCTTTTAATAATTTGAATTTTTCGAACCCCGATAAAATATACTGGCTTCTGTTTTATTAATTATAAAAATTATTTTCTAAGATTCTAGCATTAATGGAGATAATGTTTTTTTTTTAATTTCCTACGATAAACAACGATTTCTAGTTGAGTCGCTAAAGTTGCCACCTTTGTATGCATGGCCATGTCTCGGGACATTATTACATTGCTAATGTATGGTGCCAAAGTGAAAATTACCGATTGTCAGTTAATTAATGGTTTCGTGTCTTGCAATCTTTGCCTGTACAAATAGATTGTCACCTTAATGTGCCTACGTAGATTATTATTAGAAACCAACACGACTTATCGTCCTATTCCATATAAGGAATATGATTTACTGAGTGCTTAGTCATGTGACACAAACCATAAATTGCTTGGCTCTCCTCAGTGTACAGCGCCACGAAAAAAAACAATCATCTACATGGGTGTTAAATCGTTATGTGAAAATAGGTGTGTATATAAAACTTCAGGGGTGTGTATATTTCAAAAAAGCACGTAGGTTCCGATATTGTCTGCGCTTTTAATCATATATTGACCTCTTGAAATATATCACCAACAAATAAGCGCTGACAATTTCATTGAAAAACACTTTATATTTAGTACGTACAAATATGCTGCACTTTATTTCGCTGTTCATATCCATGGGTTTCGTCTTTTTAATTTATTAATCTTTTGCTCCTTCCTCCTCAATATATCTATCTATCTATCTATCTATCTGGTGGTACTCGTTTGGAAAAAGCCTCGGATAGCTCAACTTGCAGTACAATTAATCGGTACCCGAGGAAAAATGTGAAATAAAAAAGAAAGAACCATAAAAATTAAAACAGGGCGAAAACTATCGGCCTGTTTTTAAGCTACAAGTCGAAAGAAAAAAAAACAACAAGTAAAAAGACAACTACGTAAAGTAATACACTAAGAACCCTGAAGATCCGTTTAGGTGAAACATAGGTAGGTTAGGATTATCTTTTACATATATATACTCGACTCTCCTGTCGAATTCGACGTATGAGGGTCAAGCAGATCAGTTCCTAGGAAACCGACAGCCCGACACAAGCATATGAGATTTGATTATAGTGGTGAAGGTTTTGTGCAGAACCATCCACACTTTTTGAATGGCCAAATACAGAGACCTGGTGCACTACGTACCACAAGGTCCCCAAACGACCCTCCGCAGGTTTTGAATTCAGAGTTGTCCTTTCCCTAGATCAGTTGGCATCCAAGGCTATATAACCCAGTCTGTCCAGCTATTTACCCACATATATATATATGGAAGATTTCGGAACAATATTTCTAAATTCTTATTAACTCACATTTAATTACAAAATGGAACTCGTACATCCTTGTGCAAATTAATTGAAACAAACGTTTTAGTTGCCTTCTTTCAACATTGGGTCAATTTTAGACCAACTGGATTGATAGGATGTAATAGATTTCTATTTTTTCTCCTTAGATTAGGTCATTTGCAGTGGTGCGTAGTAATATAAATCTATTTTAAAGGTGTATGTTGAAATTTATTTGGCCTTGAAAAATATTGCGTCATCCGTGATTACCTAAAATTTTCATCACGCCCAGACACAACTGTCTCACCTGTCGATTAGTTGTCCTACGGCCATTGTCCGCGATGGACGTTACTCCAAGGAAGACTACGAAAATTGTAATATTGAATGAACATACTAGCAAGCCTTACCAGTGAGCAAATCACATATACTATTTAAATAAACTAGCAAGTACTATAGACTGGCCAGGAAACTCTACTCAGGTAAATACAATCGAGAATTTGAGAAATAATCAGCAAAGAACGACTTCGTGGAATGGACATACGAAGTGTTAACATGTGCACTGAGTCATGTTTCATTGAAAAAATACGAAAAAAGTAAACAGTAACGGAATTATTTATTTTATTTCAATTAATTTGCACAAGGGTGTATTCGAAGGTATCTCGTTTTCTTTAAAAAATGTTACATTGAGGGTTAAGACATTTTTATGTTTATACATTCTTTTTTATAGATACAAATATTTAAGCAAATGCTCTGCTTATAATAAACAGTATTAAACAACATTTACCGGCCATAACGTCCGATAAATCGTCATAGAAAATATGCGTCCCCCGACAGGAATCGAACCTGTATCCTATACGGAAACCGTCATATAGCCTGACGTGCTTTGATCGATTTCACCACAGAGGAGCGTTCGGTTAGCAAGGTCGATTTTACTGTTTTTGAACTACAATCTTACATGATTTTCTCACGTTCATGCATATCTGCTCGGTGCGTATCCAAATGTAAACAAATGACGCCACACATTATGAAATGGACAAAGTCCGACAATTATTTTAAGATATTTTTATGTTTATACATTCTATTTTTATAGATACTTAAATATTTGTATCTATAAAAAAGAATGTATAAACATAAAAAAATGTCTTCTTGATGGTTAAGTAAAGAAAAGCAATCATTTGTGCCAATGTATAAATAAATTAGCAAATAAAAATAATACAAAATATATAGAGGGTGGGTGAAAAGTCAGCTTACACTTAGTGGGAATGCTCTTTACATTAAAGAAACATTTTATTACATTTATATTTATTTGTTAAAGTCATATTTGCTCAAAATTGTTTATGTACATTTGTTTAACACTTTAATCGCATTTTTTTTAGCAGAGTTTAAACTCAAAATGTCCTCCCTCAACATTTCAACATTCCTCGAACTCCTCCAGAACATTATGGCACACAGCATAACCCATATCACGACCTGCGTCAATTTCAATAAATATTTGTGAAATATACTGTTTTAATTCGTCCACTGTGTGGGGATTTCTCTCAGAAACCTTGGACTTTGTTACCCCCGCTCCCAAAGAAATCCATTGGTGTTAGGTCAGGTGAACGTGGTGGCTATTCGATGCTGCACCTTCTCCAGAACCAACAGCGTGGGAAGGTTTAGTTAAGGTAGTTCCTTACTGCCAAAGCATAATGCGGAAGTAATAATACAAGGTAACCAAATAAGTTATGACCGTTTTTTAATTAGTCATTGAATGAAGTTGAAATATATACGAAATGCGTGTAGCAATTGTTTTCAAATTCGGACAGCCGGAAGTAGGAACATCAGACGTTATAAAAAACATGCGCACCGTGCCGGGCCATCAGTTATAAGCCGGACAGCTGTGAGAAGGATGGAAGTGTCTAGAGATCCCTTTCGGGGCTGTTTGCTTTACGACTTCAAAGTGGGCTTATCAGCAGCTGCATCAAGTCGCCGCATATGTCAAGCGTTTGGGGATAGTGCTGTGGATGAACGTACTGAAAGGCGTTGGTTTCGAAAATTCAAGTCGGGAGATTTGTCTCTCCATGATGAGCCTCGCAGTGGACGACCACAGGTCTTGAATAACGGAGTCCTGAAGGCGGCCATTGAAGAGGACAGTAGTCTAACGTGTGGTGAACTTGCAAGACAGTTCAAACAGTTAGACTTCACCTGCACCGCCTAGGTAAGACGTACAAACTGCGCAAGTGGGTTCCGCAAACGCTGTTGGAGGTCCACAAGAGACAACGAGTGGCAGCCTGCGTATCGCTGCTTTCTCGCCACCATACCGCATCCTTATTCAATCGAGTGTTTACCAGTGATGAAAAGTGGGTTCTGTACGAAACTCCCAAGCGTTCCAGACATTGGTTGTCTCCTCAGGATGCTGTCCCTCACACCGCAAGACCGCCTATGCACCCACGCAAGATTATGTTTTGTGTCTGGTGGACAGGTCGTCAAGTGGTTCATTATGAACTGCTACCAACGGACCAAACGATCACTGGAGACCTATACTCGCAGCAATTGAAACGTGTGCAACAAGCATTGCGCCAGAATGAGCCAGCACTGGTGAATCGCAAAGGTGTACTTTTCCTCCATGACAACGCCAGGCCGCATGTAGCGCTTGTGGTCAGGGATACCATACAGCAACTTGGGTGGGAGACTTTGTGCCATCCACCTTATCCACCTGACCTTGCGCCATCCGATTACCACCTCTTCCACTCCCTGGATAATCATCTTCGTGGGAAATCCTTCACCAATGAAGCAGACTTGCACAAAGCCCTCACGGAATTCTTTGCGTCAACACCCACCCCCGAGTTCTACCCAAAAGGTCATTGAACAGCTGGAGATACGTTAGCAGAAGGTGCTGGATGCCGATGGCGATTACTTCGGAGACTAAATATAAGTTACACATAGTGTTAAGCGTTTTCTTTTTTTCCTTTAAAAACGGACATAACTTTTTTGGTTACCTTGTATATGCACTGGGTCATGTTTCATTGGAAAAATGGGAAAAATTAAATAGTAACGGAATTATTCATTTTGTTTCAATTAATTTACACATGGATGTATATCCAATATACTGGCCAAATATGCCAAAGTGCTGCTTCATTGTGCCAGTAATTATCTGACTGAATCTGCAATACATTTTATTTACGAGACCCAGTTCAGATCAAAAATAAAGTATTGCTGCCTTATCTGGCCGGATAATGACCAGTCTTCACTCGTCAGTATTGATAGATTTTAAACGTATACGCGGACCTATGTTTGATGAGTTATTTTTTACAAGACAACTCCTTTCCTACAGACGGAACATAACGAGCCTCTTGCTGCTCTGTCGCTACTTACGTAACAGCATATGTCCTGTCTTTACAACTGAGACTCGCCATGTCATGTACACAATGAGAAATCATCCCCATTCCTTTTGTATTTCATTTGTAAGGAGTAAGTTCTACTCCGAGAGATTCTTCCGAAGAACTGCTGCTTTGTGTGACAGACTTCGAGTAGGATGTTTTCCCAATCCCTACAATCTTAACCACTTCAAGTCTATAGTTAAACGTTATTTCTCTTGCATAATCCCATGAATTTCACCTTTCCCGCTCATAGGCTCATACAACACTACAATTACCCTCTACAATGAGTGTTTTTGGGGCCTTGTATTGAACATTAGTATAAAAAACGAAACAAGACATTCTGATTCACCAGGAGCATCAGTTTGGTGTCTTTATCAAAATTGGGTTTCCATGTGGCAGAAACAACAATAAAAGATTCTAACTTTACACGTCCTCGGTAAGACAATAAACTACATCCGAGAGCAAGGCCTTTGATCAGGTGGTTTTGAGGAGCATGGAAACACCTGTTAATTGTTGGTGTTCCCAGGCTTACCCTGACTCGACGTGGTAGCGGTGTATGGGTCCCAGCTATGGTCAAATAGTTAACCCCCAAAAAGTTAAAGCATTATGAAATTGTAAAAAATAGGTTTCAATCCTTTTTATTTAAATATTACCAGCAATACATTTTTGAAAAAAAATATGACAAGCAATACAGTTTTTAAAAAAAATATAAAAATATTACCAGCAATACATTTTTGAAAAAAAAAATATTTCCAGCTATACATCTTTGGGGAAAATATTACCAGCAATAAAAATCTTGTCGGCAAATAGTTAACCCCCCAAAAGTTAAGGCATTATGAAATTGTAAAAATTGGTTTTAATCCTATTTTTTTTAAATATTACTAGCAATACATTTTTGAAAAAAATATTACCAGCTGTACATCTTTGGGAAAAAAATATTACCAGCAATAAAAATCTTGTTGGTATTAAATAACGCATTGAGGTTGTTATGCCGTAA
The DNA here is from genome assembly GCA_903632075.3 of Acanthosepion pharaonis. Lineage (NCBI taxonomy): Eukaryota > Metazoa > Mollusca > Cephalopoda > Sepiida > Sepiidae > Acanthosepion > Acanthosepion pharaonis. Next base: position 827,953 of record CAHIKZ030000718.1, on the reverse strand, counting down.
ACCAAACCAAACTTATCTTTCCATTTTTGTGTTTTATGTGTCCCTTGTTTATCATACATCTTCAGTCGAATTCTTGAAACATTTGAGGGATGGCAGACAACATGTCTTTTCTGCCACATTTTAGATATTTTAAGCTTTTCCTACCAAGTTCAATAAAATGTTAGGGAATTTTAATTTTTTGTTTTACATTTTGGTTTATTTCTACAAATTAATTCTTGATTTAGGTTGCATCAGCCTTAAATAAATTGCATGGATCACAGATACAGAAATAAATCCTGACGAGATTCGAACTCGTAACCTATATATTTCCTCAAACTTTATCACTCTTTTTGTGACTACGTTTGCTGTACAATATGTTTATCCTGCATTGAAGCTGACTCTGATCCCTGAATCTGAATTTGTTTGAATATCATAGTTGTGTAGCTATATCCTGCTATGGCAACAGAAATCAGCTCTGAGCGAAATTAACAATAAAAATACTGCAACTTAGTGACCTTGAAAAAGAATGCAGCGGGAAAGGAAGCAATATTAATAATGCAGAGTACTGATTTGTACGATACTCTACCTTTTTGGTCACGGAAACATACCAGATGACAATCTTCAATTTGACTTTATAGAATACAGAAAACGTGTTTAAATTATTATTATTTTCGATATTTGCTGTGTATTTAACAATTACAGAAATAAAAGAAATGACATAACTTCACGATAATAACAATGATTGATGTATAGAAAACATAGTCATGTCATTAATAATGATGAAACTTTATTTTTTTTTATGTTTCTTCCATGCGTTTCTTATTCCCTTCTATATTTTGAACTTTTAAAAAACAAACATAATTCTCATCTATTTCGTTTTATTGACTGCGTTTAGTCTTTGCTCAAAGTTCTTGCCTCCATCTAAAGTTTCTGGGCATTTCCAGGTACGGGCCTCTCCGCCAATTGATCCGGGTTTCTGTCATAAGAGCGATAGGAAAACAAGCAGTCAGAAGCGATGAGCTGTTGATGAGACTCCATGTCTCTGAAGTCGTTCTCTTTGGGCACTTGGTTCCCAAATGTTGCGTACCGCTCACTGCGCTGTGGTTTCTGAAAGAGTGTTATTTTGATCTCCTCCCCCGTCGCTTTTCCCTCCTCTGCTTGTTACCCCGTAGTTCTTGGGAAAGAAATCGGTTAGCTGTTTCACCCAATCTCAACACACACTTGCGATATTTTAAAACAGTCTTCAATTTCGAATACATTCATATGTTTGCTTCTATACATACGTGTAGAAGTTTGTTATTTTGCTTTCAACGGATCACCGCCATTGAACAAACGTCAAGTCTTCCTGTCTTTTTATCGGAAACAATTGATAAGATCTTCGAACCTTGGTGCATTTATTGTTGCTTTTCTTCGCTTCTTGCACAAGAAATATAATTGCAACATCCAAGCGTGAGACTAGACAATGACGCACAAGCAATATATATATATATATATATATATATATATATATTTATATATATATATATATATATATATATATATATATATATATATCATATATATATATATAGTTCAAAGATATATATATATATATATATATATATATATATATATATATATATATATATATATATATATATATAAATGTAAAAAAAATATAAGATCTTCGAACTATGAGTGCGTTTATTTTCGCTTTTCTTCGCTTCTTGCACAAGAAATATAATTGCAACATCCAAGCGTGAGACTAGAGAATGAAGCACAAGCAATATATATATATATATATATATATATATATATATATATATATGTGTGTGTGTGTGTGTGTGTGTGTGTGTGTGTGTGTGTGTGTGAAAATATATAGAAAATAGGAAAGAACTGGTTTCAAATTTAGACACCCCCACCTTACCCTGACTTGACATCTATGAAAGTAAGTCTATATTGATACTTATTATTAACACCCAACACACGCCTACCCAATTTAAACAATTCGCCCTCGCTGTTACCATGGAAATTTTGATTTCAATTATTAAAACACGTAAATTTCTGAAATAATTTATTCCCAAAAAAATTTCGCTTGAAGATGGAACAGAGCTTACTTTAACTCAATTTAATTCAAATAATTATATTGAAGTTTTCGGCTCTTGTTTTGAAACATGAGACATTCTTATGTCGCGAGTTGAAATCATATTTTAAATAAATAATTATATATATATATATATATATATATATATATATATATATATATATATGGTTCGAAGATCATATATTTTATTATATATATATATATATATATATATATATATATATATATATATATATATATATATATATATATGTATGTATGTATGTATAAAATAAAATCTTCGAAGCATGAGTGCGCTTATTGTCGCTTTTCTCCGCTTCTTGCACAAGCAATATATTAAATTGTCCCACATGAAATCTGGTCTTCTAAGCCCCTTAGTATATAAAAAATCTTGATTTATTTCTGATTCATTTTCATTCCAGATAATTTTTCTTTCAATATATTGTGAGTCATAAGCTCAATGAAAATGATTACAAAGAAACAATGTCGATTAATCTCACTGTATGAGTACAAACTTGGAAAAATAACCATTTTTACATTGAATCATTACATCTAATGATGAATGGATACTCTTCGACAACAGTTAGAAAGTAGGCCAGTGGTTAAATGCAAGTGAATGACCGAAACAATGGCTCAAACCTCCATTGCCCTCTAAAAAGTTAATGGTTACTGTAATGGTGGTCTTTCAAAGGGGTTATTCATTCTTGCCTCAAAAGAAAAACAATAACCTCGTATTGTGTGGTAATTGAATATATGCACGAAAAATTAAAAAAAATCATCCTAGACATGTGAATAGGGATGGCCCAATTTTGCTACACGACACCGCTCTTTGAACCATATATATATATATATATATATATATATATATATATATATTTGCTTGTGCGTCATTGTCTAGTCTCACACTTGGATGTTGCAATTATCTCTACTAATAATTATCAATTATTTAAGCATTTTGAGCTTTTAGTATGTAAAATATAAACACTCTCCAATAAGGAAAAGTTGATCGAAGCATTTGAACCGTTTATTTCATCAAATCATGTGCATTTATTGCAAAGATGGAATCAAATGGTTAGAGCTACGTTGGAGAATAGCCATTCATCAACATGGCGCCTATTTCAATTAAATAAATGAGTTATTTAACATTTCAGCAGCGTTCTATTCATTTCCTCTAAAATGCGTCATGTCATGTCTGACATGTTAATATTATATCGTTTTCTTCCCGCCTTCTCTCAATTTCTGGTAATTTTCTGGGGAGAGCTGTTAACAATATTTGTTTACATTCTAATCTTAGCTATTTCTATCACAGACATTCAAACATTTGATATAGATTTTTGTTTATTCTTCTTTTAGTTCGCGTATAGAACTTTGTTTATTGTTACGAGTTGTTTCGATTAGTATACTAGTGATGTCGCCAAAATGCTTGGTGTATCAAAAAGGAGATATATTTCATGACGTTAAAAAGTTTGCTCACAAGAGTAGCGATTCGTGTCAGTTAAGATAGGCCATTTAAACAACCGAATAGTGCGCTATTAATGCCTCTCTTGGCGCCATAAAAACGTAGGAATCGATAAAAACATATAAGACAAAAATAACGACAATGTGAATGTAAACAAATCAAGGAAAAAAAAAGACAGGGAAAACGTATTTTTGATTGAAAATATTTGAGTTGAGTGCATAAAGTTATTGGACATTAACACGGTTTTCTTTAGCCGAGTATCTCCCAAGGGAATTTTTTTTTTTTTTATCCATAGTAGAAAATTGTTCATTTTCCCACACAGAACAAGACACGTTGGTAAAAAGCAATTGACAATGAAAAATACAAATATTAAGAGTTTAATGAGACAATTATCGTCGAATAGACAACGGCTAGTTTTATTTCAGATTACAATTTTCAAATGACAAAACTGAAAGCCAGTTTAATACTGCCGTGACGTCACTACTACTTGCATTGAAGAAAGAATAAAGTATAAGAAAAGCAACAATGAATGAACCAAGGTTTGCAAATCTTATATGTTTATTATATATATATATATATATATATATATATATATATATATATATATATATATATATATATGTGGGGGGTGCATTTGTGTGGGTGGATGCATTTGTGTGGATGACAATATATATGCTTACGGATACACGATAGAGCACTCTGGAGAAAAAGGGTGATTTTAAAAACAGTGGCTGCTGCTGCTGCTGCTGCTGCTAATAATATATTGCTCTCCAAGTACGAATTGAACTCTCCTGGCGATTTTGTATAGAAAACGTTAAAAGAAATATTAGCAATCGGACATCTAGCCACACTGAAGATCTGTGATACAGCGAAACAGTCTATATATATATATATATATATATATATATATATATATATATATATATATATATAACTTTTATGTAGCATTAGAATCATATTTTTAAATAAATAATTATATGTATGCTCTACTTTTGTATCGAGCACTATTTTTTAAAATAATAACAAAATACTAAAGAACTTTGGATTATTTACCTAACGAGTTCTTTCCTATTTTCTATATATTTTTACACACCCACACGCACACACACAGATATATATATATATATATATATATATATATATATATATATATATATATATATATATATATATATTATTCAGGCATGTATTGTTATATATAACAGACAAGGAATGTCTGTTATGTTTTATCAGGAGCCGTTCCAAGCTTCGTATGTTGGCTTTAATTTCAGGTGCAAATAAAGACAAAAACTGCCCAACGTTTGCATATTTTATTTATTGTGTTGTTCATCGATCTAAAAATAGTATGTCAGTTGTTTTTGACAAACACTTTACTGAGGAATAGTTGCTTTACTGACAGACTGGTTATTTTAAGCATTAGTGCAACATAAACACCACAGGGAAACCACTGTCTGCCGATAGTATCACAAAAAGCTACATTGAGTGATACTTCGAACTTTGTTCATAGAAACTAATCACTCTGGGTGAGATGGAATTGCTACTACGCAGATCTATGTCTTGAATAGAAAAGTAATGACTGTACAAATGACACTTTCGGTCAGAAGAAATAAATATAATAATATTCATGCAAAAAATCATAACGGGTATGGATTTTTAAGGTGGTTTCTTAATTTGTCATTATATATTGTACTATAAGTTACATTGAACTCTCATTGGATTAATGTCCTCCTTGGAATTATCCCTATGAATTACAAATTGATATTTTATATACAGAGCTGTTCGATAAAAGTGACTCACCTGATTTTTTTTTACTAAATGTTCTCTTCTCCGATGAAACGAAAGTTGAGCTAAATTCAAAGGAAAAGCGATCTAAAATCAGAAGAAAAAGCTTTGAAAGCTCTTTGAATTTAGCAGTAAGTACTGTTAAGCATCCATTCAGTATAATGTTCTGGGAATGCTTTTCTTTCCATGGAACTGGTTTCTTAAAACCTATTGAAAAGACCCTCAGGAGCGAGCAATACAAGAGAATTTTAAAGTCTTGTCTGCTCCCTTCTGCTGAAAGGGTACAAATCGACCCCACCAAGCTCATTTTTATGCAGGATAATGCTCCCTGTCACAAATCAAAATTGATGAAGGAATACTTTGATGAGAAGCAGGTGAGTGTTATGACATGGCCGCCCCAATCTCCTGACCTCAACCCCATAGAAAACTTATGGAGCATTGTAAAGTACGGACTCTCGAAAAAGCAGTTGAGCAACAAAGAGGATTTGATTGTGAATTTCATATCCGAATAGAATTCAATGCTTGGAGATGAGATTTGCCAGAACCTAATCAAGTCAATCCCAAAATGGTTGAAAAGGTTATTCAAAATAAAGGTGAACCCATAGATTATTAAACATTTCGAACTATATTACCTATTATAAATAAATTATACCTCTATTATTCTTTATTTAAAGCTGTTCAGTTATGTTTCTATTGATTACTAGTTGCAGGATTTAAGCGAGTCACTTTTTTGCATAGAGTTTTTCCTTAAATCTCATTTATATCCAAAATTATAATTATCAATAGAATGCGTGAGGGTAAGTAAACTTTTTTACTAGGTGGTCGGGAAGGGGTATTTATATTAGGAAGATTAAAAATAAATTTGACCCCCAAAACAATAGGCGAAACAATTTTTAAATAAAAAAAGTCAGGTGAGTCAATTTTATCGAACAGCACTATATATATATATATATAGATATATATATACATAACTGAAAAGATCGAAAAGACTATAAATTCAAACGTTCATAACATTAGTTTAAAAAAAGGCTCAATACAAAAGTAGAGCAATAAATATTTATTACAATCTCCTAAGCTGGAACATGCAAATAAAAAATAAAAATAAATAAATAAAATAAAATAAAAATGAATAAAAATTTATTAATTCCATAAAAGTAAAAGTGTGAAAAAAGCAAATTAAAGTAAAAAAGGAAAGAAAATAAGAAATCAATAAAAAGAAAAAGAAAGACGAAAAAAGAAAAAAAAGGAAAGGCATGAAAATGTTCAAAAGTCTAAGAAGTGATGTTTCATAAATTGTATTTTTAAATAAAATCCTTTATTACCACCATTTTTATCCTCCTGACGAGTCTTCTTTGGTCGGCGAAACAAATATACATTTTTGTCGGGGTAACTTGCATGATCCAATGTAACGGTTTATAATATATATATATATATGTGTGTGTGTGTGTGTGTGTGTGTGTGTGTGTGTGTGTATGTGTGTGTGTGATTAAAACAAAAACCTGTTAAAAATCGCTACACAGTAGTTTTCATGTTTCTGCACTAAAATTTCACCTCGTTAGACGATGGTTAATAACTGGTGAGTAAAAAATTATTTTTAAATTTCCAAAGCAGAAAGCAACAAATCAAAATTAAAATGACGCTTGTAAAAACGCCTCAATCTTAAAGTTAAAATCACATATTAGTTAAAGTCATATTATATGAAGGCCAGTAGCAATCCAGTATATATTCACCCGAAATCTAGCCATCGCCCGTCTGTAATTAAACATATACCCTCCTCTGCGGTATTTAGGATTAGCAATAAATCTTCTAGCAATGATGTTTTCAATAAGTATAGTAGTGTTTATTTTAATACCTTGAAAATAGTGGTTACAAGTACACAGAAATCAAAATATATAAAATATGATAATAATGAACAAATAGAAAAATGATAGGAACAGAAAAATCATTTTGTACATACGCTTATTTAACCAAATAGATGGTGCTTAATTGATAAGGATTTCCCCAGGAATAATCCATTCAGTAAAATATTTAACAGAAACACACTAAAACTAAGCTTTCGTTGCACCGATAATCTAGAAAACATAATAATAAAACTTTAAACAGATATAAAAACCCGAACAATAATGTTACTTCCAAGGTAACTAATATCGATAATACTAACAAATGTAATTGCAGAAATTCTAACGATTGCCCACTGCAAAAAATGTCTGAACATCTATATTGTTTAACTAAGTACTATTTCTACAGGAGAAAATCCGACTGTTGAAAAATTTTATATAATGAGTACTATGAATTCTTTTAAATGTAGGTTGTACCAACATATCTTATCGTGAAAGATATCTCGTATAAAAATAGAACATTTCTTTTCAAATATTTTTGGAATTTAAAAGATAAATAAATCAACAGCAGTTAAATGGAAATTTTTTTTAAAAAGCTACAAATTGTAAATCCTTAACTGAAGTTGCTTCTTATGGTTACACGAGAAACTAAAAGTTATTAGATTTTCTGATAAAATTTCTCTATCAAAGCAATGAAGTGAATTAACTAAATTTTATACATAACTTTCCTTTCACCTTACAATATAGTAAATCTTTAAATTTGATAGTACTATTTCATATGGATATAATTAATAATTAAATTGCGGTGCACATTCTTTATATTGTTTATTATAGTTTAATTTAATATAGCTATGTATTGCTGTTTATTCGGTATTATATAACGTCTTGTATGAATATCACACATTTTTATCTTTTATTTTTAAACAAATAAGGTGCATTCTTAAATTCTGTTTCTTAAAGAAGGCTTTTTATCATCAAATATAAAATATGTTACAATTAGTTCTACATTTCATTCTCCCCTTAGTATCTTATAAAATTGGACAAATTATATTTGGTTCATAAATATGATCTGTGGTTAACACTCGCTTATACGTTTTATTAATTTCTTGTCTGCTACTCTAGGACTATATTTAAAATCACATTTTACCTCGATTAAAATTCCCGCTTTTAAGGTTATTTTTTAATTTAGCGTAGGTCTGACACCCTAATTGGTTAATGAAGTTATTCCATAATTCTCATTTTAATTTTGTTTTGTCGACATCTGCTCTTGAATTTTAGAAATAATTTTTACTCACCAGTTATATATCATCGCCTGACGAGGCACAATTTTCGTACTGAAATTTGAAAGCTAATGTGTAGCGATTTTTAACATGTTTTTTTTTTGTTGTTGTTTTAATCACATATAATAAACAATATTAAGCTCTACTCTGTATTGAGCACGTTTTTAAAAATTAAGTGCTACAGACAGTGGAATTATTCTCCACTTGTTCTTATCTCGTAAATATATATATATATATATATATATATATATATATATATATATATATATATATGTATATATGCTCCTGAAAATTTCTTTCAGTTGAGCTCTCTGGGGAGGAAATGTGGGTTTGTAAACAGTGATAATTATGGCTAATAATTAATGACTCTTCGGTAAATCGAATCGAGTTCTCTCAGTCACTGTGTATTTATCTAAAAATAAATACGCTTAAATTCACCTTTAACCTTGCCGTACTCCAATTCAGTCGGGTTTCGTTCCTAGTTAGAGAAAACCGGATGTCTAGCCACACTGATGAGCTGTGATACACCGAAATAGTGTGTCTGTGGATGATAATATATATATATATATATATATATATATATATATATATATATAACCGGATATAAGAGAGTTGTCGGGGACCTGACAAGAAGTCTCTTATATCCGGGTTTCTTATATCCGTGTTTGGTTTATTTTGTTTAGGTAAGTATGGCTCTAATTTGGGACTAGAGAAAATCTCTTTATATCCGGGTTTGACTTATATCTGGGTCTCTTATATCCGGGTTACATTGTATATATATATATATATATATATATATATATATAATAACATTTTCGTGCATGTGAATACATATCTATATAGGCCACTCTGAGTGAAAGAAACTTCTCATGATTCAAGGATTTTACTGATCTAAACAAACAAATATTTAGTGGCGACAATTCTCTCAAATTTTCTCAAATTATTCAACTTAGACACGATTTGCACAATTCACGGTTAGATGGACATTCTATTTTGTCAGACACTGTTAGCGTTTTCAGAATCCAGAACGCAAACATTTGCCAGATACGTAGCATTTATATCTTGAAAAGAAGCTCCGTTCGGCGCTGGATATTTGAAGACATGTTGAGTACTCAAGACAGATTTAAAAAATATAGCGAAATAAATTTGTAATTGTGTCGCTGAAAAAAAGATACGTCAAAAACCTATAAAGTAAACAAGTAGACATATTCCAACGGATTATGAATTGTGTCTTTGATTTAGTATCATTTAATGTTGTTAAATTCAGTATGTGTTCGGCAGAAAGAGATTGTTTCTAAGTTTGATATTATATATATATATATATATATATATATATATATATATATATATATATACAGATAATAGATCCGTTGGTATAAATCCAGGTGGATCCTAGTAATATCAAATATTAAAAGGGATCCACAGAGAGGTCAATGCGTTTATTATAACAAAGCATTCCAGTAAAACACACGTGTTGCTTGCATAGGATTCCATCCCATAGTAGGAACCAAAATTTATTTACAGACAGTGAAAGGCTCTAACCATAAATAAACTCCAACCGAACACTACTTCCCCTTAATGAGATACCTTACGCCCCCCCCCCAGTAATCAACACAAGCCCCTTATAAAAGCAAGACGTCTCTCAGAGGATAGAATAAGATAAATTGAAAACCATAATTCCAGGCAGACACTTGAGGGCTAAAGAAAATTGGTGTCGGACCAGCTTGAAATAGACTATACCCATGTGAGGTAATTTTCGTTCTTGCTGTAATATATATATATATGTGTGTGTGTGTGAGTGTTTGTGTGTCTGTGTCTGTGTGTCTGTGTTTGTGTGTGTGTGTACTTGGACAGCAATTCTTATTTTATATCATTTTCCTTAAAGACAAGGTACTGCGATTATTAAGTTTTTGTTTTTTTTTATTCAAGTTTTTCTTGTGTTCATATAAGTCTTTACTTCTCTGTACATTAAGTGTGTATAAAGTGTCCCCAAATTCTGGACATAGAGGAAATCTCAGTAACAATAATCTACATAAACTATCCGCAGATTAAACACGATTTTCTCGAAAGAATAAAGAACTGACTTCTTTCCCTGGGTTATTCTAAAGTAGAAAATCACAGATGCAACACACTCAATTAAACACATACAGAAGGAATGTGCTAAAATTGACGATATTGTGGCGTTATTGCATCATGTTCTCATGAAGCTTGGAAAGTGCATCAACCTTTACATAAAAAATAATGGAAATTATATTGAAGATGTTATTTGTTAATATTCCAATTAAATTAAATTTTGAAAATTTAATTTCTTAAAAATATGTTTTGGCCTATGTGTTCAATCTTTAAAGACACTATGTATATATCGGAGCGGTTTTTACTATTCTATTAGTCATTATCGACCTTTTTTTTTTTTACTGAATATGTAATTTTTTTATATCTGTATCTATAGTCATTAGTTTTTGTTTTTTTTTAAACCCGGTCGTCACTTTGTCGACATGTTTATGGTTGATATTATTGAGTGTTAAGCATATATTTTTGAAGGTGTCAAAATAAAAGACATCAATTGAAAATATTTTTGCATTCAGTGAAAACATCGTCCAGTAATTTCAGGATCGGAAAATACAACCTAATTCTTTTTTAACCTTACCGGTTCTTCTTTCAAGTCATGTCTGATCCCCTAAGCTCACACTACCGTTATTCCTAGGGAACGAAATCGCCAGCAGAACAACCCCGACATAAGTTTGTTTTTCTATGATAAAGGTCACCGAATACAAAGCTCAACAACAACTCAAAATTGAGGGTTTTGATAGTGACAGTATTGAAAGAGGACGTTTTAGATTATGAAAATATTGATAGATAACAATTGACCCATGACTTGAGATAATTGCTGCCATCGTTCAACCTGTTATTTCATGTAAATTAATTCATGGCCTACCTGATAATAACATCAACACGCTTAGCAGGCACAATCTGAAAATAAAATTCATGTATGCTTCTGCAATCTGAAAACTTTTAGAAGTTACGAGATCGCAAGAATGGATCTTTACCTATCGATTACAAAGATTATTATTCTGACGCAGCCTTTTAAAAAAATATTAGATGAATTGAAATTCTTTATCTTCATGTGCCTCTCAGTATTATGGGTTGTTTTCCTTTGTCTCTCTTACCTTCAATCTATCCTATGTGTATCAGATTTTCCAAGCCCCCTTTCCTCATGAGGTGCCATAGATATTTCAGCTGTTTAATTCTGATGTTTAAGTATATGTTTACTATTCATTCCCATTTTCAGCGGTCTTATTCTGATGTTAAAGTTTACTATTCATTTCCGTTTTCTCTAGAACACTCCCGTAGCTCACATATTCGATCCATGAAATCATCAGTTCCCTTCTGTAGAACCACATTTCTGTTGCTTTAAGCCATCTTTCAAGAGATTTTCCAGCATTCACCGTCTGATAGGAGGACTGATTTCCCATAACAATTCGGAACTCTTTTGTGTATTTCTAACGATGTTTTCCTGTTTCTTAATATTTTGCTTAGTTTTTGGAAAACATATTTGCCTATCCCAATGCGGCTTTCGATTTCACTGTCGCACATTATATTCCCTCTTAAAAAACTTACCAGTTTTTTTTTTTTTTTTTTTTTTTTTTTTACTTATTTGATTTTGGTATCTCCGATTTGTAATTTGCTTTTTCCGTTCATCGTTTGACTAACAACCATGCATTGTTTAATTCAAGTGTCCTACAAGGCTGGCATCCCGCTCTCACCCTTTCACTGATGAAACTGTTTGATGTTGCCGCCTCTTCTACCCCAATAGCTTCATACCTCGCACCTCTCGCCTGTGGAACTCCCTTACCTATTCCAGTTTCCCTGAGAGCTATAATCTCTAACTATTCAAATGTAATGTCAATCGACATCTCCAGTTTATTTGATCTATCCACTATCCTTCTCCTCATCATCTCCTATATAATTCCTATCTGCTCTCGCTCCAAATCCTATGTAACCCCTTGCGTGCTAGTGGCTTCTCGCCTTGGGTGAAATGGTTAAAAAAAAAATTAATGTTTCGTCCTTTCTTCTTGCTTTCCTTCATACCTTCTGTGGGAGTTCTTGTATATCCTGAGATGTAAATGTCGGCACTAAGAAGGAACAAATTTTAACAGATAGATGAGAAGAGTGATAACCTTAACCAGAGGTTTTCTCACCCATGCTGTAAATATTGATCTTAGCAGACTCGTCAAATCGTTCCCTATACTAACCTGCTCACGTTCCTAAAATACGAAACGATTTATTTCATTCTCGCCTTCGGCCGAGATATGTAATTCTACTCGAAGGCCGCTAGGTGTCGTGCTTTCTGTTTTCCAAAGAATAACGACCACAGGCAGCCTCACGAGTTTCCCCTATGGTTATCATTAATTTCAGTTCGCTTCTCCCTCTTTACGATTTCGAGTGAATAAAGTATTTCTTAATCGGGGATTAATCGCCTGGCGTTACAATTTACCTTATCTGTTTGTTCCGTTCTCAGCGTCAGAAAAGTTCTGCCGATTAGACGAGGAATTCTCATACCTCTAAAGTCTTGACACTCGACATTCATATCATCATCCGAGGTTTAACAAGCTTGAAGATAACTCCGACACAGGCGACGGAAAATGGTCTGCCTAATTATGTGCCTGGTCAGAGACAAGAATCTATCCAGACTCTAATATGTGCATTTATCTCTCGGATGGAAGTATTCTGATATTTTATTGGTGCCTTTATATAGGATCACGTTTCTTTCACTGACGAATTCTGTTTAAAGGCATGCATAGTAACGGGCTTATAAGAAACGATTTCGTGATTCCCCTCAGCCGTTATGTATCATTTGTTTATCATGGTATTCTTTAAAAATTGCAAATAAAAAAAGAGTCCACGTTGACGTCATCGGTAACGGTTAAGGGGAACGAAAAAAACTAAGGGGAAAAAACTTAGATGCAACAGAAATGAAGGATACTGAAAAGTCGTTGGACTGGGCGAGTAAGCCAAAAGTAAGTCTTAAAGAACACGGCAATATGAAGAACACTTCAGAATCATGAAAAGGCTGCTGAAATTCCTTGGACATATAATGAGGAAGGACGGCTTGGAAAAGTTAACACTCACCGGGCATATTGTGGGCAGGAAAGGTAGAGGAAGTCATTGAGCGGCTACTGGAAGGAATGGCGGAAAGTGGGGGTAACAAAGGGAGAGAAAATGCTAAGAAATACGCGAGAGAGGAAGTTATGGAAGGCCATTACAACTTATGCTCTAAAGAGATCCTTCACATAGAAGAAGAAGAATTGTCTTGGTTGACATTTCGAATACGTTACACTATATGAAAATATTTATAGATGAGGCTCATGTAAACTATATTAAGTCGGTGGGCTTGTAACTGAAGCCTAGATGTTATGTTAGGAGCTATAAAATTTCAAATTCTTCTTAGAATATTGTCAATAATTTAGAGATATATAGCAGAAGCACGAGACCAGATGTGAAACAATATAGAATGCACGAATGGTAGACTTGTAATGGTGCAGGGCAAGTTCTGGTGAGGAAAAAATGCCTAGTACGACAAAGCGAACTGATTTCTTTAGTAGCAGACAGCAATTATCTCGAAGATAATCATTCTAATAAATATCAATGGAAAACATTAGACCTAGAAGCGCTCAGAGTACGTTTTAAGATTTTTGATCTACGCAATTATGATATGTGTCTATGTAGAAAATGAAAAAGTGTACATTTCACGTTCAAGTTGGGAATAATCAAACTCAAATTGATACTAAACAATTTCAAATGGAGACTAAACAATTTCAAGTTGGCACTAAACAATTTCAAATTGATACTTAAAGTTTCAAATGGTGACTAAACAATTTCATATTGATACTAAACAATTTCAAGTTGGTACTAAACAATTTCAACCTGATACTAAACAATTTCAAGTTAGTACTAAAATATTTCAAATTGATACTAAACAAGTTCAAGTTGATACAAAACAATTTCAAATTGAGACTAAACAATTTCCAATTGATACTAAACAATTTCCAATTGATACTAAACAATTTATGTTGGTATTAAACAAATTCAGATTGATACTAAACAATTTCCAGTTGATAATAAACAATTTCAAATTGATACTAAAATATTTCAAGTTGGTACGAAACAATTTCAAATTGAGACGAAACAGTTTCAAGTGGGTACGAAACAATTTCAAATTGAGACTAAACAGTTTCAAGTTGGTACTAAACAATTTCAAATTGAGACTAAACAGTTTCAAGTTGGTACTAATATATTTCAAATTGAGACTAAACAGTTTCAAGTTGGTACTAAACAGGTTCAAGTTGGTACTAAACAGGTTCAAGTTGGTACTAAACAGGTTCAAGTTGGTACTAAACAATTTCAAATTGAGACTAAACAATTTCAAGTTGGTACTAAACGACTAAATCTTTGTTAGCTCAGTTTCATTGTTATATATCATTTGTTTTTGTTGAAAGATATATTTGTCAACTTGAAATTGTTTAGTCTTCATTTGAAATTGCTTAGGCCAACATGAAATTGTTTATTATGAATTTGAAATTTTTCAGTTGCCATTTCAAATTCTTTTGTCTGAATTTGAATTATTTCTTCTTGATAGTTAGCCCTTTTTTATCACTATCTTCTACCACATTGTCTATTAGGTAGAGTCTCTTCACCGAGCCAACATAGATTTTTGTCTGAGCAAATCGGGCTATGTTTGATAAACCCGGGCTATCAAATTTTGATTTTGCGACTTCTTAGTTGAAAATAATCTAAATCAACCTTACAAATAACTTTGCGTTATGCATGAGAAGAAAATCAATTCATAATTTAGTAGACTTAGATATACAAATATATTTTAATTTATTATTCAATTTGCTAAACCAAAATTTGGCTAAGACTAACATTATCACCTTATATAATTAAGGTGATTTATAAGAATTTTTCAAAACGTTCAAGACAAAAAATTGAACTGGATTAAAAAGGTTTTAAAAAGCAAGACAGAAAGAACAAAAAAAAAAAAAAAAAATGGGGAAATATATATGAAAAGAAAAGGAATACATATATATATATATATATATATATATATATATATATATATATATATAGAGAGAGAGAGAGAGAGAGAGACAGACAGACAGAGAGACAGAGACAGAGAAAAAAATAGGACAGAGATAGACAGATAGTAGGATAGTGTGATCCTACTTGTTAACTTTGAACACTAACACTATATATATATATATATATATATATATATATATATATATATATATATATATATATATATATATATATATATATATATATATATATAATTAGGAGGATTTTAATTATATTTTAATTAATTCATCGAGTCTGATACTAATTATATTTTAATTGATTCATCGAGTCTGTTTGCATGACAACCTAACTGTCAGGGTTTCAATTCTCGGTAGTGGATGCGCACTGCTGATGAGTCCCAAATATATGGACGAAGCGGCCGTCCACTGCTTTCTGCATTCTGTTGAGGTTTCTTTCAGACTCGATGAATTAATTAATATATATATATATATATATATATATATATATATATATATGTGTGTGTGTGTGTATATATATATATATATATATATATATATATATATATATATATATTAATAAATATATGTATTATTCCTCACTTGTAGCACAACTTGGAGTTTCATGTACAACGCAGTCTTCAGCTGCTGAGAAGAGACTGACTGGTAATAATTTAAATTTTAATAATATCTGGTTAAAGTAATGCCGGCATAGTTCATATACTCTAATGTAATTTTTTTTTTTTAATTTTCAGAAAAGTACATATATATTGTATTTAAAATATACGGGATTCATATTTTGTATATAAATAACGGCGAATAAATTTTTTGTTTCATATTTGAAATAAACGTTGATTAATCGCATTTTTGAAACATATATCAAAATTATCGGAACTAAAGCTATAACATAACACTTATTATTAAAACCAAATATTAAAAAAAAATATTATTATATCACGTGATTACAGTGGCCTAAGAAAATCTTTTAGCCAGGAGAAATAAACTACAATCAATTTTAAAATTTAATTACGTAATTCCAGCAACACAAATAAGAAGTATTTGGAACTGGTATACAGTATCCCTCCATTTGCTAGTTTCAATATCTGTATTCGATTTTTCATGGATTTTATCATGTTATCAACAATCGTCTGAGCCATATTTTGCCATTCCTTTTGCAATGTTTCTTTAAGGGTTGCCACTGACGTAATTTTGGTTTCATGCTGTCAAGGTTTTTGGTCAGGGTGCTCTATTTGATTCATGTCAGGACTCTCGGCTACCCGTGAGAGTGACTTGATTCCTTACGATTCAGCCCAGGCCTTTGCTACTTTGCACATATGACTTGGTGCCCCATCTTCTGAAAAAGGTAGACATTCTTGAAAATCTGCTTGGTTTAAAATAGTGAGAGTAGTTCTGTCTCTAATATTTGCCAGTATTTTTGACCATTCAACCACTCATCAACAAGAATCAGCTCAGATTCCACTCCAAACCCGAGAGCGCCCCACACCATTACACCAATCCCTCCATGTTTCACGGTCGTCTGCAGACATTCAATCTTCTAAGTCTCATTCTGATTTCTTCAAACAAACCTGTCTTGAATTCGAATATTGGCAGAATTTACTTTCATCTGACTAAATTACAGACTGCCAAAATTCATAATCTTTGCTCTTGAATTCTCTCGCTCAGTCCATACGCTTGTACCTGTTAACCTCTGAAATCAAAGGCTTCTTTCTTGCAACTCTTCTTTGATGAGCCTAGCTCTTTAAGAGTCTTTCTCATCACATATGGCAACATTTTCATGGCCTCTTTGACGCTCTCACTACGATTTCTGATGACTTACCTCTTCAGCATCCTTTTTGTTCACACAAACACGATGTTTGATCTTTCTTTCTTCCACACGACAATAACCTTCACCATTAAATTTCCTGACAATATTATTAACAGTTTGATGATTTACCTGGAAAAACCTAGCAATTTCTGTCTTTGACTTGCCACACTGATGCCATCTTAATATTTGCCCTCGTTGAAACTCACCATTTTTTTTACTTCCGCGTTCTTTCATTGCAAAATATAAGTCAACTATCGTTCATAAATTAGAGTAGTTTGCTATTAACACTGTATTGTGTGAAAGAAAAAAAATGAAAATACGTTATTACACAAGCCAAAATTTCTGTAATTAAAGGTGGCTAAAAACATATCATAGCCCACTGTATGAGAAAGCCATTCTGAATTCAAAACTGTATGTAGCCCGGGTATAACATATACTTTGATGCCATCCTATTACTTATCCTGGTTGAAATTCACCAATTTCCTTACTTCCGCAAATTTCCATTGCAAAATATAGGTTAACTATCTTTCATAGATAAGAGTAGCTTTAATCATGCGTGGCTAAAAAATTATCATAACTCTCTGTATGCCAATGCCTTTATATATATATATATATATATATATATATATATATATATATATATATATATATATATGTGTGGGGGTCTCTCAATTTCTCATAAAATATCTCCTTCAAACAAAACTCTAGTCATTTACTTTTAAGCTCATATCATGTCCTTGGAATATAAGAAGCTGTCTTTGCAAACCATTAAATTCCTTGGCACCATTTCAGAATGAAAATGGTTGTTCTCTGCGTACAACAATCAATCATGTTATTTTCGCGAATGTCTTATTTCATTTCAGAAGCTGATATTTTTTAACAAACAGATTAAAGTTAAGTTAAAACGTAACAGGTTATGACTTCAATGTCGGCCGGTGCAAAATTGTGTTGTGTGAATGGGAGTTGGCCTTTCGAAGCCTCTTTAAGCTTTTACATATATCATCTGATAATTCAAACACTGAATAAATGACATTTCATACTTGACTTTTTGGATGTGTTCATTCACCAGATGTTTTGACATTTAGTTCGAATCAAAACAAAGCCTTTGTCTTCTTTTAGTTTATTCTCAACTCGTTCCAACCTGTCCAAAGTTAATTAGCAAACAAGACCACGGGTAAACCATTTGCACGAGAGATTGCAGAAAGGCTCCATATAAAAAAGCAAGTAATCAATTTATTCTATTCTTATAATATATATATATATATATATATATATATATATATATATATATATATATATATATTAGCAGGATAAAATTGGTGTGCGATGACGAACACTTATTACCTAGTCACCTGACAACACCTCACGGTCGAAACCAAGGCAGTGAGGTAGAATATAGTGTTTTACCTTTTTTTTTATTGGATTAACTTTTACTCGTCGTGTTCGTTTTTTCTGACCACTGTATTATATTACTTGTTTTTATATATATATATATATATATATATATATATATATATATATATATATATAGAGAGAGAGAGAGAGAGATAGATAGATAGATAGATAGATAATATTAGTGGTAAATATACATACATATGCAAAATATATAAATACTCATACATGTATATTTTAGAATAAAAATTCAAGAGGAAGAATCCAGGTAGAACTCAATGTCCAGGACAGAGTAAGGATATAATAAAAAAGGCTTAAACACTTGAATTTGTAGGTCTGATGAATTGGATCGTATTTACAATTCCAATGGAATAAATTTTGACCATGGAGTGTTTAAGCCTTTTTTTATATATATATATATATATATATATATATATATATATATATATATATATATATATATGTGTGTGTGTGTGTGTGTGTGTGTGTGTGTGTGTGTGTGTTTGTGTGTGTGTGTTCTTATAATGTATATATATATATATATATATATATATATATATATATATATATATATATATATATATATAAAATGTGTAAATGTGTGCGTGCGTGTGTGTGTGTGTAGGTGCCTATAATACATTCATATCAAAACTGGTTACTTTATTTTTACCTGCACACCCGCCTGTTTAGCTAGCTAGATAAGTCCTGTCGCAGACAGTTGCTCAGGTATATTTATGTTTTTTCAACGCCTAGATTATACTGCAGCTATGTTCAACAGACCTTATTTATATTTTCTTGGAATGATAGCATCATCCTGGATGATGACCAGGTTGAACAACGCCAGTCCGCTCAAAGCCTTAGTCGTGATGGCTTGTGACTTCCAGTTCCGTACACCAAATCTCATTTACAAGGCAGGGATCAACCGACGGTTTGCATTTCAGATATTTTCAAAAGGTGCACGTGTCACACCGTAAACTCAAAATATCTTACTGACAAATGGATCTCCGTTCGGAGAGCGAACGTTTTAATGCTTGCAATATGTTTATATAGTGATAGATAGATAGATAGATAGATATATAGATAGATAGATAGATAGATAGATATGAACAGACTGAAATAGATAGATAGAAGTGAACGGACTGAAATACATAGATGATAGATAGATAGATATAGATAGATATAAACAGACTGAAATATATATATATATATATATATATATATATATATATATATATTTAAGTTACGAAGAACTTGGTAAACCGAATGGGTAATTCCAAGGAGGATGAAATCCTGAGAGCTCAATGTGAATACAGAGCTAATATTTAATGAAAAAACGGACCACTTTAAGTTACCATTACAATAATTTATTTCACCAAAATCCTTAGGATTTTGGTGAAATAAATTATAATAATGGTACCTACAAAAAGTGGTCTATTTTTTCATTATAAAATATATATATATATATATATATATATATATATATATATATATATATGTATATATAATAATCAAAGAATCACATATAGAATTAATCAGAAGTATTAATGCGATTATTGGCGACATCCATCGCTAGAAAACAATATATGCATTAAAATCCTGTTCATCCATAGTGCGAGTTTTGATCCTTGACGAAAAACTTGTTGTCTGTAGTTTTCAGTTTACTTGATGTTAAAATGCTAGTACATACGGATAGTCTTCTATCCATCATCAGGCATGTTTTTTTTCTTATAAAATCAAAAACTTGAGACGATATACCTGTATGTCGACCGAAAGATGTTTTTTGAATATCTGCTATTATTGACGGTTGTGTAAGATATCGGAACGTGCAAAGACGCAACGCTAAGTTTTTCAAAATTTTTTAAGTGAGAATTTTATTTAAATATTTCTTGTGTTTTAAGTGATAATTTTATTTAAATATTTCTTGTGAATTTAAGTGAGAATGTTATTTAATACTTCTGATTAATTCTATGTGTGATTATTCTTTGTATGTAAATCATATGCTGCCTAAAGTTATATATATATATATATATATATATATATATATATATATATATATATATATATTCCGTTACATTCCGTGATAATAGAAATATATACTTGAAAACAAGGTGGATAAAATAAGTAAAGGTTTATTGTAAAAAAAACATTACAATAAGAATAAAGTCAACAGTTATGCACCAGGCTGTCGCAAGTCAATCCAGTTTTGTGTGCTACTATTAGAAGGTCGGTAGTTCTCGCGTAAGTCTGAGTCATACTCAACCGATCCCAGCAAGAAATATTTTACAACCTTCACACGGTATAGGATGTGGCTCAAAGCCGAATTTAATGTGGGGCCATCCGAGCCCGTAGGCTCGGCCAAAAATTCCCCGTAAACCCCGGATAAACGGGTTCCGGTCTGTCTACCTCCCGGACGAGACTCTGCCCTTCAGCATAGACGCGTCCGGGTTCCTCTCTGCCCGAAGGCAGAGAGTTCGATAACAGCTAAGATCTGAGTAACAGATCCCAGCTTGTCAATATTTATCAATCTCCCCATGAGGTAGGATGCAGCACTCTGCCCTTCGACATAGACTCGTCCGGAATCCTCTCTGTCCGAAAGGAGAAAGTTTGACCATCACAGCTGGAACAGATCCCAGCTAGTCGGTATTTACCTGCCTCCCTATATGGAAGGATGTGGCACAAGGCCGAGATTAATGTGGGACAATCCAAGCCCGTAGGCTATGCCAATAATTTCTCGTAACCTCATCTAAACGGGTTCGGGTCTCTCTACCTCCCCGGACGAGACCCTGTCCTTCGGAATAGCTTCGTCCGTGTTCCTCTCTGCCTGAAAGCAGAGAGTTAGGCAGTAGCCAGGATCTGAATAACAGATCCAAGCAAGTTGGTATTTACTAGCCCCCTCCTACGAGGATAGATGTGGCACAAGGCCAGGTTTAACGTGGGTCTTCCGAGACCGTAGGCTCGGCCAAAAATATTCCATTTCGAACCCGTATAAACGGGTTCAGGGTCAATCTAGCTCCTCGTCCGGGTTCCTCTCTGCCTGAAGGCAAAGAGTTCGAACGTCTAGCTGGAACATATCCAGGCAAGTATATTTAGCTACCCCCTACGAGTGTTGCATGTGGCACAAGGCCGGTTTAACGTGGGTTCTCCGAGCAGGTAGGCTCAGCCAAAAATATTCCCTTTTGAACCCGTATAAACGGGTTCAGGGGCAGTCTATATCCCCGAACGAGACTTCAGCGCAGCCTCAGCCGGGTCCCTCTTTGCCCGAAGGCAGGGAGTACGACTCTCTCGCTGGAACAAATCCCAGCAAGTGTCTGTAGTCCGTTGACTTACAGATACTTATAAGTAGTTACTACCTATAGTGTAGTCACTAATGAGAGTGACAGATTATTCCATTACATCATATATGCATATAGGTATATAAATAAATAGACAGATGTCAATATAGACATACAGAGAGAGAGAAAGAGAGAGAGACAGCTATTTTTACAATTTACCAATCGTTATTAATACCAGAATTAAATTTATATTTGAGAATCATATTGAATATAATAATGGCTTTACCAATACAAGGTCTACTAATTAACCTATAGCTGGGGAGGACCTAGTTGGGGAGAAGAGATTCGGGAGAAGTGGGGAATCACAAAATTAGTAGGATTGTCTGCAAGCAAGTAAATATAACCACATCCGAGCCGTTATCCATTCCACGACCGGCACATCAAAGCTTAGAGTAACTTGTATTCCACAGCGGTCACCCATCTAGGTACTGACCAGGCTTCACGCTGCTTAACTTTGATGACCGTATGGAGGACCGGTGTTTCAACCCGACAAGTCCCTACGCAGATAGACAGATAGATATGAACAAACTAAAATAGATAGATAGATAGATAGATACGAACAAACTGAAATAGATAGATAGATAGATAGATATGAACAATCTGAAATAGATAAATAGATATGAATAGATAGATAGATAGATAGATAGATATGAACAAACTGAAATAGATAGATAATGAATAGATAGATATGAACAAAATGAAATAGATAGATATAAACAAACTGAAATAGATAGATATGAATAGATAGATAGATAAATATGAACAAAATGAAATAGATAAATAGATATGAATAGATAGATAGATAGATAGATAGATAGATAGATAGATATGAACAAAATGAAATAGATAGATAGATAGATATGAACAAACTGAAATAGATAAATAGATATGAATAGACAGATAGATATAGATCAAGGATTCCAAAGTTTTTACTGCTCAAAGACTGAAAAATGAAAGTAGTTAAATTAACAAAACAATAAAAAAGAAAGTTCAAGAACCAATAGAAAACCCAGAAAATATCGAAAGAAAACCAAAAAGAAAAGACGGGCACAAGGACAGACCCCTACCTATGGTATTATAAACAGTGGTCAGTTTCCAAATAGAGCAAACTTCTAGCCAAGGATACAATACACTCAGTTCTTTCTCAAGAATTAACGGATTTATTTAGTACACAAAGTTTTTATTATTTCGAAGTCATCAAAATGGATCCCCGTATTTGAAATATATTTTAAGCAATGTGTATTACGTCAGTTTGTATTACCTTTCGAATTCGTAGATCAACAAAAGTAATTCACGCTTTTTAGAAAAAAAATAGGGTGTCTAATCCCAGTGCGAGTGTTCAGTATAATGGTGTTTAATATCAGATAGAATGCTAGATATAAAACACAACGGAATTTGATATGATGGGTTACGCAATATTGTTTCACTCTTTAATAAATTTGCCTGAAACAATGATAACAAAACAAAACGAATGTTGATTTGTTTAATTCATTCCATCGCAAGTGCCGTGATAATGCTACTAAGATGACAGGGCTTAATTAGAAAGATTTTATTGAGGAGAAAGGACAATATAAGAACGGTTTCAGGAAAAGAGATATCGATTGAGGCTACGCTATAGTGGAACACCCCTATTCCATAGTTAATAGACTCTCCCACCTATAATAAGTAGGAGTAGTAAGAGTAACGAGGAGTCGCTCAGTGGGTCGGTCTGAGTTCAGGCTGAAGTCGGCTGACCGGTTGAACTCTCTGCCTTCGGGCGGGGAGGAACTCGAACGAGGTTACGCCGAAGGGCGGAGTCTCTTTTGGGGAGGTAAACCGACCCTGAACCCGTTTATACGGGTTCAAAGGGCATATTTTTGGCAGAGCCCACGGGCTCGGAGATCCCACGGGCTCGGAGATCCCAGGTTTTAAACCGGCCTTGTGCCACATGATGCCCTTGTGTGTGTGGGGGGGGGTGACTAAATACCACTCAGTGGGTCAGTCTGAGTTCTGTCTGAAGTCGGACGACCGGCATATTTTTGGCCGGGCCCACGGGCTCGGAGATACAACATTATACCTGCCTTGTGCCCCATGATGCCCTCGTGGTGTGGGGACTGAATATCGCTCAGTGGGTCGGTCAGCCAGTCGATTCCGGACGACCGTTAGTCGGATACTAAAGTATCCGAACAACGGTCATGAAAAGTTAAAGTTAGTCTATGACACGGTGGTGGGAATATGACTGAAGACGAGATGCCAGACCAAGACCGATGACATAACAGACCTTTCTTTGTATTTTGTCGACAATCTCGAGATATATTACATGAGCTCCAGGACATATATTGCTGCAGTATTCGCTTAGGATGCCGACACGTGTGCGTTCACAAGCTTATTTATTCTTATATTGAGTGTTAGCATAAAAAAGTTGCTTGGAGATCTTATCCTAAAATAACAAACTTAGATACAGCTATAAAAGATCATAAAACTTAAGCATTTCTCAATATGGTTCGGCCTGTTGTCCTCATATTTACTGACAGATTCACAACGTTTCGGCCGCTGAACGCTACGACCTTCGTCAGGATCTGTGTATATTTCTGATATGAGTTAGTCTATTTACACTATCTACATTGTTCGGACTGTTGTCCTCGTCTTTATCGTCATATTCACAACACATGTGGACACATCCCTTTGATAAAAGAGTTGGTTGAAATAATCCAGTGACTTAAATCAAAGACCTGTAAGTTCAATACATGGCCACAGCATAGGTAAACAAAAACACTTGACGATTTGAGTTACTATAAGGTAATTAACTGAAACTGAGATATCCAGAAAAGGTATGGTACGTGGAACTAGAACACGTAGACGAAATAAAATGCTCGGTTCAAAATTCTACCGTATATAACCTGAAGAAGGCCGGAGTGTACAACGGCCGAAACGTCGTGAATATCACAATAAAGATGAGGACAACAGTCCGAACAATTTAAATAGTGTAAATAGTTACAATAACTCAACTCAGAAATATAAACAGATTCTGAAAAAGGCCGGAGCATAGAACGTCGTGAATATGACAATAAAGATGAGGACCATAGTCCGAACGATGTAAATAGTGTAAATAGTTAAAATGCCACCTCTCAAATATATAGACAGATCCTGAAGAAGACTGGAGCGTACAACAGTTTAAACATCGTGAATGTGGCAGTAAATATGAGGACACTAGTCTCAATAATGTAAATAGTGTAAATAGTTTCAATGCAACTTCTCAGAAATATAGACAGATCCTGACGAATCACGGAGCGTAGAACGGCCGAAACGTCGTGAATATGGCAATAAAAATGAGGACATTTCGGATAGTTCAAATAAAAACTAAGGCTCTTCAGCTTTTGTTTTTGTTTTTTTTTTTGTTTTTTTAGTTTTTGTAATATACTAAAATAATTAGAATCTATTTATTCTGCTTTAATAAACAACATTTTATTTCGTTTAATGATTCACTTTTTCATGGAAAAACACCGGCTGCTTCATTAAAATATTCAGCATCAAATTATTTTAACGCTTTAATGAAAACGTAATCTTAAACATGGCGATGTTTTTCTTTCTTTAATTTTTCTTTTTCTGTCTGGTAAGCGCTTTTCAATTTTCAATGATTATATCCCATTGCAAACGAGCATGTTATAATGAGTAAATTTGAATTGAATTCTTTACTCGTCTTCCCGACTGAAAATGAGTTTTTTTTTTGTTTTTTTTTTCTATCTGTGTGTTTCTTCCCGATAACGAATAACCTGTACCGTAATCACTTTCTTAAAAAAACTTTCTACTAGCAGTCTGCAACTTCCGGAGACTGTCTTTTTCCCACCCCTACCATTTTAATTTCTAATTGAAATTGTTTTCAGATATTGCTGTCATTGCAAAAACCCAAAGTGAAACAAAGGAAATTGCGGAAACGGAAGTAGAATGAAATAAAATTGCAATTGTTACTCAAGTGATTTTCTCTTAATTCATCTCCATAGCAACAACAGAACCTCGTTTTAAATTTAAAGTGATTTATGTTAATTCCTCTTTCTTCATGACAGCGTTTACGTCATATAAAAACGGGTGTAAAAAGCAAAAATTACATTAATAAAATAGCAAATTGACAAATTTATTTTCGACGCGAGCAGGGAGACGTTTCTCTTAAGCGAATTGTTTCAAAATACTTCTAATAAGATTAATTTCCCCTTCATAAATTGTAGCTTGTATTTCTTTTAATTCTGTGATTTGCTTATCAAAGGAAGATCAGGTGTCGTTTATAAACACATTTTTTCGATGAAGGGACCATAAAAAGATTCAAACAAAATCAAAAAGTGAGACTTAATATCAAGAAAGAGACGAAGAAGTACGGAAGTTACTTTTCTTTTTTTTTTTTTTTTCTAATCATTTCATCCCAAGCAAGGCAATAAAGCCACAAAGACGCGAAAAGCTACTGAGTGATAGAGAATATGAGAAAATACTGCTAGAAAGGGGAGAGGACAATAAAAGAACAAGAATTGAAAAGACAGAAGATAACGACTGATATTGCATTTTAATTTTTGAAGATCAATGTTGAACCGGAAGAAAGAAACCGGAAGAGGTATCCACAAGCGGAAAGTGCGATAGAATGAACTGTTAACATATATACTAGAATTACATCTTACAATTTCAACTGTAAAATGACGAAGCTTTTCCTCCAGTCTAGTACTGCGATTAAATTCATAAAATCTAGGTACCATAGAGGAAATTTCATCAAGACAATTATCATGAAAATATTTATAGAAATGTTACGGTGGTAGGAAAAGGTCTGAAGCCGAAATGCCATGTCAGATTCTTCTTTGGATTTTATCAACAGTCTCTAATTACATAACAGGAACACGAGACCAGATGTAACAGCAATATTGAAAACAAGGGTGAATTGTCGACTTATAAATATGTAAGATAGATTCTGGCGAGAAAAAATACCTAACATGACATAGGAAACTATTCGGCTGCAGACTTATCAATTGATTCAATATAATCTTTCCGCATCATGTCAGCTGAAACCCTTAGTAACAGAGGGCTCAATGAGCCACTCTCCTGAAAGTTACTATCAGCTATGCTGATGGATTATAAAAAGGGTTCTCTTAGATAATTAAAAGATAGCAGTTTCGTTTTTGTGACATTAAAATTTACAAGACTTTCCTTGACCCATTTAACAACAGATAATAGGTCATTTTGAGATCAACTGGCGATTGGACCTTATCGATCTGAGCAGATTTATTATTTAAACAGAAGTAAATATTTTTGTCATCATCATGGATACAGAGTTGGGAAATGATGACACTTATGAAAATTTGAAACAAATTAGGTCCAGGGATGGAGCCCTGGGGAACACACTGCATTATACAAAAGATCTAGAAGAGTGGCCATTCATTGATCAAAACAGAAACAGACATCAAATGTGAATTAACTATTTTCATCAAATGTTGATTCAATTAAAAGAACATTCGTCGTAAAGGATTGGTACCTGTCGAATGGATTGATAGAAACACAAAGTTTTTGAACAAGTGCTGGTCGGATTAAAATCGATTTAGCTTGTACGACTTGTTGAAATGATTCTGAACATCTTTCGTATTTGGTTTGGTTTGGTATGGTTTTGTTTTACAGCATATCAACACCTCAATGGGTTACTTAATGACGACAAGATTTCTATTGCTGCTAATATATTTGGTTTGTTTTGTTTTACGGCATATCAACACCTCAATGGGTTATTTAATGACGACAAGATTTCTATTGCTGCTAATATATTTGGTTTGTTTTGTTTTACGGCATATCAACCTCAATGGATTATTTAATGCCGACAAATTTTTTTTTTATCGCTGGTAATATTTTGTTTTATTAAAAATCTGTTTCTGGTAATGTTTTTCCTTGAAAAATGTATTGCTGCTAATATATATTTTTTTTCAAAAAAGTATTGCTGGTAATAATTTTTTTTTCAAAAATGTCTTTTTGGTAATAGTAAACTATTTGCCAATATCTGGGACCCTAACAGGTGCTACCACCCCGGGTCAGGGGGAACCTGGGAACACCAGCAATTAAGAGGTTGTTCCACGCTCCTCAAAACCTCCTGATCAGAGGCCTTGCTGTTGGACGTAGTTTAACTTCTTACCCAGGACGCTTTCGTATTTGCTATCATGACTTCAAGAGTTTAGGTGCATACCTTGATTGGTAGGTAGGTAGGTACCATCGTTTTACTGATAAAATAGCTGTGTGCAACGTTCTATGCCAATGTTTTTCTTTTTCACTTTTCGCCTATCTTCCGATTGATTCTGGCTTTCGGGTCTTCCAAAAATGGAAATTCAACCTAAATCCTCATCTTCTATCTCTTTGAATACTGGTCTTTCAATTTTATTTTCCCTTCAATAAAATACTCGCGATTTCTTTCACTCTCAATAACCCCATTGAGCCTTAGCGACTTTATCGCCTTGCTTGCAGTGAAATGATTCAAATCTTTTGATAAAATGGTGGTTAGATCGGACTACTGGACTCGTCCATGTAGAATGGATTCATAATAAATAGTATTAAAACATTTTGGATAAATTCTGGTTGAATTAAAAGAAAGACAGATTAAAGAATACGTTTATTTGATTGACAAAAGCAAATGGGGTTCGGATAAGAATATAGGGATTTTCTAAGCGTTCCTTAGATTTGCCAGAAGGCCGACAGTATGGAGAACCAAGTGGGGATCGAACTCATTACCCGGTCGTAATTGAACTAACAATATTAAGCTTGCTAAACATTGGACCATGTTGATACGTTCATATACGAACTAAAATATCGACGGACTCAAGTGTATGCAAAACAACTTTGGTTATTATTAATGACTAATTTGGTTGTCAGTGTTATCCTCGTCATTGTCTTCAGAAAAGAACATAACTTCTAGAGACATATATATGGATATAGATCCGACAGTATGAAGAAAAATATACGGAAAAACGAACAAAATCCTAATTTATAAAACATAATTAACACTAGACCTGGCTTTTTTAATATTTCCCCTTTATGCTCGACAAACGTACATATAAGTTTTAGATCAAAATAAAATTATTTTCGTTTTTCATTCAAAATACTCAAATTTTAGGAATACGTTTTCACAACATCGCCCACGTGACGACGACGTGATCATATTTAAATGAAACGCTGATCTTATAAAAGATTTCAGTTATCTGTTTGGATTGGTATTGCTTTTATGTCCATCGTCTTTTTCATGTTGAATTGAATATGGTCTATGTTAATTATGTTTTATGAATATGTCCTGAAGATGGTCTATTAGACCGAAACGTCCGACGTTGACATTATATTGACATTAAAACAGCATAATTGCATATTAGGATTTTTGTTTGCTTTTTTTCCGTATATTTTCTTCATATATATATATATATATATATATATATATATATATATATATATATATATATATATATATATATATATAAACAAATGTTTGAGGTACAAAATTTATAAATAGTTTTAAAAACTAGGAAACCATTGATTTTAATATTAAAAATCTCTAGAAGCCCTTTCTGCCAACATCTCATCAGGAGACAATCGTCGTTGGATTAGCGAAATGAAAATAGCGATATTGAAGAACAAAAAAGAGGGGGAAACACACTAAAATAACGAACAAGTATATATACTTGTAACGAGGGAAGGGTTATCGTGTAAATAAATAGCGAGGGACAGTTAAAATAAAATATCCCCAACAGATTTAGAGACCTAGATAAATTCTTTCTGCCGGCAGAATTATTCATAAAACCGATTCAAATAATCATTTGAAGATTTTGGAATCGGTCTGTATAGGATTTAGAAAACCTTCTCTCTGAATCATTACTAAAAGTAATACTATAGATAATAATTTGTGAACAAGTAAAATCATTTGTCAGATCTTTGATTTCATTATTACGAAAGATTCAAATGAAAAAAAATCTTTAAATAGAAGTATCTTTTAAAAAAATTTATTTTTCAGGTAGGAATCAAAACGTTTAAAAAATTATTCTGTTGTTTCTTTATATAAACAAATTATTTTTTTTCGTGAACTTCTCCTGGGAACAAGAAATTATGGAACATAAAATGGCTGTAACATTTATCGTAATTCGAGCAATGTCAACACACCCAAAAAAGCCTAGCAAAAAAGTATGAATGAACTGAAAAAATGGAGAAAGTATAAAAAATGTTACAAACAATGGACGAACTGAAAAAATAATCAAGAGATGTTTTTTATTTTATCAGATGACTTGTTGTCACTTAACCCTGATTTAGATGAACAGCGATTGTTGGTATTTTATCTCAATGCACAATCATAATAATAAGGACGGAAGTACAAATATTGTCATCGATAATAAATATAATTTATTGCACATATTTTACTGACTTCAATGACAAATGTTAATATCGACGTTTTTGTTCTGCATTTGTCGGAATAATTTAATCGAAACGACAAGATTACAAAATAACGACAAAATAAACGACAAGTAATTCTAAAATTCTTCCAGTGATGACAATCGAATTTAATCATTTTTAATTTTATTGATTTGTTTAATTTACTTACAATTAATCTCTCTCGAAAAAACATTAACGTACAAAGCAATTTCAGTAGATTTGATTTCTTGTAAGATCAAAGGTTTCCGTTTTTTTACCAAAGAAATTCCTGACAAAATGTCGCGCAATCACAAAAAAAATAAATAAAGGCAGGAGTTGCCTGTTCCCTTGATTATCAAGAAATAATCTTCCGATCGGAAAGATAAATCAAAATAAACAGGAATTTTCTCAAGAATGCCAACTGGAAAACCTTTATCTTGGTATTCAAGCGACGTCTTTGTTCATCCTGAAAGCCTTCTGAACTTACAAAAGAATGATATCTCGAAAACAAATCTTTCTTTTTTTTTTTTACAACCCCCGAATGCCGTTCCTATATGCACATGTCATTTCATTTAGAATTCACGATGCAAATTTGTATTAACGCAGACACCTCTATTTTCTCTAATGCTCACCCACATGCATAGAGGCGTTTGTATATTAACTATGTGTTACATAAGGAAATATCTTGAAACAGCTCGCGTTTCGATTCAGTCAATGGCGGCTAATTCAAAAAGAAAATGAGAATGTGAACATGGACTGGACAATAAACTTTTGCAATGTTCTCCGCCGGGAAAATAGAAATGCCATACCAAGCCCATTTCTAGAAACGAGTTATGATGTTTTTTAATATTCGTGAATCTATCTATCTATCTATCTATCTATCTATCTATCTATCTATCTATCTACCAGTATTCGTCAGTCTGTCTTTCTACATATCTATCTATCTATCTATCTTCAGTATGTTTGCCTTTCTGTCTATTTGCCTGTATCTATCTATCTATCTATTTATCTATATAACATGTATAATAAGTTGTGGAAAAGGTTTTGACGTGAGCAATTAGAATATTAATGACATTGATCTATCTGTCTATCTATCTAACTATCTGCCTGTTTGTCTATTCGTCAGTCTGTCTTTCTACATATCTATCTATCTATCTATCTATATTACATATATGATATTTGTGGAAAGGTTTTGACGTGAGCAATTAGAATATTAATGACATCAATCTATCTATCTATCTATCCATCTATTCGTCAGTCTGTCTTTCTACATATCTATCTATCTATGTTTTTGAAATCTGTCTTTCTGTCTATTTGCCTGTATCTATCTATCTATCTATCTATCTATCTATCTATCTATCTATCTATATTTAACATGTATGATAAGTTGTGGAAAGGAGTTTGACGTGAGCAATTAGAATATTAATGACATCTATCTATCTATCTATCTATCTATCTATCTATCTATCTATCTAGCTGCCTGTTTGTCTACTCATCAGTCTATCTATCTATCTATCTATCTATCTATCTATCTATATTTGTCTATCTGTCTTTCTGTCTATTTGCCTGTATCTATCTATCTAACTATCTATCTATCTATATTACATGTATGATAAGTTGTGGAAAGGTTTTGACGTGAGCAATTAGAATATTAATGACATCTATCTATCTATCTATCTAACTATCTATCTATCTATCTATCTATCTAGACAGATAGATAGATAGATAGATAGATAGATAGATAGATAGATAAATAGATTTATCTGTCTGTTCATATTTATCCATCTATCTATCTATCTGCCTGTCAATATCTGCCTGTTGTTGTGTCGGTGATGTGTCCGATATCTATTTATCTATCTTCATATATTTATCTAAAACAGTGTGTTTATTACTTATCTATTTATTCATCTCAATGTGTTCATTATCTAACTCTATATCTATCTATATGCGTGCACTATCTATCTATCTATCTATCTATCTATCTATCTATCTATCTATCTATCTATCTATCTATCTCAACCTGTTCATATCTATCTATCTATCTATCTATCTATCTATCTATCTATCTGTTGTGGATTTTGAGATGAATTCTGTCTCAATGAAGAAACAACGCAATAATTAAATATAAAAAAAAGAAAATGTATTTACACAATCATACAACAGGTAATACTGTTAGTAAATCCAGGGACACGGTTAGTAGCAAATACAGATAGATATATACAGTCTCAAGTAGGCCTTCCTTAGAGTCTACGTGCTTGTAACTGACTTCTACAAGAGGTTACCTCGCACTATCTCCGTTCGTAAATTCTCTCTCTCTTCCGACTACCCTCTCACTATCCGACTATTCCCTGACTCACTATCTAACTCTAGGTATTTAACGGCAGCCGTCCAAGTAACACTGGTAGAGTCCACATATTAAGAAGGGTGGACCCCATAACACTATCTATCTGCTGTCTCAATATGTTCAACATCTATATTAACGTTTATTATTATCTATCTATCTATCTATCTATCTATCTATCGATATTCGATGCGTGTATTATCTATCCTCTCAATATACTAATTATCTATCGCAATATGTTCTTTATCTATATAACTATTTATGTCAATGTGTGCATAATCTATGTGTCTCACTATGTGCATTATGTAACTATCTCAGTATGTTAATTATCTATCTATCTATTTGTGTATATATGTATATATATATATATATTCAAACAAACCTTTTTTACTTCATATGAGGAATAGTTAGGCTATTTCGGCAGACGACGAAAGTGGTCGGCTGTCTTTTCAACTCCGGTGTGGAATGAAATGAAGTTCGTATCTGTAAGGCTAGAGGAAGTTAAGATGTAGCAGTTAACAGTGAGGAGTTGTGATTGGAAGCTAAAGGGTCAACTTAAACCCTAAATTGCTGAAAACACTTAATACACAGTTCACAATTTTCACTTTTTCAGTTAGACCCTAGGTGTCAGGGAGGATGGTAGATATTTATCTTAAAAGGAAGAAGTTTTATTTAAAAACAAAAAAACAAAAAAAAAAAAAACAGAATATTAACCATATGACGACAAACTGGGTGTATTAGAAGAAAACACAAATTTTTAACTTAAATTTAAAATTAAGAAGTTGAAAATGAAACCAAGAAACTTATATATATATATATATATATATATATATATATATATATATATATATATATATATAATATTCTAAGTGGATAAAAAGTTATAAATTATAATTAATATAGAGATTGAGAATGACTAAGGTAGATAAATAAGGCAAAAATTCCACTATATGGAATTAGAATTAGTGTTTGCTTTATTTTGTCAATATTTGAAGATTTAGAGGAGATGCGAACAAGTCGGGGAGTGATTTTGGGTAGCTAATTAACGTAAAAATGGATCATATGGAAATTTGAATTTATTTTATATCAACATTTAAACACTAATTCGTTCCTCTGATTCAATAGTTGGCTTTCATTATTGTATTATATTTTTCTACGGACAAATCAAATCTATCTCTAAAACTATTAGGAATTTCTGCAGAACCTAAAATTTTTTCAAACTATCTGTGGGTTTAAATTTCCGTCCTTCAATTCCCAAAAATATTTTTGAAAAGCTGTTTAAGTTTAGGGTTAAAGAATGAGTGCTTAACGGGTATAAAAACATTGTTTCCATTAGCCCGCAGAAATTCCAATGTAAACTTTTTTTTATTTACTTTCCATAATTTTTTTTTTTTTGAGAAATAGTCGATTTAAATAAAGTGCGGTAGCTTTGCATTTGTTTTCATTATCTACTAGACAATTATCTTTTTATCTACAACTAAAGGAAAGGTTCGGTACTAGGTTTGTTGTCGGTCTTCATAGTAATTTCTTTAAAATTTGGGTTTTGATTGTTGCGTGAGTTAATTTTTTTTTTTTTTTTTTGGTACGAGGTAGCTAATCTTAATCATTTCCCCACTGAAATCTTACTTAGAGGGTTATTTCTTTGGGAGTCCTTATTGATTAATTTTTGTAATACTGCCTCAGAGGGAAAATTAGCAGGAGATAACTTTACATCCATCAAACATGGCACGTGGAACTAGAACAGTCTACCCCAGTGATCGAAATAAAGGGTTCAGTTCGAAATCCCAACCACCTAAAGAAGGCCGGAGCGTACAACGGCCGAAACGTTGTGACAAATATGGCGACAAAGATGAGGACAATAGTCCGACTAATGTAAATACTCTACTGGGGATATCTAAAATGTAAATACATATTACATCGGCAACGTGGGCTGAATCCATATACACCCCAGGGACATCAAAAAGTTGTCATATGGCACTTAATCCAGGTGGAATTATGAAGAATCAGAAGTGATTTTCTGGCTGTTAAAATGGTATTAGTCTCTTCATCAGTAATCTCCACATAGTTCTTCGTATAGTTAATGCATATCACCAAATAATACCTAAAGGATAGATGCGTAGATATCTATGATATCAAATTTTATAAATTCATCTCTTTTGGGGTTTTGAGTTTGTATTTTCATCTAATACCCCAATTATGGTTAATATTCTGTTTTTTTCTCGTGCGTAGCGTCTGACTGAAACAGTATAAAGGGTAAACTCTGTATTAGGTGTTTTCGGCAAGCTAATGTTTAGAATATTGATGACTTTAGCTTCCAATCTCAATTCCTCACTGCTATATCCCAATTCCTCGAACCTTACAGATATGAACTTCATTTCATTTCCGCATTGGTGTTGAAAAGACAGACATCCACTTTCGTCGTCTACCGAAATATCTATATTCCCCCATATGAGGTAAAAAGGATTTATTTGATGATTAATTATATTGCTCAGTATATACTAAATAAAATAAATCGATCTTTTTTGTGAATCTCTTCTAATATTTTTATATTACTAGGATCCACATGGACTATATACCAAAGGATTTTTTACCTTTACTATATATATATATATATGTGTGTGTGTGTGTGTGTGTGTGTGTGTGTGTGTGTGTGTGTACGTACGTATAATAATTGCCACTAGCAAAGATAATCCAAGCTTAAAGATAGAACATAGACTGATGCAGTTCTTTCTCGTCATGGCCACTATCATATCTTTCCCATCTGCAAGGAATGAAGGTATCATTTACAAACTGGCTTCCGAGAGTTCATCCAATGATGTCACCTGATACGAATACCGTTGATCGGACCACAGTGCCTTGAGAAACTATAGGGACTTAAACTCACAGCTAACCTCATGTTGAATTCATAAATACAAGCCATCTTTAAAGTCGCCTCACAGTACCGCTCCAGTAAGTACCTGAGACCACCTGCTATATCCTCTACCTTTAAAAGAGCCAGATCAGGCCAAGTGTACTATTATCATATTGGGAAAGAAGATGCTCTGATTGCACTCCCCAGCCTTGTTTGAGTCCGAAGCGTCTCCGATTCCTTGTGGGTAATCTTCCAACCCTCACAGGCTGAATGTGACATGCCTCTTGATGCACTATCGCTACTTCCACGGAAAGTGATCGGGCGAACTACATTCATTGGTTCCGTCAGGCTTAACATTCTCACAACCACTCGCCCTGTCACTCAAACTGAGCAAACCGACCTCACTCCTCTCATTCATCGGTAAAAAGTAAGTTAAACTCAAACATTTTCTTCCCGGAATTACTGCCATCTGGAACTGACTCCCAAGAGGATGCTTCCCCTATCGCTACAATCTTAACCTGTTCAAATCAAGGATTAACTCCTATCCTTACAAACTGTCTCCTGATGTAGCCCTCTATCTCGAGTGGCCTTTGAGCCTTGTACAAAATGTGTCTCACTATGATTAGCTATTGTGAAAAAAAACGTAAAAAAATACAATAATAAGCTTTTTAAACTTTGGGTTTCTGGTAGATGTCTGTTGTCTTTTTAAAAGGAAGAAATTTTAGTTGCCGGTGAAAAATGAGAAATCGGAGATTTGAGTTCGAATTCAATTGAGCTCTTTACATTCACCTAAGACAAAATACTCTTGGGAAAGGTATGAAGCTATTTCTTATATATATATATATATATTGAATAGCAAGAAAGACTGGTCCTATAGCCTTAGTTGGCAACCAGTCTAAATTAGAAAGAAACGGTAACCAACTGCGGGAAAATATTCTACCTCGTCAGTTAGGAATCGATGGGGACATGAACGCCCAAGCGTGCATCACGTATAGCAGGAACTGACTGCCTGGTATCTGGTGGTAGCATATACGATGAACGAGGGAATCTTAAAAAATAAAAACGCTCGGAACGCATTCTAACAATCAGAAACAGACAATCAATATTCCTAAAACATCTATATATAAAGTTCTATGACTTTCGTCAGTCCGTCCACCACAACCACTGAAATAGCCATACATTGACCGATCGAATCTTTGGATAGTTGGTTTTACTGAAGTACGTAGCTTTTTTACAAAAAAATAATTCCTTTTTGTTAAAAAAATTAAATATTTTATTATTTAACATAGAAAATACTCCCACTATTTAAAAAAAATAATGATTAAAATAACAAATAGTTTTTTTTTTTTTAATATATAAAAGAATCCAGTTTGCCCTGCATTTGCGAGAAATGTAAATAAATCACAAGGTCAAACAAGAGTTGGGATTTAACTCCAAAAAAGAAATACTTACGCCTGCCCTGTTGTATGTTGCATACTCAAAAGTAAGAAATCCTAAGAATGCAATCTTCACTGTTAAAAAAGAAAAAAAATTCTTAAAAATGTTGTTTGACATGTAGACCTATAAAATTAAACTAAACTAACAAAATTTTTAAACCACAAATTAGGGATTTTATCAAAGTATTTTTCCAAACAAATCAAATTGAGATGTCATCGATTGGGTTGCGAAATTGAATGAAACGTAGATTTCGTAAATCTCGACAAAAAAGCGGTATTTTCAACAATATTAAATACTAACAACATGCTTAAACGTGTTACAAATAAAATCTAGTAATGAGAAAAAAGACAATATAACACACACAGGAAGGATATTAAAATCAAAAGAGATTCACGGGAGGCGATATGAAACATTCTAAAAGATTTTTTTTTTTTAAAGATGACAGAACAACGGTTAAATTTCATCAGAGTAACAATCTATAGGAACATTTTTAAGGAGGAAAATACGAGTTTTCATAAAAAGGAGACACTATGATTTTTCTAAACAGAACGAATATGTCATTCAATCGAAAAGATAGAATCATTATTATGTAAACTAGTTAAAGAGCACCGGCCCCCCAGTGGGGAAAACAAATATTCGTACAACTACAAATTTTCAATTTATTGTATTTCCAATTAATGAATAAGCATAATTTTCATATAATTAACTGTACACACAGCTAAATCATATACACCTTGTATGCATAATAAGTAAATATGCATTTGAAAAAAATTATTTATTCATTTTAATAAATGAAAAAATCGAGTATTCGTACAATAAAAAAAAATAATTTTATAATCTCCATTTAATACTTTGTAGAATAGACATTATTCACTTGTATATATATATATATATATATATATATGTGTGTGTGTGTGTATTATTAGAAATATTCATAGAAATATGATTTAATTTTTTTCTTACTCGGTTTACTAAACAGGTTGTTGATTTTTTTTAAAACGGAAAATAATTGAGTTGAAAATAATTCACTAAGATTGTACTTAGACGATCCTAAGGGAAGAAGAGGAAGAAAAATCGAGAAAACAGTGCAAAAGAAGAGGTCGAGAAATACAAAAAGCGGTCATTAACAAAAACACGAGTCAGAAAGATATCTTAGCTAGCATGTTGACCGAATTTTTTAAAGACAATTGGAAGAATAGAATTAGAAATAATAAAAAAAAAGAAAGATTGAAAAAGACATGATATCAAAAACGGGCCGCTTGATGAAAACCAGATATCGGTCAAAGCATCTAGCCTACTTTTTCCGTAGAAAGACACATTATCAATTTGGAAAAGAAATTTTTTTTGTCAGAACAATGAGAACGAAATCTTAATCAGAGAAAAAGTGTCTTTGGGTTGAGGGGAGTGACCGGTGGAACTGACTCCCCGAGAGATTCTGACCTGTTAAAAATTAGAACACCCACATTGACGAGTGAAAGATATTTTCAATTCAGATAAATTAAGATTTTCTGACTGCCGGATCTGACAAAAAAACAAGAGGTGAAAAAACGATTGTCTCAGATCACAGATGGCGACAATATTCTTTCCTGAAGTCACATCTAATTAGCGGCAGGCTGATTTGACAAAGCCCAGGTGAGAGAAAGCCAAGATTATCATTTTTCGTACGTGCGAAAAAGGCCAAATTAGATTTTGTTTTTTTAGAACAAGAACGATATAAGCCCGCCCCGATTGATTGCAGGAAAACGCCCAACCAGAGTCTCATTAGCCGAAAACGGTCACGTGGCTGCGGAAAAGAAAAGAAAGAAATGCTCGATCAGGAACCATTGGTCGAAAGCGGTCACCTGACATACGCGCCTCCCCACCAAAGGCACTATGAGGAAAAAGGGTGAAAATAATAGCGATAATGAGAAGACAGAAATAATATTCCTTTTGAAATTATCGAGAAACCCTGACGCCGACAGACCCACCCCAGTTTGTTGCAGGCGTCAATAAAAGCAGGACCCCAATCGACAGAAATCAGTTGAGTTGAGAGCTGCAGCTGGACCGCGGGAAGGGAAAAGCCTTTACGCGGGCATCGGGGCCCGATTCACTCACCCCTTTGCGGGCAAAATAATCCTCAGACAAGAAATAGTTCCAACCCAAGTCGAAGACGGAAGTTCAGCCCCGGACGGCAGCGAGAAGAGATCACCTCGGACGACAAGAGTTGCGGCTGAGTTGCGGCAAGAGATCCTTCCAGCCCAAGTCGAAGACAAAAAAAGAAACAGCCTAAGTCGACGAAGAAGAAGAAATACAAATGTTGTTTGAAGTAGACAAGAAAACTAGCCTAAGTCGACGAAAAAGAAGAAATACAACTTTAAGTCGAAGAGAAACAAATCAAATTGAGAATGATCGATAGAAATTAATGAAACGTAGATTTCGAACCAAACCAAGCATTCCGACAAATATTACAATTCTAAAGAGTAGGCAATTCAAAAAATTTAGTAATGAGTGATAATATAGCTTGGTGCCATAGTCCACAGAGCGGGTCGGGAAATGAGAACAATTTTTTTTTTATTTAAAGGACATTAAGATATAAAAGGTTGTCACCCTTTTTTTCATAGGAATCTTTTGTCTCGTGAGTTTATTTTCTCTTTTGTTTGTGTTTTGCCACCCCCGTATCTCATTCAATCGGCCCCATAGAATCTGGTCCTGTCTGTCTAAGATCTAAACACAGCCCCAGTGGGTAGACAGACCGAGATCGGTACAGTTTTTCTTTTAGTGACCAGGTATTGGAAGCGAGTTTTCATATAAAATTGTACACAGGCTGGTGATCATCTGACCATAGGGGTTGGAAAAAAACATTTATTCATTTTACCCAGGAGGAGCGACCAGGAAAAAACGTCACCGTTGGCGCCATTTAATACCAAAATATCCGACCCTTGGCCAGGTGTATATATATATATATATATATATATATATATATATATATATATACCGTAATTACCCATGTATAATATCCTTTCATCAATAATACGCAACCCAAAATTTGTGCTGAAAGTGTGGGAAAATGCTTCTACTCACGCATAATACGCACGCCTATCAATTGTACCTCTCCAATTTCATTACGGCCAGCGTTTCCTACTCTTATCAAAAAATAGTTTTAAATATAGAATAACATTATTCTAATTCAGTTTTATGAAAATTCTTATTTTATTTTACATCTATAAATATTTTTAAGAACATATTATTGTATTTGATGTCCTTATGGGTTTGCAATCGACGAAATTGTCTTGTGTTTGTGGTGAGTAATCATTTCGCAAATGAAATCGACCTATGCACCCCTCATTTTCCTTCTTATTTTTTTAGAAAAAATATGTATTATACATATATGCTATATATATATATATATATATATATATATATATATATATATATATATATATATATATATATATATATATATATATATATATATATATATATATATATATATATATATATATATATATATATATATATATGTATATATATATATATATATATATATATATATATATATATATATATATATATATATTATTACAGTCAAAGTTATTTTAGTGTGTATAAAAACAAAAACAGCGATATCCGATCAATCGCATGGACGTACTAAAAAAAAAAAATAAGGTTTTAGTAATAACTATGGTACTTGTGTTTGTGTATAAACAAATTTTGTTTAAGCACTCTTGCTTTAACACATACCCCCCACACATATATATATATATATATATATATATATATATATATATATATATATATATATATATATATGAAAATGAGTTTGTGTTCAATTATTATTATTATTAATCCTTCTACTTCTCATTACACATTTTCTGTTGTTTTAATTTAAGTTAAATCTCCCGTAGACGCCTGAAGAGCGGGTGCAAAACCGGTTGCTTCGCTTTTAACTTGTCTTGAAATATTAAACTACACACTTCTATTTCTGTAATTAGATTTTGTACCTTCGAAAATATTTTCATATATATATATATATATATATGTGTGTGTGTGTGTGTGTGTGTATGTGTGTGTGTGTGCGTGTGTGCGCGTGTGAGTGTTAGCATGTGAGTGTGAGTGTGTGAATCTGTTTGTGTCATTGTGTTAAACAAGTTTTGTTAAATTAAATCGACAAAGTTTGTCTGTTTAATTTTTTTTAAATGTTTCAATATGTTCACATCCAATTAAATTCATATTCTGCGTAAATATTTTCTTTTCATGTTAAATTCCACGATTTCCATTTACGCAAGAAATGGGGCGATCTTTTTTTTTCGAATCTATTTCACGATAAGATTCGGGGAAACGCATCACACTTCCGGTTTAATTAACAAAATATTCCTTAGTCTTTCGTCCATTTATATCCAACGAGAGAAACACACCCAGGCATATCGAAAATTAAAGGGAGACACTTTACCAAATCTTATCACAGAACTGATTTATGCTACATCAATGGCAGTGGGTGGGACACATAAAGAGAAGAAAAGATAAAAGATGCCGCAAAATCTTGCTTGGTTAGTGCGCATTGAATTAGAAATGTAACCGGATATGTCTATACAGAGTATGATGGGAAGGTGGAGACTATTGGTATGACTTTGAATAGGCCAGTCAAAGTAGTCATGGAGATATCTGGTAAATACCTTTGTCTATTAATTCACTGACAATTACTGCTGCTAATGGTGATTATACTGATGATAAATTTTCCGACGCCTACCAAAACGCTGTGATAAAGCCTTTCACATATAAATGCCATGAGTTGTAAGAAATATATAATCTCACAAGGGAAATAACACATTATAAGATTATGGAAATATGGGAAAATGACGCTGGAAATTGAAAAAAATCGTTGAAGAGATCAGAGAATAATCAAAACTTAATTGAAAAATTGTCAAGATAATAACCGGCGATTCTTTTTCAAACACAGCCGGCGGCTAGCAAATCTCTGTTGCAGAAATATACAGGGGACCACTTGCGTTTTATTCAACACCCACAGATCCCACCTGTTTTTTATATACTACAACTATGGTGAGCGGATGTAAGCGCATCATTTGGCGTGATCAACAGACTGAGCAAGGCTAGTAC
Source organism: Acanthosepion pharaonis (assembly GCA_903632075.3). Classification (NCBI taxonomy): domain Eukaryota; kingdom Metazoa; phylum Mollusca; class Cephalopoda; order Sepiida; family Sepiidae; genus Acanthosepion; species Acanthosepion pharaonis. The sequence continues at coordinate 785,805 of CAHIKZ030000718.1, read as the reverse complement.
ACTCAAACCCTCTGCCACGATGACTTGGGACTTCGTGCTAAAAAATCACAGTGGGCTATCAGATTTGAACAAGATAATAAATAACATTAAAATGTCACGAATATAGATTATCAATCAATTGTGTGCCATGCTTGATACACGCTTAGGCGATCATGTATCGAAAGATACATGACTGGCGAGGGAGATATTTGTTATCGCAGGTGTCCTGTTGCCATCCAAGGCTATAGAAGCTGGTCTGTTTTGCTATTTACTCATAGCTGGGGGTAGAAAAAAAGGATCCATACATTTCCCAAGGGTATTAGCTCGTAAATGAATGTAATGGATTTGACAGGAATTCTAACTCGGCTCTCTGATTTCTCAATCCGAAGCCGCTATCCATTACTCCACCGGGGGTTATAATAAAGTGAAAATACTGAACTGATCCTCCGGAACCTATTTGGATGCGAAGGTAAAGAGAAAGAAAAGATGCAGAAATTTCAGAAGTTCTTTTTCTGTTCTTTTTATGTACCGTGTCGTTTCGGGACGTAGGTGATCATGGCTCTCCACCTCCTCCTATCCCTTGTAGCTCTCTTTAACTTCAGTCGCTTTCCCACCTCCTCCAGACCACGTTCTGTCACCACTTGCTTAATGCCACCAGGTATGTCACGCGTTGTTTTCCCTTGTCTTTCTTCCCCATCCTTTTACTGAGGACCATGCATTCCGTCTTGTAGTTAATGCTTAGTCCCTTCTTCACGCTCTCCTTCGCTACCTTCTGTAGGAGATTTTGTAATTTCTTTTCCGTGTCTGCTATCCGTACTGGGTCATCTGCATATCTTATTTTGTCAAGATTGTGGCCGCTAATACTGAATTCCAGTAGGACTTCCAGTTCTCTCAGAATTGCATCGCTGTATAAGTGGAACAGGTCGGGTGAGAAGACACATCCTTGCCTTACTCCCCTTTCTAGTTTTGTATATTCACTGAATACGTTCCATCAGCACATGCATGCTGTTTGCTACCAGTATAGGTTCTTGATTATTCTAATATCTTTCCCAAATAGATCAATATTGCTGAGCAGTCCCAACAGATCCTTGTAGAGTAACTTGCCGAATGCCTTTGTTTAGTCTACGAAACATAGGTACACGTCTTTCTACATTTGTATCGCTCTTTGCGATAACATTCTGAGGATGAATATTGCATTCCTTGTTCCAGTGTCTTTAACGAACCCGCACTGTTCTTGTCCTATCTATGGCCTGATTCTACTGCACACTCTATTCATCAGAATACGAATGGTGAGTTTTGTTACGTCGTTCTTTAGGCTGATTGTACGGTGAGTTCTCATTCCTTTGTGTCCTTGGACATCCCAATACGTCTACGGATCTGATAGTCGCACTCACAGTCCTTTTTCAAGACGCTTTGCCCGATATTTAAACTACTTCGTCTACTTAATTCTAGTATTCCCGACCTGCAAATCGCTCTCTTTCTCTTACTGATGACCATGCATTCTGTCTTATTGTAGTTTATGCTTAGTCCCTTCTTCTCACTCTCTGTCGCTATCTTCTGTAGGAGATTTTGTAGTTTCTTTTCCTTGTCTGCTACGGAGGGAGATAGTTCACGTCCGGTCGTCTAAGTCTCAGGATGTCTCGCCTCGTCCTTAGTCACGACTGCTCACTTATTACAGTGAGTTCTAATTCCTTTGTGCCTGGTTTATTAAGCATTGCTATGAAGAGAGATCTGTTGATGTCTTCCGGGATACTGAAAATGCATCATTTAAGTACAAATCATAAGCGGGTTTGTGGAATGAAACTTTGGGCTCGTATTGTAAGCAGTAATATTATAGTTCCTTTGAAAATTAATAATGCTATCATGATAATTACAGAAAATTGTTAAATTCTTGGGCGGTTTCGAATTCAGTGAAACTAATCCCAACCAGGAATATTTAGGTTAAATTCATATCGTTGAACATACCTAAAAATATTTCAGAGAAATATAATAAATGTAATTGGACCCAGCCTTTCTAAATATTGATTGGGGAGATGATTAAAAGCCGTTCGGAACCTTGTGATGAAAACAAAAAAAAAATGAGGAAAGCCAATAAAGATAACTCCTCGCCAAATATTTTAAAGGTATACTATATTTATAGGCTAAAATGATCAATATAAGCGATAGAGTGTATGTAAATATAAAAGTGGACATTCAAGTCAACACGCAGAGACAACAGTATATTTCTTGCTAAAAGTAATCGTCAGGTTATTTATATATACAGGTGTGTGATGCATTTTGATTAGTCTATTGTATTATTCTAATGGTTATTTTGGCGGGCGGTAAAGGTTGTATTTCAAATTATTCTAAGGGCTATTGAGTGGAAATAATTTTGGATCCGAATACAGTTTTATATATTACTGATTATTTTATTATTTGCTATTATTATTAAGTTTATCTTGGTTTACGTATTTTGTCATTCTATTTATTATATACATAGTCTATTTACTCATATATCTGCTTGAATTAATTTATTATTTTATTTTGCTTATTTGTTTTATTTTATTTCTTTTTTTTCGTTCATTATATATATATATATATATATATATATATATATATATATATATATATATATATAAAATAAAAAAGCCTTAAACGCTTGAGTTCTATCTGGATTCTATCCTCTTGGAATTATTTTTATACAAATATATATGTATGCGTATGTATGTATATATCTATATATTTATATAATTTAGATATATGATTGCATATGTATGTGTATATTTACCACTAATATTATCAATATATATATATATATATATATATATATATATATATATATATATATATATATGTGTGTGTGTGTGTGTGTGTGTGTGTGTGTGTGTGTGTGTGTGTGTGTGTTAGAGTATTACTCTGCTTGAAAAACCTCGGATGACTCACCTTGTAAACACTTGAGGGAAAATTGGTACCAGAGGAACAAATTGGAAGTAAATAAAGAAAGAACTAAAAACATCCAGACAAGGCGAAACAAATCGTCAAGTGTCCTAAGCACTTAGTCTAAAAAAAAAAAACCAAGCGTGTATAAAGACTAACACTTAAAGAGATCAATACGCTAAGTAGAGCGGAAAAATAGAATAAATCCTATCGAGCCAGGCCAGTATACTCTGAAGATCCGTTCAGGTGAAACCTACGTAGGTTCGCCTGTCTCCTTAGGATTTATCATTATATATATATATATATATATATATATATATATATATATATATATATATAAAGAGAAGATGGAGAGAGAGAGAGGGAGAAGAAACAGACAGCGACAGACAGACAGAGAGAAAGTAAGAAAGATATGTATAGATCTATAAGGAATTTGTGGATATATTATCCATAATGCAATAATAATAATTATTACTACAACTACTTTCCGACAATTGCAAATGTGGGTACACATGTTTATGTAGACTTCCAGATTCTTAAACAGCGCGATACACCTATATTATTCCAGAACATTACCTATTCTATTGTAATAGACTCTTCCACACATAATAAGTAGTAGTAGTAGTAGCGGTCGCCAGTTGGGCTCAGTGGTGTTGAGCGAGTCAGTCGATGTCGGATATTGAAGTATCAACCATCACAACTAGATTGCTGCTTCATTAATTCTTATTTCAAGTTCCTAACGTTTTGTACGTCGGACCCTTTTAGGACCGACTTAGCGAAATACAAGCCTTCAATGTGAAAACTACTCTACAACAACCTACTAACCTGTGTAGTTTATAGACTCAAATAAGAAGATAAGCAGGATCTGCTCACCAGCTAGGCTCGAAACTGCTTCTTCCTTTTAATGAACAAACCTTTTTAAAGAACAAACATGGGTAACTACAAAATAACGCTTGCAATTTATGTCGAAAACATAATACGAAAGGTGCTGACAATTTAAAGGATCGACCTTAAGGCCATTCTAAGAATAGAAATTTGATGATTCTTGGTGATTAGTTCAGATTTGGAGACATTTCTCTGCGTTAACTCATATATGGCTTGCTTTATCTCTTACATAAGGGCAAGATCTATTTTGGAGGTCTACAGTCTTTTTAATATGCCACACGTTAGCTGGAACTCGGCAAAAATAATCGATATCTTCCCTCTCATTCAGGCAAAATATGACAATACGTCTCTGTGAAAAGCTCCAGCAATGCCTCTGACGTCAGCCGTTTCCATCAATTTAGAGGAGGAAAGCATTTCTTCCATCATCCCCCAAATGTGCAATATGATTAACCTTATCGATTAATCGATACGGAGCATGATTGACTCCGGACTTAAATTTCAAACGGGCTAACCGACCGTTTCCTTTTCCTGATTTCTATCTGCTGTCTGCGATAAACGATGCTTCTCGAATTGTAGACGTTCCAATTAAATGTCGGATCAATGACGCTGTCTCTGGCACCAAACGACCGATTCCCATGTGAGTTATCAAGCTTCCATCTGACACGATGCCTTTCGAGAAAAGCCAGCGGGTTTTTTTCTCCATAGCCATTCTTAACCTGGGTTCGGTTTGGAGAATAAGAAATTAACTGTTATCTAATATTCTGCTTTCTTTTAGTCATATCTGTTGTTGTTTTCATTCCTTTTTCGTGTCACGCAAGGAATCTGGGTACCTCTTTGAACCTAAGAATTTCGTATTCATTTGCTTCATCTTACTGTAAGCATTGCCAACAAAACGGAGAACAACTCGCACATGTTCTGTTTTGAATGTTCGGCAGTTCTTTTAAGAATACAGTCCTGCGTATGACAATAAACTACATCCGCGTCTAACAGAGGTGCCTCTAAACAGGAAATTTTGAGGAGCGTGGAACCACCTCTTCAATTGCTAGGGTCCCAGCCATGGCTCCCAAACTGAGGTCAAAACATATGAAAGTTGAAAGTGTAAAAATAAGTTTAATACTAGAAATACTTTGTAAAAAATGATCACCAGCAATAGATTTTTGAAGAAAAAATTATTAACAGCAATACATTATTATTAACAATACATTTTTGAGAAAAAAAAATGCCAGCAATAAAAATCTTGTCAGATTGGGGTTAATATGCCGTAAAACAAAAAAAAAAACAATTTTAAGAATAACTATAAAGGGGAGACAGGCCGTCCCCTTAATGTAAGGCTTCAAGAACACCAGAAAGCTGTAACATGAGGGGAAGTGGAAAAATCAGGCGTGGCTGACCACATATGGAGAGAGAAGGGAGATCACCACCCTCTGTGGGATCAGGCTGAGATCATAGAGAAAGCACATCATTGGAAAATTCGTAAACTTAAGGAATCAACACATATGCTAGGCTACAAAAATCTCCTGAGCTGACCAAGCATAGAAATGAATAGAATATGGGAACCGGTAATAAGGAGTGCCAGAGAAAAGCGATAATAACAAAAAAATTGCTATATGAGCTTTGGTAAAAATATGAAATGATAACAGCAAACATTGCAATATGAGCACTGGTAAAAAAATGGTTGCTGAAGACATTATAGTTTATAATACCCAGAAATTCATGGACAGATGTCCTCAAAGACACATGGCACAGTGGATAAAGGCGTTAGTTAGATCCAGTGACAGGACCCAAAGAGTTGTGAGTTCAATACCCGGTTAAGGCAGTGGAGAACTTGGAGAGGGAAATTAACAGGAGATAACTGACATCCATGATGGACCTAGAACAGTCTACTCCACTGAGCGAAATAAAAGTTTCAGTTCGATATTCCAACCACCTGAAGAAGGCCGAAGCGTACAACGGCCGAAACGTTGTAATAAATATGGCGAAAAAAAGGACAATAGTGCAGACAAATAACGTACAGTAAGTTCTGTTCTATTCTAATGGTTTATTTTCTCACCTGGGAACTTTATTTCAGTTTCTTGCTAAGGAACGGCCAACGTTCTTCAACATTTAAAATGCAGTGTCAATCGTCATCTTCGGTCTCTTTAGAACCTGTTTTTCTATTAACATTTCTCCTCACTAAAGTTTTGCACATTCTCTTCCATTCCTAGTAGCACGTTGCGTCTTAGCAGCATTACTGACTTGCTTGAGGTGAAATGATAAGAAAATGTCTCTATCAACCATCGAACTACTTTTTCGACTTTAGGTTAAACTCACTAAAAAGCACTGTAGATATTCCCTATCAGTTCTGTTTCATAAAAGATATTTAAAAGAAAGATTGCTGATTAATTATACTGTTTTAGATTAGTAAAAAAAAAAAATAATGAAAAATAGCATAGTAGAACAAGAAAGAAAGAAAGAAAGACTGCGTGAGGAGATAATAAGATGAAGATGACATCTGGTGCATCTGTTGGGAGATAATTTCGTGGCGTCTGTTGAGCAACTATGATTAAACCCAGTTCTGTTAGTCATGCTCAACATTATACTGATGGAATGATAGATAGATAGATAGATGTAAACGGATTCAGATAGATAGATAGATAGATAGATAGATAGATAGATAGATAGATAGATAGACATTGATATCATAACATAGATAGATAGATAGATAGATAGATAGATAGATATTAATATGAGAACAGTGATAGATAGATAGATAGATAGATAGATAGATAGATAGATAGATAGATAGATAGATATAAACAGAATTAGGTATAAGATGACAATTGTAAAAATTTCTGTTAATCATGCATAACATTATAGTGATGGAATTACAGATAGATAGATAGATAGATAGATAGATAGATAGATAGACATTGATATCATAACATAGATAGATAGATAGATAGATAGATAGGTAGATAGATAGATAGATAGACATTGATATCATAACATAGATAGATAGATAGATATTAATATGAGAACAGTGATAGATAGATAGATAGATAGATAGATAGATAGATAGATAGATAGATAGATAGATAGATATAAACAGAATTAGGTATAAGATGACAATTGTAAAAATTTCTGTTAATCAAGCATAACATTATAGTGATGGAATTACAGATAGATAGATAGATAGATAGATAGATAGATAGACATTGATATCATAACATAGATAGATAGATAGATAGATAGATAGATAGATAGATAGATAGATAGATAGATAGATAGATATTCATATGAGATAGACATTGAAATGAGAACAGTTATAGAGAGACATTGATACGAGAATATAGATAGATAGATAGATCTAAACGGATTCAGATAGATAGATAGATAGATAGATAGATAGATAGATAGATAGATAGATAGATATGAAGGGACAATGGTATAAGATAACAATTGGAAAAATCTTAGATTTTTTTTTTTGCCGGTGGGTTTCGTCTTCCCACTTTTTCAAGTTAAAAATGAAATCGAAATGTTCTTGTTTTTTGTCTTGATAAAGTTGGAAGAGGAAAATCGTCGGCAAAAAACTAAAAACATTTTCCCACTTGTCATCTTATACCAGTTTTCCTTAACCGCAGAATTTATCTGGGCATTTAACTATAGATATATTGCTAGATAGCTAGCTAGATATTTTGCCTTTTTACTGTCTTCTAAAGCTTGTTCCGGCATCTATATACTTAAGTTCGTTAGGTTGGTGATACTTTGTTTTCTCTCTCTCTCTCTCTCTCTCTCTCTCTCTCTCTCTCTCTCTATCTATCTATCTATCTATCTCAATCTCTCTCTTGCCTTCAGTCTGTCGTGTGAGTATCAACTTTTCTAAACATACGTTCCTCGTTATGTGCCCTAGAAATGTCAACTCTCTCTCTCTCTCTCTCTCTTCCTGATGTTATGTCTAAGATTTCTTTTTTGTATTCATTCTCTCTAATACTTCGTCGATGTTCGCGACATCGGTTCATTGCATTCTCAGTATTCATCTGTACACCCGCATTTTTGCCCAGCATCCACTGTCATATAGGAGAACTGATATTATGTAGCAGTTCAGTATATTGTCTGTTTATCCAAACGGAATTGTCCACCAATCAAGGTATTGCTATTTCTCAACCTTCCACCTGTGTCTGTTTCTGCTGTCGCAAATTTACAATAAACAGAGGACGGTTAACAGTAACTGCAAGGGTTTGATTTTCCAACTCAATGCCCAGTTTCAATGACGCATTTTGATCCCTATTACAAGTTGAAGGTTAGGATTAGGTTTATAACTGATCTGCTATAGAGGATAGCAGGTGTGACGGAATGATTGGAAGACAATAAAAGATTTAGAAACAGTTTCAAAAAATAAATTAATGCCAAAAATAAATATGATTTCAAAATTTTATTATTATGGATTGCTTGTAATTGCATGCATGTGTTCCCTGTATAAATAGTTATAAATAATTATTGACCGATTTTTTTTTTATCATTGTCATATTTCTAGATTTATATCAAGTATTAAGAATAAAATTGGAGGAGAGAGTTATCAATGATAATGTTCTGACAGTTATCTCCCCTTAAAAAATTTAAAATTTACTTTTTGTCACATAAAATTTGGTGAGGCGCGAGCAAATTTTCCTTCCGAAAATGCGTCCCCCCCAAAAAAGAAAAAATTTAGTAACCTCTGCTGTGCTCTGTCTTACTAGTCTCACATTTTTTTCCCATTTTCTTTTTATCATCTATTAGAACCGTGGTTTCCATTAAAAACAGCCAAGGAAAAATATAAATGTTAAAATAGGATATATAAGGTCTACATTCATGAGCTATTATTGCCATGTTGTTTTTGTCAATTAAATTATTCCTGGTCTTAAAATTATTATAATATCGTGTCACGTGAACCTGTTAGATAAACGAAAATGGTGTTTTTGGGGTGCTCTTCAAAACTTTTACATTCTGGATTCCTTTATTTTTGTCGGGTGGAATGTAGGTTTTGTTGTATGCAGAAAATATTGATGCCCTTACAAAAAAAAAACGGTAGTTGCAGGTAGTTGCCGGGGTATCTTATGAGCGAGATACGTCGCATTACTGTGGAAAAACCACTGAATCAAACTTACTGACAGTAATTTCCGTTTTTTTGGTTTTTGTTTTTTTTTGTTTTTGTTTTATTTTTTTTTCTCTGAATTCTTCCTCACTTTGGAATTGATTTTACTGATTTATTTACCGCCTTCATTCCCTTCTTGAGTTACCTATTAATCTGTTGCATTTCAAAATGTCCTTGTCTATCAATCCTTTCATAGATTAAATCGCCTCCTTGTTCATATCCATTGCCACTCCTTCGTTGACTTTTCTACATTGAACTTGAAAAATGCAAAGTTATCCTTGTTAAAATTATAGAAAATGAAATCAATGACTCGAATGTCTTTATACTGAAGTTGTTTCTTTTCTTGAATACTCTTCATAGAATCAGGTTTAACTACACCCGACTAGCACCATGTAATCCAATACAACTTGACACATTTTAACTGGAGCTGATATTCTTACCACTGTTAATGCTCACGTCGTCGAAAGATATCCCTAAGGTAAAAAGACATGTTATTATATTTCCACGCGATTCGGTTGAGGAATGTAGACTCCTAATTGTTCAATGATAACAAAATTCGACACAACACGAGCATTCTTGGAAATATACCTAAGTAGGATCTGCTTGCTTTCTCTGCAAAGTCTTTAAATATGGAAGATAGTTCTAATACAATACGTCCATCCAATATTACAAAATCTGAAGAAAGTAAGGATTTGAGATTTTATTTGTTTTTTATGGCATATTCTTTCAGTTTCTGTCTATATTTCTGAGATGAGGTATTATGTACACTATTTACATTATTCGGACTATTGGTTTCATCTTTGTCGCCTTAAAGAGAACTAACTAACGCCTTTATCCACTGTGCCATGTGTCACCAAGGACACATGGCACAGTGGATAAAGGTGTTAGTTAGATCTAGTGACAGGACCCAAAGCGTGTGAGTTCAAAACCTGGTTAAGGCGTTGGAGAATTATGAGAGGTGAATTAACAGGAAATAACTGACATCCATCAAACATGGCACGTAGAACTAGAACAGTCTACCCCAGTGAGCGAAATAAAGAGTTCAGTTCGACATTCTAACCACCCGAAGAAGGCCCGAGCTTACAACGGCCGAAACGTTGTGATAAACATGGCGACAAAGATGAGGACAATAGTCCGAATAATGTAAATACTGGGCATATTCTTTATGGGTTATATGAAGCCAAAACATACGTTGCATAGGAAAAATACGTTTTTAAGAGTGAATATTGTACGAACAATATTTTTGTCAATAACAATATGTTTCCAGATGGACCCATGAGTGTGGTAGAGATGTATTTATAGTTTTCCCAGTGGTATTTTTGCGTAAATGGATGTAACGAATCCGAATGGAATTCGAATCTATTCTCGGATCTCTCATTTCGATCTGTTACCCATTACAACTCCAGAACACTGCAAGAAAGTAAGAAAAATTATAGACGAGTTTCTCGTTTTAAAAAGTTCAGTAAATTATATAAGAAGGCCGAAGAACTTTCGCTATTTCAGTAGCAGAGAATAAAATCACTATTTTGATATCCGTTCATCATAGTTGCACAATAAACCACAGATTGCCTCCGTGGGTATTAAAGAAACATAAATGGGTCTGAACATGTGGACATTTGCTTTTACTATTTGTTCACTCAATACAAGGCTTAAAAGCCGCTCAAAGTTAAGTGTAACTGTTATATAACGTACCTATGAACACTAATAGATATTTCCCAATCCTCATAAATATGTTGGACACTATTGTAAGTGGGGGTATTATGCTGTCTAAGTAGTCCACGACTAGCAGTGGTTTACCTACTTCACGCCGCTGTCGAGTATTTTATATTGTTGATTTATAAAGTTTACCGTTTCATTTTCAAGCACCGTTTTTGTTATTCCTCATTCAATAACCCTTCCTAGGTTGCAACAAATAGATAGATAATGAACAGACTGAAATAGATAGATAGATAGATAGATAGATAGATAGATAGATAGATAGATAGATAGATAGATAGATAGATGTGAACAGACTGGAATAGCGCTATTTACATATGAACACTCATGAGTGTGTCCCAAGCCTCATAAATACGGTGGACATTGTTGTAAGTGGGAGTAATATGCCGTCTAAGTAGTCCACCACTAGCAGTGGTTTACCTACTTCACGCCGCTGGCGAGTATTTTATTTTGTTGATGTTATAAAAATTTCCATTTCATTTCCAACCATTGTTTTATTTATTCCTCATTCATTAACGCTTTCTGGGTTACAACAGTACCTTAACGGGGTGGTTGTATTAATGTAAGACGATAAGGTAAAATTACAGTTTCTGTGGATATGTGGGAAAGATAACGATTAATCCCAGACTTGTATAGATTAACATTGTTCGGCGAAGTAGTTGTTCTTCATAAAAAGATAACCAAACAGAACAATCGAATACGAAGCGAATGTGTTAACTTGATGTACGGGAGATGGCGGGGTTTAGTTGTGATTGTCAGAACTGTGCAACTAAAGAATGTACATCGCCAGAACATTTGCCATAGAGATTGCAATAGATTAGCAAAAAACTTGCAATGTTCCGACTGTGGGGAAAATGGTTGTAGGGTGGGAAATAATTCATCGTCCAGCACTCAAAGTAGACGCTTGTGAAATGTATCAGAACTGGAGATTGGGGATTGGGCAGCTCGGAAACGAGCAGACATCCCGCAGAGAAGAAATCACACTGGCAATGCTTTAGAGAAAGCACAAATAACCACGAATAAACCCGTGGTGTTGCAGTATACCAATAACTGTTATTTTATAGCGTGAAGCTTAAGAGCAACAATAAAGTCATCTATCAGGTCATCCCATATGTTCTGTCGGAATTTTACCTTTTTTTAAAATGAACGAAAATTAAAAAGTATTTTATAATGTCTAATGGAGCTGAACATTATTTTTATATTTAGATGCATTTAAACAAATCAAATTTTATTTCAGAGAACAATAAAAATTAAATTTTGTTTGATTAAAACCCTGCTAACATGCAAGTACCCAAAAATCATTTGAGGCACATAATGCATATGAGTTCAAGAAAGGAAACTCAGCAGCCGAAGCGGCTAGAAACATTCACTCAGTTTATGGAGAGGAATGTGTGAATGAAAGAACTTGCAGAAGATGGTTTGCAAAATTCAGAGGTGGAGATTTCACCCTTGAAGATAAAGATCGAACTGGACGTCTAGTTGAGTTCGATTAAAAGCTTCTTGAAGCAGCCCTTGAAGAAAATCCTGCTTTATCAGTTGAGGAATTGGCAGTGGTTCTCAGTTCAAACCATACAACTGTTCATCGTCATCTTCAACAACTTGGAAAAGTTTCTAAACTTGAAAATGGGTGTCTCATGAATTGTCTGAAAACAACCTCAAATCCCGAGTTGACATCTGCTCTTCTCTCCATTCTCACCAACTTGTTTCACCTGTTTTGGATAGACTTGTGACTAGCGACGAAAAATACATCTTTTATCGAAATGTTAAGCGTCGTAGAGAGTGGTTTGGTAAAGGGGAAGGACCCCAGCCACAGCCGAGAAGGGAACTTCATGAGCAAAAGGTTCTTCTTTCAATCTGGTGGGATCGCCAAGGAATAATCCACTTTGAATTCTTACCACCTAATGCAACAATTAATGCTCAAATATACTGTCAGCAATTAGAGCGTTTGAACAAAGCTTTGAGGAAAAAAAGACCGGCTCTCGTGAATCAAAAAGGGGTGATGTTTCATCAGGACAATGCGCGACCCCACACAGCAAGAATCACGTCACAAAGATCGAAGAACTTGGTTGGGAGAAAATTCCTCATTCACCTTATTCTCCCGATCTTGCTCCTTCAGACTACCATTTGTTTCGTAGCTTACAGAATCATTTGGAAGAAACAGCTTTTGTAACACAGGAAGAGGTTAAAACTGACATTTGTGAGTTCTTCGAATCAAGGCCAAAAGAATTTTATAGTAATGGAATTAGTAAGCTTGTTAATAGATGGAAGGAAGTCATAGATAATCATGGAAAATACATTGTTGATTGAATCTGTAATTAAATGTAACATTTGGTCACTTGTTTTCTTTATTCAAAATTCGGACAGAACTTATGGGATGACCTGATATTATGCGGAGGTTGAACTTATAAATTTAAGTATGTTCGTAACCTGAACGTCTCTAATTGGGGAGAGTCTATCTCTATTATGCTCTAGCTACATAAATAGTCTAAATGCCAGGAAATATTAGGAATCAATCGACCTGAAAGCAGATAATATTCCCTTACAGTTTACTGCAGATACTAGAATCTTTTCAATTAATAAAAAAGGAAATCCACTCTGACTGCTCGGCCCATTGTCTCCGCCAAATTTCCAGGTTTTCCACAATTATGCGAAGATGGAGAGCAATCATCTCATTAATTTATTTTTATTGTCCGACGGGAGAAAAGATGTCGAATCGATCAAAAGATTTAAAAAAAAAATGAAGAAAGCTTCTTAATAAGATCCGAAATAAAAACAAAAACCAATATGAATATTTGTTTATATTTTGACTAGAATTCAAATTGATAAAAAAAAAATCAGTGGTTTAGATTATATGGTTTTAATTTTAGTGATTTAAAAAAAAATTAAAATTCTTTTCATTTCTTCAACGGGACTGAAATGAATCCAACAAGAATAAATTTAATTAAATCCAATTGAATTCTGAATAATCGAAGGAATTTTCTTTTTTTTTTTTCTTTCGATTTTCTGCAATTTGGTTTCATCAAATTGCAACAGGTTAAAAAAAAATGAAAGTTTATTTTGAATTCCTTCTTCGATTTCGAGACTAGTGTCCATTTCATTCATTTCGAAGTGTTTTTTTGGGACATTTTATTGCTAAAGTCTCGTGTATTTGGACAACTAAACTTTGGCGCAGATATTTGAAAAAATATTACTAAAAAGAATATTCAGAAAAGTTATTGCGCGAAAGCTTCGATGTTATTCCACATCGAAGCTTAAAACAAATGCGAATTACTTTGTAAAAATGTATTTATTCACACGCGACTCGTTCTTTTCAACCTCCCATTAGAGGCGGGTTTTGCCTGATGATGTAAGACCGGAAATGGAAAGATAGATGGCATTCCAGCGTAGACAGTTGGTGTTCACTTCATACCAATACGTCTGTGAAAGGCATAAATTCAACCCTCCCTTTAGATATGGGTAAATAGTATCCATCATCATCATCGTCATCATCATCGTCGTCGATCCCCATCATCATCAACAGTTCATAGGCTCACGTTGCAGCTGTTCACCTGTCCATTTCGCTCAACATATCTGGGTTGAAATCTCTGTAGATTGTGTAGTTGATGATGGCCAAGTAGACGATGGATACCGTCCCTTCTTTAACCCCAACTGAGAATAGCAAATATGATGCATATGATATAATACAAATATAATGAAAACAAAAAGGCGGAAAACAGAAAATTGCAACTTGAACGAGTATTCCTACCGCTATTGTATAACCTACCGAATATTACAGAGATAGCTATCGCCAAGTAACCCCTACTGCACCAACATATACCATTTTACTTCCCCCAATTTAATATGTCACGAGGCTAGATTAAACTAACCTTAAGTATAATTTTACCTTTCTAAACTGGACAAATATTAGTACCCTTCATTCTTTAAGAATCCAATGAAAGATATAAACCCACTTTCCCAGAAATATTCATATAAACATTAACTTTCCATCCAATTTGTATTTTATTTATCAAGAAGTTATTGTCATATATATGATTGGTTTGGTTTGGTTTGATTTACGGCATATCAACCACATTCGGTTATTGAATGCCGACAGTTTTTATTGCTGGTAATATTTTTTTTCCTTAAAAAATGTTTAACTGTTAAAATATTTTTTTCAAAAATTTATTCCTGGTATTAATTTTTACAAATTATTTCTGGTATAAAACCTATTTTTACACTTTCATAATGTTTTGACCCCAGTTTGTAGTTTATCTTCTTACCCAGGACGTGGGCGTTGTTTATCGCCATACCCAGGACGGCATACATGTGACAAAGTATTAGTGAACATTAAAGTAAACAATAAAAAACACTTCATTTTATTCAAAAAGTTAGGGCCATTCATTATAATCATGAAGTACAATTCTGCTGTGCATATTAAACCAGATTTTCTACTTCTGCTACTTCTTCCACTCTCTCGTTATCTACTTTATTTCAGTGAGTTCTTGCTGATGTTTGCCTTAAATAAGAATATGAAACCGTGGACTGGTTTTGATAAAGTGACTACGTATGTTATATGAGATATCCAATCCATTCTGAATGTTCGTTTTGATAGATACAAGTGCTGAAAATCCTGATTCACAAAGGGATTTTGTGGCAAAGGAAAGCAGAACAGTCATAGCTCGCTTTACCAGACGAAGGTAGGCTTGGGTCAATGCACACCAGAATGATGCAAGGCTTTTCGAGTTGAATCAATTTTGTAAAATTTCCTTTGTCCAGAGGCCAATGAAGTTCTTCACCACTGATACACTTGACATCGGTTAGGAAAGGATTATGTATCCATGTTTCAACTTTAAGGTCACCCGAGACAAATTATCTTTCAAAAGAGTTCAGCTGAACGCCCTAAGATTCTGCCTAGAGGGAGGGTGACAGGGAAATGTTTATTTCACTCCCATCCTGTTGAGCCTCTTCTAAATTTTGGAAAGTTTGCCTTCAACCTTGGCCAGAAAAGCTTTCATTATTTCAGCAGCATCTATAACGGTGACTTCATCGCCTTGAATCAAAACATTTACCTCGTTCATTTAGCCAAATATACCCACCAAGCTATGAATGATATCACTGACAAATTGTTCTGAGTATGCACGTGTTCCCCTAGAAAAAGAAAACTCTGCTCTCAGTTGAAATCAGATGCATCAAGATCTGACATCTATAAATCCAGCGAACCCCATATTTTTCTATCATTTCTTGACAAGACCTCTTGAAACGCGATGATTCACAGCCGTTGCTCTTAAAAATTTGACAATATTCACGCTATTAGATTGGACTTCACAACTTTTGACAGTTACTTCGACGATGTCGATGAAGGGGACAATTGGTAACGATGATCCGAGGAGCTTTTTTCTTCAACACAGCAGCAACACCAGATGTGTTGCCGAGCATAGCAGGAGACCCGTCTGTGCACAGACCACAAAAATCTTACTTCCAATGCAAATTATGGTTGGCAAAGTATCTATTCATAAAACTCGCCAACAAAAAATATATTTTCTCAACGTTTTTAGCTGATTTAGGACACCTTTGATGTGCTGAATCCAAAAGTCATATTAGTTTTACTAAATCATGTCAAATCTTTGAGCTCTGGCCACATACTGTTTTTACATCTCGCTTTACATCGACATGTCCATTAAAATATCGAAATATGCAACATATTTTCACCACAATAAAACTAATTATTAATTTTAAACTATCAGATTTATTTTCAGTCATAAAAAGCTGCATAAATATTAAAAGACGTCTCCAACATATTTATAAACCAATAACACACAATAAAATGCTTACATCTCAAAACACATCAAATAAACTGTACAATGCTAAACCATAGAATAAAAACTTGTAGTATTCATAGTAATAAGATTGGCCGTCATGCTGTAGCAGAAAAAAAAGAATAAGTGCTTTTTACGATAATGCTCCACATCCTTTTTCCCAAAAGGAAAAATAAATGAGTGACTTCGCGGTCTCAGCTTGTCAAAGTTCTCTGTCGAATTTTTGGCATCTAGATTGAAGGAAAAACAGCTTCTCTGTGACTGTGTCCGCATCACCTTCTACCGCAACAGACATTAACAGTACCTTCGATTTTTCACTGAACAGAAGGCCTTGGTGAACTGTACTGTACAGATATTGTGTATCATCTGCGCATAATTGGCGTGCCACAGTACGAACCCAAAGATTGGCGACTATTCATTGACAGCAGCAATCGATCACAGAAAAGTACCCTACTGCACAAGGGCAACCAGTTTGTCTCTCTACTCCTCGCTCACTCGACTCGACTAAATGAGAAATATGAAGCATTAAAGTATGTGTTGGAGAAAATTCATTATTTCTATATGAGAGGTTTATTTGCGTTAACCTGATGATGAAATTTTTATTGGGACAACAGTCCGGGTATACTAAGTACCCATTCATTCTGTGCATATGGGATTGTACGGACACTGTTCAGCGTTACACGAAAAAGGACTGGCGTGTTCGGAAGGAATTGATGCCTTGCAGAGCAACGAACGTCATCAATAAGACGCTGGTGGACGGAGACAGGATACTTTTTTTCCCACCGGTGCACATCAAGCTCGGCTTGATCAAGCAGTTCACCAAAGCTCTGGACAAAGATGGCGGCTGCTTCAATTACTTGGGCCCAACTTTTCCAGGATTCACTATGGAGAAGTTGAAAAATCGCGTTTTTGATGGACCCTCGAAACCGTTGACACATCAGAGATTCATAGTTTGAAAATTCAATGTACGAAGTGGAACTGGAAGCACGGAATCCTTTTGTTGTGGTTGTGAAGAACTTTCTTGGCAACAACATGACCAGGAACTACGCAATTATCAATATGCAGACTGATTTCAGAAAGCTCGGATGCATCAAAATGTATTATTTATTCTCACATAGGGATGGGTTCCTTGAGAATCAATCAATGTGCAATAAACAGGGAGGAGGTCGATTCCATCAGCAAATGAAAACGATTGAGACTAGGCACCAGGGACACAGGGATGCAGTCATGATGGCTGATTACTGATGGACTTTGTAGAGAGACACCCTTGTAACTGATCATTCTAAAGGTTCGAATAAACGGAATTTCAAGACCTGAATTCTGAACAATAATGACGTAACATCCAGTTTACATATACTTACATTTATCAATGTATAATATTATTTTTTTCTTAAAAATACTTATTTCATATGAAAAATATTAACTTCATTATATTTAATCGATAATGTCACAAAAATATAATCGATTTAATCAGAAGATCAGATTTTTAAAACTCAACGAAAAAACATGAGCTAGTCGAGAGAAACGGATGTCATTTTCGGATTCAGCGGAAAGAATTGTCCTAAATTATTTTAAAAACATAGACATCTTTAATATTTTTAGTGTAATTTTTAAAATATCGATAACATTTGGAGTTTAACAAACAAAAATTTCTTCTTTGTCAGGACCAACATGCACATAGCGAACGAAAAGTAACAGCTGACTGCAGTCAGAGATGTCAGTAGATTCCTCTAGTTGCATGCTGAATGGAAATGGTATAGCTGTCAATTCTTCCATTACTCGATATTAGAAGACATGTCAACAATTTAGGATGGGATGACATCTTTTGACAAAGACACTGCTTCAATAGAGCAAGGGTCGATTTGGGAACTCAAGTATCGTGCTGAATTTGAAAGTAGTGTTTGACAGGATTAAAAACGACACAAAATAGTTTTATTCAGATCAGAACCGTTTTTCGAGGAAACGAGTTTAAACATTAGATTTAGGTTCAATATCGTAGCATTGGAATGTTATTTCGGTCATCAGTGAAAGCCTTTAAAAGTTTATAATTTACTTAAGTTTTACAAATTTGTTATGGTGAAACACACCTATTCTATAGTTAATAGACTCTCCCACCTAAGGAGTAGTAAGAGAAACGAGGGTCAGTCGCTGTCGGAGGACCGTCTGAGCAGTTGAACTCTCTGCCTTCGGGCGGGGAGGAGCTCAAATGAGGTTACACCGAAGGGCGGAGTCTCGTTCGGGGAGGTAAACCGACCCTGAACCCGTTTATACGGGTTCAAAGGGTATATTTTTGGCCGAGCCCACGGGCTCGGAGATCCCACATTAAACCGGCCTTGTGCCACATGATACCCACGGGGGCGGTGACTAAATACTAGTCGATGTCGGACGACAGTCGAACTCTCTGCCTTCGGGCAGAGAGGAACCCGGACGAGGCTATGCCGAAGGGCAGAGTTTCATCAGGGGAGGTAGACAGACCCGATCCCGTTTATGCGGGGGTCTACGGGGATTTTTTGGCCGGGCCTACGGGCTTGGGAACCCCACATTAAATTCGGCCTTGTGCTATATGTGACTGTGTGGGCCAGTTACTAAATAGCGTCGATGTCGAACGACAGTAGCCGACAGTTAGTCGAATACGAAAGTAGTCAGCGACCACAACAAGATTACTCTATTATATCAAGTTCCTAACGTTTTGTACGTCGAACTATTTAGGACCCGCTTAGTACAAATACTAGCCTCCTCTGCGAAATAACTCCACAACAAAATTGTACATGGAAAAGATACATGGTACAAGCATATTATTACAAAATCATTCTACCATCATATATGTCCTTCATTTATTTCAAAGAGAAATTATACTGAACAATTTAGCGATATTGTGATGTGTTATACAGTGCAGGAGTTTTAGTTTGATTTAAAAAAACAAAAAAACAATACAAATTAAAACAATTTTGTCGTATAATTATTAATTATTATAATTATTAATTTTGTCGTATTAATTATTAATTATTATTATGACGTTATATACATTTTTTATCTATTTTTGTTTTTAATTACGATCTAACAAATGTTATTCATTGAGTAGAATTTTTTATAATCTTTTACATTTTTTTTTACTTATCGAATACAGTAAAAATATTTTGCTTGTGGTGATTCATGTTTAGAATTCTAGTTTGAATATATTTTCCGTTCAATACAAAATATTCCAACTTTATTAGGATTTATTCTGGAAATATTAAAATTTGGATGTCATTTTGTAAGCAAAACCCCGCGGAAATGAGGTATTTCCATACATTGTTTCAGACAATCTTTAAAAACTATATGCTCAAAAATTATTAAAAGCCGTGAATATAATGTTTGGTCTCAGTACTTATCACAACACAGCTTTGACATTGAGTGTAATATTGATTTTCTAAAAACGGTGAAAAATCAATCTGCCCTACTGATTCAATATTTTTCCTCTGCTCCAAGCCACAAAGTAACTTGATTATTCCCCGGGCACATGTCATTACCAAGGTCTCTCCAATCGGCTTCTTTTGCTTGGCAAGGTGATAAGCAAAATTGTAGGATACTTCCAGGCAAGACTTTTGTTTTAGAGAAAATCCAAGTTTTTTTTTTTCTTAAATTGAACCTACATCTCACGAAATAACCCAAGCCATGTCTGGAGCGTTTTCAAGATGAAAAGACGTAAAGTTCTCTTTTAGATTTGCTAGCTTCGCGCTTGCGCTGGCAAGAACCTTGCCACAGAGGAAACACAGCGTTCTCCTTCAGCGATGAAAGTAAAAGTTTAAGGATTAGTAATCTTCGTTGTTATCCCTCTCCTTTGATATCTCCAAATTGAACGCGTATTTATCCATACCGAACCGTCATGCATACTGCACGCACATCACTTTTAAGCCAAGCACACTTGAAAGAAACTTTGTTCAATTAATCCACAGCAGTTCTTGAGAAGATAATCAAGCCGTGATAAACCGTGGAAAATGAGAATTATCACTTGCTCTAATGGAGTGGCAAAAGATGGCGGTCGTGCAGAAAATGATGACACACGTTTCAATGAAAAAGATGGACCCAATAACAAGTCAAGAGACGGCACTGTTTATTAAGTCATCAATATTTCGCAAAAAATGTCTTTAAGGCTTAATATAATTTTAAACTTTGACCTATGGTTATTTTAGTAAATTCCCCGAAAGAAAGGAAAAGGAAACATTCAACATGAATTGACCGAGCAATTTTTACTACTGTCGTTCGAAATTTATAAAATATTTCTTTTAAACAATCAATCTCTACCCCCCTTCATCTAGAATGCCAGAATAGTTCATACAGCCTAGGTTGGCAGCCGGGCTACTGCGGAAAGAAACGGCATCTTACTGCGGGAAATTCTACATCCGAGTCGGTGATGAATCGAAAGAGACATGATCGCCCAAGCGTGTCTCAAGTATGGTGCTTCATTGACTGAATATCTTCATCATCAGCCTAACGAAATATTCCTATGTTTGATATGTTCAGTAAACTCTCTAGTGTGGACGATCCTGACTTTGTACGACATTTCTTGCAGCCTTAAACCTTACAATGCTTAGCTTACTAAACATCGGTACAAATATATCGAAATCTGAATATTTATTTTAACAGCGACATTGTTTATGAAGTCGTCAATATTTCGCAAGAAATGTCTATAAGGCTTAATATAATTTTAAACTTTGACCTATGGTTATTTTAGTAAATTCCCCGAAAGAATGAAATTACTTAGAGTCAGATTCCCTATCAAATATACAAATCATGCAGTTTTATAGAAATTCATATATTTCTAAAGTTTAACACAATGTTTATTCTGTTAGTCTATTCTCAATTCATGCAAATCGTCAATTTGCTCTCAAAGCATGTTTGAACATTTCCGGAAGCTTCCCAAAATCAAACGTAAACTTAAACTATTTACAAAAACAATCATCTGTCTATATTTACATTATTTAGATTATTCGCACTATCGTCATTTTTATTGTCAAAACAAAGACATGAATTCAATATGGCAACCAGTAATAGAGTGTGCCAGACAAATAACAACAAATTGTAAGTGGTATCTGGGTGCGTTTTTTTTCAATCAATAGCAAGTGGAATATTCTTTTATTTCTTTCAACGGGAAAACGTTGATCAGAAAAATGGCTGTATAGTAAATATAAATGTTAATCTTTATCTGATCCTCACGGACTCCTGAAACGCATCCATGTAGGCCAAATTAAGAAACCCTGCCTTATGCTGTAAAAATATTGTCTCGCAGGTCATTCGTAGCTGGTTCTTTTGTCACTGAATGTTCTATGGCAATAGCAATCGCAATACTAGCGATTTCGTAAGGAAACGGAAACATTCAACATGAATTGACCGAGCAATTTTTACTACTGTCGTTCGAAATTTATAAAATATTTCTTTTAAACATTTTGTAAAGAGTTCAAAAGCAGTTATCGCATTTTCTAGTATTGATGGAGATTACTTACCTAAATCTTTCTAGAAAGTTGTGTGGAATATAAACTTTTTTGTCCATTTTTTTTTTTTATTTGACCGAAACTCAGATCAACTATAATAAATCAGAGCCTTAGTCTTCTTTGTTTTCTGACATGTCTCTTTCTGTCTCTCCACAATATTTTGCTAATTGTTGCTCAGTGTAAAGTTTCAAATTTGCCACCGTTCTTCGATTTACGGCTCTATTATGCATTTGCCCAAACTCAGTGGCTAGATTAGTGACTGTCTAAACCTAAAACTCGATGGTTCTATATTTTCTAAGATCCCATTTATAATAATGTTTCTCAGTTATTTCAATGGGGTATTGTACTTAAGTGTCTGTTTATTATTCTTTTTAAGGACTTTCCTGTTTCTCTTTTTTTTCCCATTTTCTCTTCTTCTTTTTTTCGCTTTCTCATTTTTCAGTTCATATGTGCGTTGTGGTGTAATGGATAACGAGTCGGAATGAGAAATCGGAGAACCAAGTTCGAATTCCAGTCGAGATCGTTGCATTCAGCTACGTACAAATATCCTTGGGAAAGGTATAGATCAATCTCTACCCCCCTTCATCTAGAATGCCAGAATAGTTCATACAGCCTAGGTTGGCAGCCGGGCTACTGCGGAAAGAAACGGCATCTTACTGCGGGAAATTCTACATCCGAGTCGGTGATGAATCGAAAGAGACATGATCGCCCAAGCGTGTCTCAAGTATGGTGCTTCATTGACTGAATATCTTCATCATCAGCCTAACGAAATATTCCTATGTTTGATATGTTCAGTAAACTCTCTAGTGTGGACGATCCTGACTTTGTACGACATTTCTTGCAGCCTTAAACCTTACAATGCTTAGCTTACTAAACATCGGTACAAATATATCGAAATCTGAATATTTATTTTAACAGCGACATTGTTTTTGAAGTCGTCAATATTTCGCAAGAAATGTCTATAAGGCTTAATATAATTTTAAACTTTGACCTATGATTATTTTAGTAAATTCCCTGAAAGAATGAAATTACTTAGAGTCAGATTCCCTATCAAATATACAAATCACGGCGATACAGTTTTATAGAAATTCATATATTTCTAAAGTTTAACACAATGTTTATTCTGTTAGTCCATTCTCAATTCACGCACATCGTCAATTTGCTCTCGAAGCATGTTTGAACATTTCCGGAAGATTCGCAAAATAACAAGCCGCTAAACGTAAACTTAAACTATTTACAAAAACAATCATCTGTCTATATTTACATTATTTAGATTGTTCACGCTATCGTCATTTTTATTGTCAAAACAAAGACATGAATTCAATATGGCAACCAGTAAAACTGTGTGCCAGACAAATAACAACAAATTGTAATATGAGCTGTGGTAAAAATGTTTACTGAGGTATTAGGTTTATAAGCCCCCAATATTTATCCACTGATGTCCCTAAGGACACATAGCCCAGTGGATAAAAACGTTGGTTGAATTAACCCAGTGGCTTGATCCAAAGAGTTGGGGTTTATAATGTCGGCAGAGGTGAAAAAAATTGAAGAGTTGAGTTATTAAAGAGAAGTAACAGAAACGTGGAAACTAGACTATAAAGGATTTGGTTCGAAATTTCAACGTATATCAGCTGAAAAAGGCCGGAGCATGCAACAGCCGAAAAGACATGAATATGACACTAGAGATGAGGACAACAGTCCGAACAATCTACATAAAACAGGGATGCATACACAAACAAAAATAACTATAATGTTGTAAGTAATAAAAGTCATGTCGTAATACAGAGGAAATCGAATAATTCCTTAAAAATTAATTCGTCGAAATTTCAGCTATGAAGACAAGATTAACAGATATGGAAATTGAGATACACTAACGAAATATGTACATTCTTTAATAAGAATAATCAGACCTTGCTGGGCAGTGAAAACTTTCTTTCGTTTAACTTACTAATGCATACCAGAAAATATGGTTGTTTCCCCTATAAGGAGGACACGGCACATTAAAGAAGAAAACAGTAACCAACAGTGCTCTATGACAAGGTTATTAAGGCGTAGATAAAACGATTTTATGCACACACACACGCACACACATTAATGCAAAGCTCTTCAGTAACATGGATAGAGCACTCCGGCTGATTGGCATTTGTTTACATTTGTAAAATCAATACGCTTGACTTAGCCGTTTCAATCTGATGAATGAAGATAGCTCAGTGGTAGAAGCTCTGACTGAGACCAAATCAGTTAGGTTTCGATTCTGACTTGAGGCTTTCGGGCGTCTAGTCACACTGAGGAGCTGTGATACAGCGAAACATTACTGTTTGCGAATGACATAATTATATATATATATATATATAATTCAACTGTACAAAATTGTTTGTGTGAATTGTTACATAAAGGTTGTGTTTTAGATTGTCACAGTTTGCTTTCCAAACATCTTTAGTTTGAGTTGACGTTATTAAAGAATTCTGTGTAA
This sequence comes from Acanthosepion pharaonis, assembly GCA_903632075.3. Lineage (NCBI taxonomy): Eukaryota > Metazoa > Mollusca > Cephalopoda > Sepiida > Sepiidae > Acanthosepion > Acanthosepion pharaonis. Next base: position 761,460 of record CAHIKZ030000718.1, on the reverse strand, counting down.
AACAGAAAATTCTTTAATTATGTATTGAAAATTGTAATGGAGAAAGCACAAACAGATTTGGCTTTCTGTTGAAGAGAAAAAAGAATTCCCAAGTTAGGATGATTCTTGAGTAAACAAGATCCCCTTGGAACGGTTTCGATTTTCTTACAATAAAATATTAAAAGATTTTTTTCCCTGTTGGTCTTTGAAAGATCAAACTACGAATTATAAATCCTAGTATCACTCGCGTATATTGGTCGAAATAAAAGTACAAGGAAACATTGAAAATAGCGCTTAGCATTTTCTGTTTCTTGCTTTGGTTGTATATGAAAAGAAAAAAGAAATCTACCATTCAAAGAACTGAACTTTACAGGTTTATCTTTTTTTTAAAAAAGAGATTGTATCCGATTTCCCAGAAGGGGACGTAAAAGAAACTTTGGTTTTACTGAAATAAAGTGAATTGTTTTTTGTTGTTTTTTTTGTTGTTGTTGTTTTTTTTTTTTTTTTTTGCTTTTTTTCTGTTTTTTGAAATGAGCGGACACAATACAAAATTTGTCATATTTATTATTTCAAATTAAATATCGATTTATAGATTATTGCCCTTTTCTATTATTTCAATAGATGTTCGAATGTCGGCTGCAAAGTTCTTATGCAGACCAACATACTCGAATGAAGTTTATTTTTCAAAAAAGAGCCACTTCGTCCGTTGCAATGCTTAGATCTCATTGGTGGAGAAGCTTTCACCCGATTGGCCAAAAAAAAATCATCAACAGCAGATATGACGTCATCACCACTACGATACTGCTTCCGAGCCAAGAGTTATTTCATGTTGGGGAGCACATGATAGTGAGATGCAGCCAAATCTAAAGAAGGAGTAGAGACATCAACCAGAAACCAAAGTCACTTACAGCATCCAATGAAATCAAACCTGCGACGGAGAATTGTGCTGGTGAATAAATACTCCATTCGTCAATTATCTATGACTACTGTTACAGACAAGCGTATGGTTGCAAGAAAGAAATACAACAGCAGAAATAGATTAACGTGATTTACTTCAACAGGAACGTGTGGGTTTAGGACAGCTACCTTGTGGTATAGTTTATAAGCCAGCTTCGGATCTGGGTTGATCTCTCATAGTAGTTCTCACTGATTGGCGTGGCGCTCCTCCTGCTGATTGCTACCGACCGCTCAGCCTGACCGTGACAGGTCTCTTTCTCTGGCCTCCTCTTGACGATATTCAGTCACCTCCCACACGAGGGCATTCATGTGGCATAAGGCCAGTTTAACGTGGGATCTCCGAGCCCGTGGACTCGGCCAAAAATATACCCTTTGAACCCGTATAAACGGATTCAGGGTCGGTTTACCTCCCCGAACGAGATTTCGCCCCTCGGCGTAGCCTCGTTCGGGTCCCTCCCCGCCCGAAGGCAGAGAGTTCAACCGTTCAGCCGGTCGTCCGACATCGACTGTCTGTTGACTGCTGTAGTACCTCCTTGTAACCCTTTTTATGGCGTTTTTATTATGGCTCGCGAGTATAATTAGGAGGGAACCATTTTTATTGGTCGAAAAATAGAAACACTTTAAAATATTATTTTATTTTTCGACCGGAACTCGCACGTCGGGCACATGCGTAAATGAAGATAATGGTCATTTTGTGACGGGGCCTTGTCCCGTTCTCATCCGGCTCTTGCTCTTGAGATGTTAGTTTATTTGCCTGTAAATCAGCCAAGATATGTCTTAATTTATTTTATAACAGTACGGAATCATAATATGAGTCCTGAAGGTTGACGTTTCCTTTTTTTATTAATAAAATTCACATAAAACATCAAAGGACTAACCAGTATTTTTTCATGTCAATGAGGCACTATTTACCACAAAATCCAATGCCAGGTGATTAAAAGAAAACTTAAAGATTAAATAAAATTGCTTAAAACAAAAATCAAGAAAACCTAATTTAGAACGGGAAAATAAAGAAATTACGTGATATTTGTCCTCCTGTTTGGCAGAGCATGCTGGACAATCTCCTCAAAGATGAAAAAAAAGACTCAAAACAACAGAAATGTTCTACAGATTGATGCTGAGGATACCATGGGCCAAACATATGCGGAACGACGAGGTTTTGGAGAGAATGGAAACAAAAAAAGTAACTTATACTTAACATCAGGAAGAGGCAGTTGAAATTTCTGGGGCACGTAATGAGGAAGGAAGGCTAGGAAAATCTGATACTTACAGGGCGGACAGTAGGAAAGAGGGACAGAGGAAAGCAGAGCATTCTTGATGGGCTTGAGAAAATGGATGGTAGAAAAGCTGTTGGAAGAAACAATAATATGACAAAACTTATTAAAAGCTACAGAGGCCAAAAAAGAAGTGAAGGGGAATTATCGACTATGTCCTGAAAAGACACGGCACATAAATGAAGAAAACAATAGTAACTAGGGGTACTCTATGACAAGGTTATTAAGACGGAGATAAAACGATTTTATGCGCACACACGCACACACATTAATGCAAAGCCCTTCAGTAACATGGATAGAGCACTCCGGCTGATTGGCATTTGTTTACATTTGTAAAAACAATACGCTTGACTTAGCTGTTCTAATCTGATGAATGAAGATAGCTCAGTGTTAGGAAGCTCTGACTGACACGAAATCAGTTAGGTTTCGATCCTGACTTGAGGCTTTCGGGCGTCTAGTCACACTGAGGAGCTGTGATACAGCAAAAACATTACTGTCTGTGAATGACATAATTATATATATATATATATATAATTCAACTGTACAAAATTGTTTGTGTGAATTGTTACATAAAGGTTGTGTTTTATATTGTTACAGTTTGCTTTCCAAACATCTTTAGTTTGAGTCGAATTTATTAAAGAATTCTGTAATATATATATATATATATATATATATATATATATATATATATATATATATATATATATATATATCTGTGTGTGCGTGTGTATTTTTTCTGCTTCAGTATCAGTATGTCGTTACCCATGTTTAGTTAAGCACCATGTGTTTTAAACCGGATTAATTAGGTCTTTGGCCTTTGCATTCAATAGACGTAATACAGCACGTTTTCTTTAGTAAGTCTCCAAAATACTCAAGCTAGTAAGATAATTCGCACTGTTTAAAAATACAGGGCGTCTACTCGAGCAGGGTTATCCACGGCATAACCTTTACAATAGACTATATCTATGTATAAAGTGCGTTCCAGGTTATTAACCGTGTTCAATTTTTTCAAAATGGTGCACTATTAATTCGCGCTATGTTTGCCAATATATATATATATATATATATATATATATATATATATATATATATATATTGTTGAAAAACAGATGCTATTTATACAATGCATCAAATGTTTCAGTAATTTTTAACGATTCTTCCAGATTTCCCATTATTAGTCAGGTTACTGAAACTCTAACAAACATCATATTTCACCATCAGTAATGTCATCGTATCTACCCGCTTTCTTGATTTTGACTAACATGAAGTGTAACAGTTCTAATGAATTAATTACACGGTCTGCTGCTATGAGAACCGCTTCACTGTGTCGTAAAAGTCAGTTTTCTAGCCAGAAACTATCTTACACATTTTTAACTCTACCATTCATTCATGCACTGAATATTGTATGTATACTGCGTTCCATGTAATTAATCGTGTTCAATCTTTCGTAATGGCGTAATATTCACGCTATATTTGGCAAAACCTTCTAAAATAAAATTGAGGAAAATGGATTGTTGTTTTCTTTATAATTGCTTTTACAAAGAAAATATTTTCATTTTCTTATCAATTTCAACAGTGAACTTATAAGACTTAATTACCAGTTTTGTAATGCGCTTAAATTCCTGAAGTTGCGGTACCAAAAACGAAATTATAAGAATTTAATTAATAAAAGAAAAGAAACATCAATCTTCTGGATTCTCATTATGATTCTGTAGTCATGGATAAATGACGAATGGAGTCTTGTTTCACCAGCACAATTATCCAGCACACGTTTGATTTCATTGGCTGTTGTTGGCACTGTATCTTTGACCTGGTTGATCTCTCTACTTTTTCTTCAGATTTGGCCGCATCTGACTATCATCTGCCTATTATCTGCTCCCCAACTTTAAATTAATTAAACATTATTTCTTTTACATACGAAACTGTGTCCAGAGAATAAAGAACAGCATTTCAAAATTATTGCTCAGTAAATTCCCGTCCACTAATGTAAATTGTATTGACAAAGCTTCAAGAATTGTCAGTCTTGTTATGTAGGGTTGACTGTGGAAATCATTTAATCAAACGATCGACTTCGTAAATGCATTTTTCTTCGATAAGTATATTGGAGCATCCTCTTACAAATAATCATTTTCTATCTGAATACGTTTGGCTTCTTCTTGAACCGTGATTCTTCATGCGCCTTCACTAACAATGTATTTCATATGTCATCTTAACATCATATAAAATTTACCTAAACTCTCCATGACACATTATCCCAAACTAGTTCATATTGACAGCTCATCCTTTTTGACTTTTCAACTACTGAGGACATTCTCCGTCAGTACTAAGCAAGATTTCCCTAAGCCTTCTGAACCTTTGAGTTTATAACGGCATTTCGTCAGTAGAAAAAAAAAGATTGAAAAATCAATATTCATCCATTCGATTATACATTCTATTAGATTTTCTTGATGAATACATTTTACTGAAGACCTTTATCGCGGTGACAAATGCATTGCGACTTGATTTAGGAGCAGACATCATATGATTTTGGGGTCCTTCCGCAATGCTACAAAGACTAAAATATAACACGAGATTGGTTGAATTCTATAGCTTCTCACTTGATACAGGATTGACATTAATGCAAGATATTCAATTTGTCATTATTAAACCTATTTACATAATTTACATTATAAAGACTGTTTTCTTCATCTTTCTTGTCATATTCAAGACGTTTCGGCCGTTGTACGCTCCAGCATTCTTCAGGTAATATACGTTGGAATTGGAATGTAAATATTTACAATACCACACCTCAGAAATGTAGATAAATTTTAAAACTCTATTTGTGTCTTTTTCTGTATCTGTTTCATAGATCGAACCTTTTTTTGAAATTTCCAGTATTATTTTCAAATTCTTAAGCTCTAAAGGTATTTTTTTAAAATTTCTCTTCCTCCGTTATATCAAAAGTTCTTAAAACCTCAAGATATATTGGCAGCCTATTCTCGTTTTCATCCTAACTGTCCATATACAAGGTGACATAATTAAAAAAATAAACATTTACATTCCAAAAAGCATTTTCTGTGTTTTCTTATTATCATTTCACTACAAGCGAGGCAGGAATGCCACTAGTACGCAGGTAGGATATACAGGAAGTGAAAGTGAAAGTGAAAGAAAAGACTGTGTATCGGGAGAAGTGAGGAAAAATAAAATATGAGATGAGGTATTATGTACACTATTTACATTATTCGGATTATTGTCCTCATCTTTGTCACCATGTTCATCACAACGTTTTGGCCGTTGTACTCTCCGGCCTTCTTCAGGTGGTTGGAATGTCGAACTGAACCCTTTATTTCGCTCACTGGTGTAGACTGTTCTAGTTCCACATGCCATGTCTAGTGGATGTCAGTTATCTCTTGTTAATTCCCTTCTCAAAACTCTCCACCGCCTTAACCAGGTATTGTCACTGTCACTGGATCTAACTAACGCCTTTATTCCATGTGTCCTTGAGCTAAATAAAGGTTTCAGTTCGAGATGAAGAAAGCCGGAGGGTACAACGGCCGAAACGTTGTGATAAACATGGCGACAAAGATGAGGACAATAGTCCGAATAATGTAAATAGTGAACGTGATTCAATTCGATAGAAGACGCCAATTGAAATTGCATTTTAATTTTTTTTTTAAATTGTAGTTATCAGGGAAGCAAGTAAACGGAATGGATTTCCACAGGCAGGAAGTGCGAGAAAAGAAACCATCTGAGTAGAAGTGGCAGTTGCATTTAGCTATTTCAACAGTGAACGGATGGGATCTAAATGCCAATCCAGTGGCCAGCTTAAATCAATGTATTCGGGGCACAAAAAAAACAAACTTGTCAGAGCAATTCCCATGACGATACTTGTAGACAAGACAAAGGAAATAATCGTCTCGTCGGTGAGAAAGTGACTGAAAACGAGGTGCCTGGTCAGGATCGATTAAATTGCAAATCCTTCTTTGGATTATGTTAAGAAACTCGAGATGAATAGCAGGAGCATTTATTTTGATTAAATATCACAAATGAATTATCTCATATCAATTTATTTATGTTAAGTTCATCATCCAGATTTTCGTAGGTGGACTTGTCCATTCATTTTTCAGTGGTTATCAGCAATTTACTGCTTATAATTTTTTTATTTTTTATTTTTATAATCTTATCATTTGTGTAAGATTTTTCGTATTGTTTGTGATAGTGTGTGTGCGTCTGTATGCGCGCAACCACGCACCACTCGCAGGCGTTCGCAGGCGTGCGTTCGTCTGCGCGCATGTTGTACGTGTAGGGTGTCGTGACCATTTGTCCATTGCTTAGTTTTTTACAATCGCTTTTTAGCTTTTTCTTTTTTTTTTTTTTTTTACAGGTGCGGTTTGTCGCGAGTAGTTCCAAAGTTCCACCAATTTCAATATTAAACGTTCTAGTTTTCCTCTTTTCTTGTTTTGGTATGGATTCCTTTTTTTTTTTACATAAATAATTGATATAATAAATTAAGTGCGGACAGAAATTCGAGCTTCACGGCACTATGATCAACATGGGACATAGTAGACGGAATAACGAAGCGGTCGACAAATAACTGTTGGTTGACTGCTATTGCTGACCAGCGTGGTAGAGACCCAGTATCGAGAGGGCCGTCTGTAATATATATATATTTATATATATATATATATATATATATATATATATATATATATATATATATATATATATATATAATACTAATGATATTAATGCTTAATCATTCTACGCAGACACACATTTATATATAATATATATAGAAACAAACAACAACATACAAACAACATACAACGCGCACACGCACACCCACCCACACACACAAAAGTACACACACACACACATATATATATATATATATATATATATATATATATATATAGAAAGAGAGAGAGAGAGAGAGAGACACGCTGGCGTGTTTATCTAAAAATAAATTCACCTTCATCCCTTCTGTGCACCGATGGCTTAGGGGTAAAATCTCCGAGTTATACAAAATCAGTTGGGATTCGATCCCGACAATCAGGTGTCTAGCCACACCGATGACCTGCGAAACAGTCTGTCTGTGGATGACGATATATATATATATATATATATATATATATATATATACATATATATATATATATATATATATTTTATCACTTCAATGCTATTCGTTTTATTATTTGGTTTAGTGGTATCATAAGTATTAATTTTAGGAGGTTAGAGCTATGATTAGATTTTCATTTATTATTGTTTTAATTTATGTGCATATGTCTATATTTATACTCTTATGTATGCGCACACGTGCATATCTATACACGCGCCTATATAGATGTGCGTACGCAGGTACATGCACACTTATATATGTGTCTTCGTATTAAAAAACCTCTGCTGAAATAGTAAAGTTATTTTTCATATTTTTAAGAGTATTAATTATGGTTGGTTGTGATTGTAGAGTTTTTGTTTTATATATATATATATATATATATATATTGTTATATATATACACACACACACACACACACACACACACATATATATATATATATATATATATATATATATATATATATATATACAGACTCACGCATGGACCACCCACATGCTACACATGCACGTATGTGTAATTGTTAAATAGTGTATTTGAAATTAGGTTAAGAGTATGCTTATATAATGTTATAGCTTATATTAATGCTTCATTTTTATCTAATGGTTAGTAGTTTAATTTTTTAGGCCTAGATGTTATATATTGAGGTATTAATTATGGACGTTAGGTTGGTTCGTTTTGTGGTGATCGCTTCTCTGTATGTATATATTTGTATGTACATGCCCACAGACGCGTATAGCTGTGTATGTTTAATATTTGTTGTGAATAAATTAAGTTTATATTATATGTTTTAAAAGTTTATATTATATATTTTATTTATTTAAACTTTATATGTTATGTATTTTATTTATATTTCTCTGTTGATTTTTAATTGGTGCTAAGATGTCAAAATATGTAATTATTTATATGCTTATATTTACCCGTTTTTTTTTCAGTTCTTGTTTAAGGGCTTATTTGTTTTGTTTTTTTTAACTAATTATTACTATTTTTTTTCTCTATGCATAATTTACAATTTTTGCTGTTCGTAGGGGTTACTCTTTTTATAATTTTCTATTTGATTTAGGTGGGTTCCATATATATTTTGATAAGGTTGTACTGTTTGTGTAATTGTTTTAATGAAACTTTGTGTTTCTAATATCTTCCTTTAAGTTTTTCTCTATTATCTATGTAATCTTTTTCATTTCTGTTAATAACTTTGTATATTATGTTATTGATCAAACATTTATTGATAAATGGGCGAATTTTTGTTTCTCCAGTTATATTAAATAACGGTATTTTGCTGTATGTTATTGTTGTAATATTTATTGGTTTTGCTAAATATTTTTTATTGTTCTTTAGCATTATTTTCTTCATGTTATCCATCCAGCTGTAACTAATTTTGATTGTTGAAAAGTTGCTGTTTGTATGGAAGTTTTTGTCAATATTTCAAGAATACTTTACCTATTTTCGTTTTTACTGTAATATTGTAGGCGGTGGAAGAAATTATATTTCCTTTTTTCTGTTTTTTTTTTTGTATTCTAGTTTGTTTGAGTATACCCTGTTTTTTCGGGCTAATTTGTTTGTTTTATTATTTTATTTTTATTGAATATTTTTAAGCTAATTGAATTTGTTAAATTTTCACTTATAGATATAGGTATCTATTTAACACGGTAGGGGCTGGCTGGCTTATATTGAGTTGCTTCGTTGTCTGTATTGTCTGTAGCTTTCATTGTTTATATTGAATGTTATATTTAAGAAATGTACAATTTTATGGGATTTTATAACTATTGTAAATCCTAGGGTTTTTGAAGATATTTATTGTTTTTTGTCTGCATTTACAATTTCTTAGAATTATTAAACAGTCGTCCCTGTATAGACCTAAATATATTTTGTTAATAATATTTGTTCATTTAATGATTGTTTGTATGCCTATGTGTTCGCAAAACTGCACCATCATAGCTAGCCATTGTTACGTCAATGTTATTATTATTATTATTATTATTATTATTATTATTATTATTATTATTATTGCCCTTTTGTCCATATTTTCATTTTAGTATAATATTGATTTTCGGCAATGTTTAATTATATTTATGTCATCATTGGGGAGAGTCATCATTGTTGACATCATAGGAGTCGTTTGTGTCTAATTGCGTGAAAGGACCGTTTTCTTTATTAATTATGTTATTAAACCAATTGATTTTTACTTTTGTATTTTTTTTATTGGTTTATGTTTAGTATGTTATGGTTTTTTGGGTATATACCCTATATGACTAGTGAGCGAGTCAGAATGACTTATTACCCTTTATAGTTGACCAATGGAAGGTTGACCAATCCGAAGCCGCACAACACTGTATTCATCATGTATAAAGGCGGCCATCTTGTTTCGTCTACCGGAAGGACCAAAGGCGACCAGAAGGATGAAGTACACTCTGCTGTGATATCCACTGCGAACCTAAAGTACGCTTTCCTACTGTCTCCGAAATATTCACTGCCAACCTCTAGATTCAATACTCGAGGACGACCGTCATGGAAATGTCTAACATAGTATGCTTCTTAGTTTTATGCATATCTTTTTCTAATTCCTGCTTATTTTCCCAATGTTGCTTTATTTACGGATTTAGCAGTCTGCAAGTTGATTTGGTCTACAAATTGCCATTATGGTCTTTTAATTTAATAAATATTTCTACTTTTACTAACTGTTTTATTCTATTTTCGAATTTTAGTATCGTGGTTAAGTTTTTAGCTTTTTTGTTCACGTTCTGTTTCGCTATTAGTGGTTTGGTAAAATTTATTGACTTCTCTGTCAACTAGTTTATTGTTATTTTTAGTGTTCTTTTTAAACAATTATCTGAATGTATCTGCTTTTTTAAATGATTTATTTGAGTTGGTTATCATTTTTTGATCTTTTTTATGTCACTTTTAAAATTATGGTTGAATTTTCTCATTTTCTATTTACTGGTTTTATTTTGTTAATATATATATATATATATATATATATATATATATAAAGGAAATATGTTGTAGTGGTTCCAACGAGAGAAAAGTATGTATATTAAAAAGAAGAGGGGTGCCGCAAACGTTTTTGGTTGTAATGTGGATTTATTGAGAAAAAATATTATACTTTGTTTTACATAATTTCACGACACGTGTTTCTGGTCTGGTCTCGCAAATTCTAGAAAGAAAATTCGGATTGCCAACACACAAACAGAATGTCTCATATCGAGAATATTCCACATTGAACATGAAGAAAAATTAATTATTTTTAATAATATGTAAAAATCTCCACTTTCACCTGAAGACGGTTGCGAGACCAGAAACACGTGTCGTAAAATTATGTAAAACAAAGTATAATATTTTTTCTCAATAAATCCACATTACAACCAAAAACGTTTGCGGCACCCCTCTTCTTTTTAATATATATATATATATATATATATATATATATATGTGTGTGTGTGTGTGTGTGTGTGTGTGTGTGTGTGTGTGTGTGTGTGTGTTTTCCAATAAACAGTAAATCGGTCCCTGAATCTGAAACGATTCAAATTACTTCAAGAAAGTGATTGATATGAAGTGTCTTCATCGTACAAAGCGCGTTATAAAACTATTTACATCCATTATATAATGACGCTTCCATTCAACGCTGAAGATATGTATACGATGTCAATTAGGCACGTCACTTAAATCTCCGACGCTCACTAGCATCTTGTCTTCTTTCTGAAGTGAATGAGGACATTTTTAAAATTGTATCCAACAATTACTGTTTTTTCATAACCTATTCTGAGACTATGAATTGCCATCTTTCCTCGATTCCATTTTTCCTGTCAATGATATTTTTTTCTAGACAGGAATATCTGTGTCTATTAAATTCACTGAGCTACTGAAGCATGTCTCTGCTCCTATCAATCCGGCAAACACTTTTATTCAAGCAACATCCTGACATATCCCAACTTCCGCTTTCTTTGAAAGGAAGACCACGTAAATAATTTGCTGTTAAGTGGCAGAAACTGGAGCAGTGACTTAACGTCAAGATTTTTGTGAATATTGGTAAAAATGGCCGCAGAATTGAAACCCAATTGAAAATGGCTTCTGTTGAACTCGCTGCAAAGAGATTGCTTACTTTTCCGTGCTATACACGGTTTCGAGTTTTGTGCATGATGTTGCAACAATTAAGTAATCCAAAACAATGTGAACAGTGCGCGAGCCCTGGTGCCATCAGATCGATATTTAAGTGCGATTAATAACAGGCGAACTGACTCTGAATACAGAAACGCTGCTGCACATTGGAACACAGGATTAGGCAATGAGATAAATGAAGCGTTTGGAGATTGCCTCTTCTTGCCTAAGAAACCCATTACATTTAGTCCACCTTATTCAACACACTAAGCTCAATGGGAATTTCGTCTACTTCTTAAGTTAGAAAAATTCCCAGAAATACAACGCTTTAATAACATCAGTGCCATCCGCCAACACGTAGCTAAATTAATTAAAGTTTTTCGAGGAAATGATTTCGAAGAATATTTCTAGAAATGGCACCAGCATCTCAGGCTTACCAAGTAGAGATGACAGCTGCCAATAATGACGAGATAAGCAAAATTTGCTTTCGAACATCTACACCGAACGTTAGATTGTTTTTATAGCATGTACACGAAATAGGTGTATGTTCTTTCATTTATTTATTTTTTGAATGATAAAGCATCATACTTATTATAAAACCCAGGTTGTGTGTGTGTATATCTGTTCGTTTTTGTATTGGATCGGATTTCCTACATTTTACACGATTTCAACAAAACTTCACAGGACTACGTAAAATTACCTTGCGGAAGTTCTGACAGCACCAAAAATTGGAAAAACACAATTGTTTTTGCGCGAAATCAATTTGAAAACACGATTAAGAGGCATCGTTGTCGCGAGAATGAAAGGGAGACAACTCATATCGAGTTATACTTATTATAAAACCCAGGTTGTGTGTGTGTGTCTGTGTGTGTGCGTGCGTGTTTGTGTGTGTGTGTGTGTGTGTGTGTGTGCGTGCGTGTGTTCGTTTATATATGGGATCAGATTTCCTACATTTTTCAACCGATTTCAACAAAACTTCATTTTTTTTTGACAGGTAGTGTTTCTTATTCTCTTGCACACTTTTTTCTTTTCTTTTTACATTCAGAATACTTAAAAATTCCATTTACAAGACAATTGTTTATAATAAAATTCTATTCAATGGGTAGACTCATAACGATCGAAAACAATGTGCTTGTTTGAGTTTGGGTTTGACCAATTCAAAAAAAAAAAAAAAACTAATTAAGACATGCGTGTCCGTCAATCTTAAACATTAATCTTTGTCAATTTTATTTTTCAGTCTTTATGATGGTCGATACTTGATCTATCTCTTACTGTTATATCCCCGGGCAACGCTGGGCTCTACTGCTAGTTAAGAATATTTTTTCTAAATTTTTAAGATTACTGAGTACTTAAAATTATTTTATAATGGCGCTCACATAATTTTCTTCAATTATGTTTTACGGATAATATCTATAGAATTACATTAGATCTGTCAGAACGCTATCAACACGCCAGCACCTTAAATAAACAGCTAAATAAATGTTTGCTATTTTTTAAGCCGTGGTTCCTTTTGTACGTTTAGACGGGAATTCTTTTTCTATACACCGATGTTTCTTCAGATTTCTCTATCTTAGTTTCCTTCCTCAATGCTAGCGTCTCTTAGATATTTAAATTTTCGTATTGATTTTGATGTTTCCAATTCTTTTATTGGATTCTTCCTTTTGCTGACAAACATAGTCTCTCTCCTTACAATTGATATTTAGCCTTTCCTTCAGACTTTCTTTACACATTAACATCCCAGAATTCCCGGCGTGAGACATTCGTTGTGGTTTTTCTCGTAACATAATTTATTTTTGAAAAGTAAATATATGAAGTTGTTTCTGTTTTCGAAATTTGACGAACTAATTATTCCAAAAGTATTGCACGTATAAAAACGGTTTCATAGCCACAGGAACGCGATGGCTGGCAATAGACGCTTTCCACGGATATTTCCTTCTAGGTATTCACTGTCTGGTAAGGAAACCCAGTACTTAATTAGTTTCTTGGTTTCCAGAAGAAACACCTGGCGCTAATTGGAAATATCGAAGTATTCTGTCAAGCCTGCAGGTGATGTGTTCCGTGTATCCAGGAGCTATCAAGTCTGGAAAGCTGTTAGATGAAACCGAAAATAAATGCTGGAACATCTTAAAAATACGCTACCTTGGTTGAAATATATTTTTTTACATTTTTCTGGCGGTCGAATAAATGTCAGCGTCTCAGAGTTGAACCTATTTTAACGTCTAAACATCTAAATTAACGAAAAAAATCTTATAATTTTTGTTTATATTCTTTGAAAACACGTTGCAAGTTTGTAACGTATGAAACTTATTTTTTTTATTCTTGTACCTTCTCCTTTGAAGGTTGATCATGGCTCTCCACATCTCCCTGTATGTATTTTATCTCATATTTTTCATTGGTTTCTCATTCATTCGCACAAACCTGTTAAGCAGATTAATCTTTGTTGTTCCCAGTTCATCTGACGTTCGGTTTGGTATCTGAGAGTTAGGTGTAACTCGAAGGCAACTTGGGAATAAAGAAAACAAGGTAAGACTTTTAACTCTTTTCTTTTATACTGCCATCTAGCAGACGTTCCTGAACAGACAATTGGGGTAATTAGATAGTTTCGTGCCCAAGCCTTTTAGAATAAGAGGATTTTCACCGTTTTATGAGAGTAAATCATTTGGAGTGTATAGAATTCCTAGCCAAACGCACAAAGAGAAGCATGACTTTAAATAAACAGAGACGCGATAGGCTCAGCGAAATTTTTTTTAAAAGATTTTATAAGGAAATGCACGAGTATAAGAACGAATCAGTTGCAAAAAGGGAAGAATAATGCTATACTTCCGAAATTCTTCCCTTTGACTCCTATTCTCCAGAACTGACACCCAACTTTAATTCTACGCTTTCCTTCAATGAAGATATAATTGAAAGGCAGGCACTTTCATGATGACAACATAATAATAAATGAGGATAATTCAAAATCTGCGGAGTACTAAAATAAAGCACCGGAAAGTACATCAAACGGTCGAAGAAGTGTATGACTCGGTGTAGGAGAGATTAAATCCGGACAAGGATTAATCACTGATTCAATTTTCGTGCCTCTCCATCCACCAGAAATGTTTCGCCACCAATCATTCAAGAAAGACTCAAGATCAATCATTTTTATATTTAGTTTGCAATTTCTGTATAAAGCTTGATTTGATTCGATGTGAGTCAGCAAAAGAAGACTGCAATGGATATGTGTTTTAGGAAGAAGAAAAAAACGAAGATAAGGCAATAAATATTCTGATTCAACATTACTTGTCAAAGGTTTTTTTTTTATATATACTGCTTATTTAGACCGATACAAATACATCGGCGTAGTACCTATTCCAATCACATCAATAGTCCAACAATTGTCGTTAGCGTCTCAGTAGTGTGTTTCCTTCACTGTTCGGCTGATCGAAAAAAGAAAACAAAAAAAAAACACGGCACATGAAGTAAATGTTTCAATAGTGGATGATATGTGTAAAATATGTATGAATACAATAATATATGTAATCAAAACTGGTAAAAATGAAGCCGTTATCTGATAACATTTGTGAAATGCAATCAACTTCTAATTAAGTTGAATAATATCAGTATGGTAAATATGGCCTCCGGACTGTTCGTAGAAGTGAGATTTCACTAAAGAAAATAACATTCGATTTTTGTTGTAGTGAAATAAAACGGCGCAAACACGTGCTCGTCGTATTTTTCTAAGTAATTAACAGTCGAAAATGAAATGGATGAAATAATTATCGAACGGTAGTATTTTTCACGGTATTTTTCCCATCGATTTCAACGACTGCATAAAATCCTGCTTAGAAATATGGCACGTCCCAGTCTTGTAATTTGGATGTAAATTACAGCGGGAAACAGGAACTGAGTTCCAGTCCAATTCCAATCAAGTTAAATGCAAAAGAAACAAGAAATAGTTTGAAACATTTAATTAAAATGTAAAGTCAATTGAAATTAATTAAATAGTTTATTTTATGTAAGAAAGAAATATCGTATAAACCTACCTATAAATATGTAAAGATTAAAGGCAAGATTTTCAATTACATTAACCGACTTTCCCTTCATTTTATTTCTCTGATCATGAGTACGAGATCAGATGAGTAGATAGATAGATAGATAGATAGATAGATAGATAGATAGATAGATAGGTGAGGGCAAAAATGAGACCATAGATAGATAGATAGATAGATAGATAAGGGACAAACTGAGATCATAGATAGATAGATAGATAGATAGATAGATAGTAAACAGACTGGGATTAGTTTGCTACCTAGCTAGATAAATACATCCTAAGTGAGAGATATAGATATACAAAAAGAGTGAGCATTTGTGTAGACGTTGGAATCAACACTGCATAGTAACTTTTAGTTTCATTTTCTGGTGCGATCTCTTTTAAAAAATAACATTGCAGCCTACCATTGGCAGTTATAATGTAATGTTGATTTTATAACTATATATATATATATATATATATATATATATATATATATATATATATATATATATATATATATATATCTTTTCCCCATAGATTCGATAGGTTTTTTCAAATAGTTTCATTGTTTGCGTTCATATTCTTTCAAAGTCTTGAACGGACTGACAGTCACTGCTTACATGTTGAGTTCTCTTACGTGAATGCAATAGATTCAAAATTCTTTGAGGGCCATTTTAGTATGATGGGCTGCTGTAACGTTAACGCACCTAACCGCTTCCCGAAATCCCATAAAATATGCAAGACAGCAGTATGTTCTGTGCAGGAATTTTGTAGGACAGAAAACAAGTTATTTCAACCGCATGAATTCCCCTGCTGACGTCCTAATTATTATTTATCATTAGACATAGATTCCGTCAAGCAATCAATTATAAAATCATCACGAGATTATCACCTAATTAAATAAATAATAGAAAAAGACCTTTGACAACTTATGACGTAGCTACACACTATTTCCATTTTGGAGAATCATTGTGATTATAAAATCCTTCGTACCATGAATGTCGTTGATCATTGTTGTTAATGGCCAGACTCCCGAAGCGTT
>CAHIKZ030000718.1:615000-740000 GCA_903632075.3 Acanthosepion pharaonis | reverse complement strand
TATATATATATATATATATATATATATGAGAAAATATATAGAAAATAGGAAGGAATTGGTTAGGTAATTAATCCAAAGTCCCTTAGTATTTTAGTTATTATTTTTTAAAAATATTGCTCGATACAAAAGTAGAGCATAAATAAAATAAGCTCTGTTCCATCTTCAAGCGAAAAAAATTCGCTTGAAGATGGAACAAGCTTCAACCTAACTCGATTTAATTTAATAATTATATTGAAGTTTTCGGCTCTTGTTTTTGAAACATGGGACTTCTTATGTCGCGATTTGGAATCATATTTTGAAAATAAATAATTATATATATATATATATATATATATATATATATATATATATATATATATATATATATTATATATATATATATATATATATATATATATATATATATATATATATATATATATATATATATATATATATATATATATATATATATATATAGTTAAACCCCTAGGCTGGCCTTCCCTGACGATCCGCTTAGATGAAACCTTGGTAGGTTTGTCTGGCTGTCTAGGTTTAACTAGATCTGCTCTACTCTACTCTACTTTAATACCTTAATACAATATGATCAGATATAATTTCCATATATAACCATGAGAATAAACACCTATTACCAGGCAGCTTTAATATAATAACAATAATAATTTTGTAATTAAAAATTAAAAATTATAGCAATCTCCAACTACCATAATTTTACATAGAATACCTATTATCAGGATTTATACCAAAATAAATTAATACATATAACAAAATAAAACAAAAATAAAATAAAACCCCAACAACCACTTTTTAGTTCAAGCTACCACCACTATAACTACATTCATGGTTTTATCATTCTCCCACCACCGTTACTTATCATTTCTACCAATTTACAATTTCTACCAATTTACAATAACTATTAGTTAACAATCATTGTCTCCAATCCCTTGAAACATTACTATCACATCATATCATATAGACCCGTTATTAAATTGAACTACCCTCTCACCCAGCACATTGAATATTAAACTAAACATCACCATATAAATTAACCAATAAGGATTACAAATTTCTACCTGTTACATATACACAATCACCAAAAACAAACAAATAACCAGCTTTAAATATAACAAATAAAGCCCCATTTTTTTTTTCAAAAATTTAAAAATAAATATAAATTTTTACCTATCATAATTTTACACAAACCCCACCACACGCATATACATACATGCGAGGAAATATTTTCCATAGTGAAAATACATATGACATGTACTCATCAACGAGACATTTCCGCCACACTTCCAATGTTTAGATTTCAACAATGCAACATACAAATGCGTATGTATAGATATAACACCACCCGTATACATACATGTGTCATAGCCGAAACTGCCCACATATGTTTGTATATGTATGAGTCCCGACGGACGACCAAGTATGTATATGTGTCTGCATACATCGATGTTTGCGTTAGTACGATGAATGACAAAACGACGAAATTTCTCCCACCACTTCCACAATAACACCAATACACGCAATCTACATAAACCCAAATTTTTGAAAACATTAATCAGTTTGTCTGACGATGGCTAAAGCGTGAAACCCAGGGTCACAAAGTCACATCTATCCAACCAAATATATATATGCGTCATTGTGTGTGGAGAAACGTCTCTATGGCACCTACACCCGTCTTCTGATGAGAGCTCATAACCTCTCTTTAAAGCGCCATCCGGCCATCCACGAAATCTATAGCAGTCTTCCGCGTGTTTTCTCTCTCATACGTGTCCGTCGAGTACAGTTTGCTGGCCACTGGTTACCGTGCCGATAATGAGGTTGTCTCCTCTCTTCTACTCTGGAAGCCTTCGTCAGACCGGACCAGGGACAGAAAGGGATGTGAATAATTTTGTCCACAACGGTATACATAAGGATATATATATATATATATATATATATATATATATATATATATATATATATATATATATATATGTATGTATATATATGTATGTATATGTATATATATATGTATATATATATGTATGCCTTACTTCTCACACTGCGATTTTTTTCTAAGTTCTATACTAAACATTAAATCTGTTTCGAAAAAAGAACTAAACAAAATGAACACAAAATGATCAGCTTAAAAAAAGAACTCGTAACTGGAAAAACCGAATGAAAAAAAAATGTTAACAAATACTTTTTCACACCCAATCCAGTTCTGCGGAATCAGAATCAACGTTGAGTTTATGCAAGCGAATGAGCAATTGGAGTAAAGTGCCTTGCAGATTTAAATTTTTCCCACTTGTGACGAATGCAGCTATCGATTTTTTTTGCATGCTAGCATGCTAGTTAACATTCGTGTCAGTCATCTGTTGGCTCTCACGCTGGCCAATAGAATCTTCCTGCCTATTCGTGGCAACCAGCTATTGGCTCTCACTCTGGTCAGTAGAAAATGGTCGCAAACTACATGAAAACTGCCGTAGAAGCATGAAAAAATCGATTATTTCCACTATCGATGGGAGTTGGGAAATGCAACGTCGGTCGTGGCCTTCTCCGCTAACTTGGAGCATCTGCATGTAAATTTTGGTGCAAATCCCTCGAAAATTGAGGCCGTGTATTCGTTACACACGCACACACACACCCTGCCTTTTATAGATAGAGATTATTATTATTATTAAATTCAACTGACAAGGTGAATCTATCGTATTTTCTCACTTTTCGAACGTATTGTACCTCCGTATCAAAATTATCCATAAATTGTCTAAACTGTTGTTTTTGTTCAGTAGTCTCCGTCATTATCTAGAAGTAAATGCTTTCAGTATCATGGGGATTTTTTTCTTTTATCTACATTCTAGTATTTTTGGAATGTTAGAATTCAAATGCTGTATCGTATAAGTGACTTCATACGCAGAACGTTTTCCCACGGCTTGACATCATCGAATAGCCAATATCTTAAATATCATTTAAAGGAAATAAACAAATTGAATCTAACATCATTCACTGTACTAGAAGGCATTTTAAAATATTTATAAAATAATAATAATGAATATAAAATATATAATTTATTCATTTACTGTTGCCGCCTCTGTGAAATTGTTTCTGCTTATATAAATGACTTTGAAATGTAGTCTTTTAAATATTCTGTCGTTTTATGCTGCTTAAAATCATATAGCCATTTTCTTTGCTTTCTTTTCTCTTCAGTGTTTGCTTCAATAAAAAGAATTCACCAGTTTTGAAACTGAGGCTGATACGCCAGCTATCAAGATTAACAATATACAGTGGGTAGCAAAAGTATTTGACTTTTCGTTTTTTTATAAATTTCAAGATAAAAATTGTTAAATTAGAATGACACTTACTTCAAATATTTTAATGAATATTGTCTGACTAAACAAAAAGGAAAAATGACTCTTTTTAATTTGTCACTCATAAAGATTCGGAGGCACCTTTACACACTATCGAAACTGGAATGAGAAGATTGGGCAGTCCCTCCCCAAATATGTGCTCCATTTTAGGTCTGAATTTTGTAAAGCTAGAAGATACATAAGAATATATATATATATACATCAAATAAACTGAAAATCTACAGACAACAAGTTTTTCTTCAAGGATCAAAACTCGCACTATGGATGAACAGGATTTTAATGCATATATTATGTTTTCTAGCGATGGATGTCGCCAATAATCGCATTGATACTTCTGATTAATTCTATGTGTGATTATTCTTTGTATGTAAAAAGTATGTATATATATATATATATATGTATGTATATATATGTATGTATATATGTTTATATGTATATAATAATATATATGTATATATATATATTTTTAAGACATTTTTTATGTTTATACATTCTTTTTATACATACAAATATTTAAGTAAATGCTCTATTTACAATAAACAGTATTAAACAACATTTACCGGACTGAATGTCCGAGTAATTTTCACAGAAAATATTCGTCCTCCGACAGGATTCGAATCTGTTTCATATACGGAACCGTTATTTAGCTAAGTCAGGTACTTACTAGAACGATACATGGACCGACCATTTTCTTGCATCTATAGCGACAGATCGTATCTACGAGTTTCCTCTTGATGCCAGGTAGGAGCGAGTTTAAGGCCCAGTAGTCTCTGAGAACCTCCCCAAGGGGACATCCATTAACTGTGGCTGGTGGCAATTATTCATACAGAGAGTGGCACTTATCTTGTTCAGGGAGAACATTATATGCTACTGAATTTTTAAAACATGTTTTTCCCTCCAATTTTAACGATGTCATGTGGTATGAGAACTTCCAATCAATCATACCTCTTATACGGCATACTTCTACACTCACACATTCGTATATATATATATATATATATATATATATATATATATATATATATATATATATATTAAAATACTTATATATATTATATATATATATATGACGGTATTTTAATATATATATATATATATATATATATATATATATATATATATATATATATATATATCCGAAATTCCTCTTTATTTATGTCCCAAGCCAAATGAATGCCATAAACAAAATGGCGTCGGATGTGTTATACCGATCGCTTCGATCTCAAATATAACATTATGCTCTCGTAATATTTATTGATTTTTTTTGTCTTTCCTGCTCCCATGGCACGATTCGTTCCTCTCTCCTTTAGCACGATTCCTTCCTCTCTCCTTTAGCACGATTCCTTTCTTCCACGACGAAATGGCGCAACTATTTTCGAGAGAGAAACTCGTCCGAAACCTTTAATTTTCACTATGAATCGTTTCTGCGTTCCTTTTATTCAATAGACATTGATTAGGAGTTCATGACGTCCGCCTCAAATTACTTCAGCCTTACTCGTCTATTAAATTAATGAGCAGTTAAAGCCCACCAATGGGCTTATGTTGTGCCCGTTTTGCGGGATCGATGCGTCGCTCACAAATTAGAACTACGAGAAATGGACACATTGATATCTTGCCTAATGCTAGTCTCGACCAGACTAGGTCGATATTTTAGACTTTTGTCCCGGAACTTTATGGACTGCGAAATGATCGTTCATACTGCAGATATCTCAGCGTAATGAAGCACTAGATGGTGTTCGTCATGTAAATTCAAATCAAGTTTACACAGGCTACATCTTCGCACTGATTGTGACGAGCAGAAATTTAGTTGAATAGCAAATCAGTCAACTTTAATTACAATGTGTCTACGCGTTGTTCTTTAAATTTTGAGATGACGTACTGTTAATAAATTAATTTCTTCGGACTAATATCGTAATTTTTGTTGTTTCGATTACTATATTTCAAAACACGCGATATTTCCGTGTGTTCGTCAGACGAAGAATTCTTTAGGAACTTTATTTCATCGAGGATTTTTGATGATCAGTTTTTGCCATCAAATAAATCATTGATACGAGCGGCAAATATTCGTGTTTTAATGACGTGTTCTCTCGTGATCAAAACAACAATGATGAGGATAACCTTTCGCAAAATCAGTGAAATAATGACAATAATTTATTACAGATAACGTATGTTTAAAAAATTTGGGAATGCACTGCTCGAAATTTAATGTTAAGAAAATTATTCCAAAATGTTTTAGAATTAGTTGCTTTTATATCGTTAAATAATTTCTAAGATATTTTTTATTCGCCATTATTTTCCCCGATTCCGAATGTTATTTTATGGTTAACTTTTGTCTGAGTAGTCACCCTGTCTTGTTTTGTTTTAAACAGTATAAATTAGCCCTACCGGCCTGTGCATTCAAAAGCCTTAATAAAGAATGTGTGCTCCCCAACAGGGCTTAAACGTACATCCCGCCTTTGTAGAAGAAAACATCGTCTAATGCTTTTTGCTTCAGACCTCTCAGCAACAGAATGGCGTGTCACAACCTGGCAAGGTTCATTTAAGCAACGAGAGGGTGTGCATTCTTCAAAACGATAAATGAAACTTGGTGGGGTGTATGGCTCTCTGCTTCCGAGTGGTCTACAGTTATTTCACCTCGTGTCTGAAAGCAGATTCTTCTTATTAAGTCTCTCGATTACTCAAGCCGGTAGAGGTAATTTATAAAATACTGCACGTAGCCTAAAAATTTTTTTTTTTTTTTGTAATTGTCACATTTTTCTTTAGACAATCATCATCATCATCATCATCATCATCATCATCATCAATACCTTGACGGAGTGTGACCGTTCTGTTGCTGTGCAGGTGACCATCTGACCGCTATCCTCTGCATTTCTTTTAACCCTTTCACCCCTAGGAAGGCAATAAAGTCACTAAGATTTTAACGGTTTCTGCGTGTGAAAGAATATGAGAGAATAAAAACAGAGAGATAATAAAAAAAAAATGAATTGAGTCGAGTGGAGATAACGCTGTCTGTAGCATTTAATTTTTGAAGATCAAAGTTGACTGGTAAGCAAGAAGCCAGAAGTTTCTCCAGTGAGAAATGCGAGAGAAAAAACTGTCAGCATCGAACTTACAGTCGATTCTAGTCAATTCAAATGTAAAATGTTGAGATCTAATATGGCGCTTAAATTCATAAAGTCCGGGTGCCAAAGAGGAAAGCTCATCATAACAATTACCATGGAATTATTTATAAAAATGGCAGTTACGTTGCGAGAGTTGGAAAGTGACTGAAGCTGAGTAGCCAAGTCAGAACCAATAACATTGCAGATTCTTCTTCGTATCTTATCTGGTATCTGTAACTGTATTGCAGACGCACCAGACCAGATGGGATAGCAATATTCAATGTTTCGTCGAATGGTAGACTTATAAATATATAACATAGATTAGTGGCCAGAAAGGTTTTCTAATACGACCCGGTGAACCTACGTCCTTAGAAGCAGATCTAGCAAACTGATTAAATATAATATTTCCACGTCATGTCAGCAGTAAACGTTAGCACGAGAAGCATTTATGTCTGTGTTGAAAGCCGGAGAACTAAACAGCTATCTGACGCGTCTATTGGGCACGTAGACCTGGTGAGGTCTATTCCTCTCTCGTCTTGTACACGGACACGTGGTCGTTGATTTCAACAGGGAAAACCTTCTGCCAAAGTAAATTATTTGCTAAACATAACTTAATTTCTTAATGTAGGAATATTCAAATTACAAACGGTTGTATCTTTTGTTACATATGTTGCCATATTGAATCTTGAAAAGTTACAATTAAATCTTATTCATTAATTTAAAATTATTCATTCATTTTTAACGCGACGGGAATGTGTAAAAATTAGTGATCATGGCGAACACATTGATGGGTGCTGAGCATGTGTATTGAACAAAAGAATAAGCTTCTGTTTTTCACTCAGTCATTTAAATTTGGGATCCTTGATATATTCGGGAAAGATATCAGAATAATCAAGAACCTATAATGCCGGCAAACAGCACACATGCGCATAGAGAACAAGTTCATCGAATATACAAAAATAGAAAGGGACGTAACTCAATGATGCGTCTTCTCATCCGACCTATATAGCGAGGCAATTCTTAGAGGATTTGGAAACCCTACGGGGATTTAGCATTGGCGGCCACGATCGTAACAACATAAGACATGCGGATAACACAGCAGACATGGAAAAGAAATTACAAAATATCCTACCGAAGGTAGTGACGGAGAATGTAAAGAAGGGACTAAGTATAAACTACAAGAAAAGAGAACGCATGGTCATCAGTAAAAGGGTGAGCCCGAAACATTATTTGCAGGTCAGTATTTATCGTCCCACCCACGAGGATTGAATATGGCACAAGGCCGGTTTAATGTGGGTATCCCTTAGCCCGTAGGCTCGGCCAAAAATATAGCCTTTTCGAACCCGCCTAGACGGATTCAGGCCCTGTCTACCTCCCCGGACGAAACCTTGCCCTTCGGCAAAGCTTCGTCCGGCTTCCTCTCTGCTAACGCAGAGAGTTCGACTGACGCCGACTCGGAAGCTCACAAAGACAGCGTACTACACTTTGATCCTAGCTTCCAGGCCGAGCAGCTCGAAATATTATTTGCAGGTCGGAAGCAATAGAATCAAGCAGCAGCGGAAGTTTTAATACCTGGGAAGCGTTTTGACAGAGAACGGTAAGTGTGACGCTGAGATCCGTAAACGTATTGTGATGGCCAAAGACGCATTAAAAAATCTGGGCAGAGTATTGCGAGACAGGAGGATGACTTTGGCAACGAAGCAAAGAGTACTGAGCTGAACGTGACATCTGTCCTTCTTTACGGCAGCGAATGTTGGACAATTTCCTCAAAGATGAAGAAGAAACACGAAGTCATGGAGATGTGGTTCTACAGAAGGATGCTAAGGATTTCACGAACCGAGCGTGTGAGAAGATGCAAACAAGGAGCAGGATGGGAAAACAGCACATGATATCACTAGCAGGCTTAAGCAAGTGGTTGACAGAACGTGGTCTATGGGAGGTAGATGAGAGAAGAATTTGTTGAGAGCTGAAGGGTATAGAGGGGGGTGGAGAGACATAAACGCCTACGATCTGAAAGGTCATGGCACATAAAATGAAAAGGCTTGGATACAGTGCAAATAATTAGGAGGCACAAACAAATTTAGTTAAATGTTTTTAAAGGAACCGGTCAAATACGTGATTTCGTGTACAACCAAATTTAATAACATCAATTAACCGTAGATAAGTATACGCTATTGAATCAGCCTGCTTATATGACAGCTAAAAAAGTAACAAAGGCGTACATCGAACTATTTAGTATCTCTATACATTGGCCTTTTGCCAAGTTACAGTAAACATTAAAATATATGCATATATCTTGCCATACAGCAATAAAATAAAAAATAAATAAAAAATATCTACATATATGTTGCCATACAGTAATAAAATAAAAATAAATAAAAATATCTATATCTTGCCATAGAGCAATAAAATGGAAATACCTGCATATTTCTTGCCATACAGCAATAAAATAAAATACCTGCATATATCTTGCCATACAGCAATAAAATAAAAATACCTGCATATATCTTGCCATACAGAAATAATATAAAAATACATGCATATATCTTGCCATACAGCAATAAAATAAAAAATAAATAGAAATATCTACATATATCTTGCCATACAGCAATTAAATAAAAAATAAATAATAACATTTACATATATCTTGCCATACAACAATAAAATAAAAAACAAGTAAAAAAGAAAGCTACATTTAACCTTTTCGAATATAAATGGGTGGGGCCGAGATTGTAATCTTATAGCCCGCTTAAATTCCTGCAGTTTGGGAACCAATGACAGTAGCTCGTCCAGATTAGTTATTTATCTCGCCATACAGGAATATCGCATTCGTGTTATCATGTCAAACCATTCTCCATGTACTGCAATCGATTGTCACTTGACATTCTTGTTCTCTGCATGTCACATTTACCTTAATATAACTAGGATACATTAGATAAAGCGTTGGGCGTCAAGCTAATCCCACAGAATTATGCACTCAGAAAGTCAGATTCTCCTTAACCTACTTAGTTTAGTCATTATCTGCCAAATAATTAAGTCGACCTTCTTAAATATTTATGGAACCGAATGTAGAGCATTATTGAATGATCTCGCCTCGCAAAGCATTTGTTTACAGAGTTGAGCAAGTCGCTGTTTTGACCCTGTGACAGAGCAACCAGACATCACAAACGACATGGCACTTCTCCCCTGAATGGTGTTTCAATCGATGTAGAGATAAAACACGGGAACAATAAAAACTGATCTTGAATTTTTTAATATTCCAATCAAAACCAAATGCATATTTTAAACTTTTATATTCGAAGTAAAAGAAAAAGACAATCTTTCCATACGCGGCCGAAAATCCGGTTTTAACTCTAATTTTTTTCTATAATCGGATTTGCACACGTTTGATCATGCGTGCTATTTTAGCAAAGTGTGGCGCGGCCCAGAAGTCTTATTAATGTCCATTGAATCGAAAATAATTCATCTTCAAAGTTTCATAATAACAATAATTAAAATAATAATAATAAAAAGAAGATTAGTAGTAGTAGTAGTAGTAGCAGTAGTAGTAGTAGTAATAATAATAATGATGATAATAATAACAACAACAACAACAATAGAAATAAGAATATCCATATTTAAATTGTCTAAAATTCATTTTCTGCGTCACACTTTTCAAGATAATTTCTTTGTCCGTCTCACCAATTTTACATTTAATGCAAACGGCTTCAGTTTGATGACCATGCAAAGGGCGAGAATTTTAAAGCCGTTTTAGAAAAAAAAATCTATCGTTTGTTATTGAAAGTAGAAACACGTTAGAAAAAAAAACATATTGCACAATTAAACAATGCAATTACATTCATGCGTCTCAGACGTTTTGTCTTTCCAGATATGTGGATAATTAATTTCTGTCTTATTTTCCTTTCTATCTCCTTGGAAATTTATTCCTTCATTTTCTGTTCGTTTGAATATTTCTTCTTGGAAACGATAATAAAATTGACCCCTAAGAAGAAGGCAACAGTTTGAGGTCTTGTATGACAGGCCCTGATGAACCAGGGTTACATTGGATCATGTGAGTTTCGTTTTATTGATTAATGTCTCATATTTTGAGGTATAATTTTGTCGTGCACGCAGTGCAAAAGAACTGGAAAACAAACAAATGACCTCACCTCAGTGCAAGTAACAGTTTTTTTTTCATGTGAATAAAGATCTTGTCAATTTCAAGATCCGAAAATATAGATAAATTGCTCCTGAAGTATTTCTCTTGCCTTTCTTCATTTGTGAACTGATTATTTGATTTCTGTTCGATTAATTCTTCGCGACAGTTTGCACATTATCGTTGATTCAAAGTTCATCATATTTTTTTAATCATTTAATCCCAAGCAACGCAACAAATCGACTAATACGCACAAGGTTACCGAGGTTACTTTTCGTCTGATCCTCTGTAAGACCTTTATAAAATCACTATATTCTAACCGATACTAAATTCGGCCTTTATTAAGTGGATATCTAATCTAATTCGCTATGGCTCACTTCAAGTAAGTTTAGCTTGGTATCGTTTGTTTTACGACATATCAACCTCAAATGGTCATTTAAAAATTTTCATTGTTGGTAATATTTTTTTTTTCAAAAAATGTATTCCTGGTAATATTTTTTCCTTCAAAAAATATTTCTGGTAAGAATTTTCCTTCGCTAATATTATTTTTTTTCAAAAATGTTTTGCTGGTAATAATTTTTTTACATAGTATTTCTGGCATTAAAACCTATTTTTACACTTTCGTAGTGTTTTAACTCCAATTTGAGGGTTAACTATTTGCTCATAGCTGGGACCCTAACAGATGCTACCACCCCGGGTCAAGGTGGTCCTGGAAACACCAGCAATTAAGAGGTGGTTCCACGCTCCTCAAAACCTCCTGATCAGAGGCCTTGCTGTTGGACGTAGTTTATCGTCTTCCCAGGACGGCATTTAAAATAAGGAACCCTGTTGTGGTTAAGCAAACAAAGTTACTACGTTAAAATAGGAGTGTAATTGTTATGAGCTCATAAAGTAGATATTTCGAAACGAGTTCAATATGTCGATGAGACTGTTAAAAAATTTTTAATTATCTTTTTGAAAGATAAACGAAAGAAAATGTATACTTCCTCACAGCATTCGACGTAAAACATACGTAAATTAGTACATCGATAAGTCACTTGCTAATAATAATATCTACTATATATATATATATATATATATATATATATATATATATATATATATATATATACTGCTTTGAATATACGCTCTTTTAGCGCTAGAGGGCGTCGTCAGTGATGTTCTGGAAATGGATCATTGGGCAGTTTCGGGTCTTGCAAACATCATACTGACCTCACCAAATCGACCCCCTCAGAGCTGATCAGACTCTGAAACGCCCTCTAAAAAATACTTGTAGCCACTGACTTCTATAAATATACCCCGTTATCACACATTTGATTGGAGATTGACCAACAGCCAATCACAACGTTGCGAACTTTATTTAAACTGTTTACTGGTAATTTTTTCTTTTTTTTCATTTTTTTTTTTGAGTGGACACCCCTTCATCGGTTACTTATAAGGTAATTTTGTTTTCCGTTTTTACCCACTTCCCATCCAGTATCATTTCACCAGCTAATAATTACTATTTACAGACATAAGAAAAATTCGGCAATTAAAATTAATAAATAAATTACATATAATTAAACCGAGAGTGCTTATAAATAACATAATAAAACGTTTGAAACATGTTGACGAATAAAATAAAATAAAATAAATTAAAATAAATAAATTAACGCGAGTTAAACCGAGAGTGCTTATAAATAACATAATAAAACGTTTGAAACGTATACATAGTAGGTAATAAAATATCTATATAGTATGTAATAAAATATCTACGAAACGAGCTCCCACTTTTCAGAATCAGAAAATTATCTCGCTGTAGAATGTCAATTATAACGCTAAGCTTATATTTGATAGTTAACATTACTTACGTTGGCTAGAAAGTCCTGATTCACTTAATCGGTTCAGCACAGTTTAATGGAATGACATTTCAACAACTTTCTCAAGATGATGACTGACTGCAGATGGTTCAATTATCAATGCTGCCTTCCTTGTTTTACGTGCCATAAGTAAAAGGTATTATTTTTACACTTGTTAAGGAGTGTTGTTCAAGTTAATTAAGTTTACCGGCGACACTCGTGAGTTTAGATTTTCACAGGCATAGCCAGGACAGAGATGAGTCAAAACTGATCTTCGAAAGGTTTTTACCGATATTGTTGCAGATACTAAAACACAACGTGGAGAAGCAAGATTGGTACAAAGTGGGCTGACCGAAGATGAACCAAAGGATACGGACCAAAGTAGGAGTGGCATTCGAAGAGGCACGCAGCGAGAGGGCCACATCGGTATTAGTATCGCGGTTATCCCTCCGTGTGGTGGATGATGCTCTTGTTATGTTTGCATCAATCAGTTGGTTTTGTAGACCCGAAGATGACTAATGAAACTGATTTTTGTTTGGAAGTTCATTCGACATCGACGACAGGTTATACCGGATGTTGGACGAGGCCTTGTTTTTTTTGTCGTTTTTCTTTTCCTCCAGTTCGACTGATTGTTTGAATTCGAAGATTTTTTTCTCCATCTCTAACAATGGATCTCAATTGAAGTGCACCCTTAGCTCGCAAGTAAAAGAAAGAGAATAAATTGCTTGATTGATTGATCGTATTGTTCTTGACGGCTTATAAAACCGTTGCAAGTTATTTAAAACGAGAAAATTTTTTAAACAGTAAGTTTTTTTTTGGAGGTAAAAATTAGTACTTATTTACACTATTTACATGGTTCCTCATCTTTGTTGCCATATTCACGACGTTTCGGCCTTCAGGTGATTGGAATTTCGAACCGAACCCTTTATTTCGTCCACCCGGGTAGATTGTTCTAGTTCCACGTGCCGTACCTCTTCCGGACGTCTCAGTTTTAGTTATTTCCCTTTAGCTCAATTCTTCAAGTTTTTCTTCACCTCTGTTAAAATGTTGTGAATATTGCAACAGAGAAGAGACATCAGCCCGAACAATGTAAATAGTAGAAATAATTACAATACCTCATCTCAGAAATATAGAAAAGTTATACTAATTAACCCATAGCTGGAAAGAAAACAACAGTTTTTGCATAAAAAAAATTATATTGAATGAAAGACCTTTCGTGCATGCAAATTTTTAATGAACCTTTGAACACAACTCAGAATGAATATCTTTTTTTACGATAAGTTCAGAATGTGATTTACGATATTTTTACAGTAAATATACAGTTTTATAATTGCATACAAGGATTTATATCTCAATGTTTGAACCATATTTGAAATCAAGATCAATATATTTAGATCAATATATAAGTTGTTTTTTTTTCTGTGCTCTTGGCACAATATTTGAACGCTAAATATATTTTTCATTTATTTATTTTATAACCATTATTAATTCTGGCTTAAAGAAGTCAGTTCATTTTTTACATTAATTCACAAATATGTAATGTGAAGAGCTTAATACCAAATATAAGAATATTGAGGATCAGATTTTTATGTTTCATCTTATCTAACCTTTTAGATTTTCTGACTGAGTCAGTGCCCTTTAATGAGTGGCGGGAAAAAATAAACCGGATTAAAGTTATGTGTTAAAGATAATTCCAAAGGATTAAGATGGCTCAAACAAGGAATTTGGGGTAAAACCTCCCCTGTTTTAACTATAACTGAGAGTACCCTTTTGTCATCACCCGTTATAAGATCAAACCAGTTATGCGCCATGTGCGATACACGCTTAAGCGATGATGTATCTTTCGATAGATGACTGACGAGGAAGATTTTTTCCGCAGTAGTTTGCCATATCTTTCTGCTGTAGATCAGTTGCCATCCAAAGATATAGAACCCAGATTGTCCTGCTATTTACCCCTAGCTGGTGGGTGATGAAACGGATATCAGCACTTAAGGGAATATAATGGATTCGACTGGAATTTGAACTCTCCGCTTCCACAATCCGAGCCGTTATCCATTACTCGGCAGTACTCTTCCTCGTTGCGAATAAGGACGAGATTTATCTAGATTCTTTATGATTACAACATCATTTACCTTAATAATATTTTTTTTATATTTGATTTCAAGCAGATCCTTACATTATTCTCGTAAACTTAGAAGATATTCATTATAGCAGAATTTTTTAAAAATTAATTTACTAAATAATTCCTTACCTCTAGAGATATAATTATGTCATTCCTTTGAGGGTGGTCTTGCCTTAGTAACGCAAAACACTGGGGACCCCTGTTTATTATAAGGGCACTATAGAATCCTAGTTGTTGCATTTTCATGCGTACCCATTATTATTAGTCTTGTAAAATAATGCTTTGGAAACACACATACTGGATAAATAATGTCAAACTGATAGGTATTAGTCTTAGCTATTTTTGTCACTAGAAAGGCTTAGACCATTTTCATCTAAAAATAGGTTTAAATTTAATTTAAGTATTTGTTCAGTTTATGGATTTTGTAGATCCTGAATTTCTTTACCAAATGATTAGGTTTGCATCTTTTTGAGCAGATATATTTAATATTTTGCTTAGGATCTGCGTTAAAATGTGTTAATTTATTAGCGAATTTGAACACCAATATTAATATTTGTAATAATCTACATAATTTCAAATGTTTCCACGTAGATATGTTTCTAAAAGTACTATCATAGCTAACGTTTCTGATATAATTGGTTTTGAATAACATCCTTATTGCAATCACTCAAACAATGTAGACCACATTCAGCGTCCTGGGCAAGACGATAAACTACATCTGCGTCATGGGTTTGACGATACACTACATCTATGTCCTGGGTAAGACGATAAACTACATCCGCGTCCTGGGTAAGACGATAAACTACATCTGCGTCCTGGGTAAGACGATAAACTACATCCAACAGAAAAGCCTCTTATTAGGAGGTTTTGAGGACCGTGGAAGAGGTGCCTTAATTGCTGGTGTTTCCAGGTCCATCCTTACTCGGAATGTTAGCACCTTATCAAAAAAACTACAGATAAAATGTAGAAAAGGAGAAAATACTTCTGTGAATAGTTTTCAAGAAATTGGTACGAATTTTCGAAGCAAAGTCCATGGTAACAGCAAAGAATAGAACAATAACACCAGCCCAAGACATTCTCTTGATGTGCGATCGACTTTGATGTTCCTTTCAATGTTCATTTGGTGTTTTCTTTAAATTTCTTCTGCATTGATTTTCTTTCTGACCGGGGCGACCTGGGTTCCAGCAACGGACGTTCGTCGACACCTTGAATTAACTCCTGGGTCCCCTTTTATTAACTATATGTAGGCCCCAAATTCTCTTCTCGGAATTTGGAGGGGAACCTTCTGATTGTTTCTGGATGAAAAAAACGCATCTGTTTTCCCACAAATCGAAATGTATCAAAAATATTTTGAAATTCAAAAATTAAGAAAGATCTCAACGCAGCGTTTGATTTCTCTCAGAAAAGCAAACAATACACACTCAAGTAGATTAAATTCCTTACAACAGTTCGAAATTCCCTGAAGCTTCCCTCGATCGACAATCAACTGAGGAACCCGGAGTACCCGGAGTACCCTACGATGATAACACAGTGATAACGACAACAAAGATGATGACATTATTCAGCGTATAAAATATATTGCAGTTAATAGTTACTCTATTCCCAGCGATACATAATACACTGAATATTGTCTCTGTCTATCGCTACGTCATATATTTTCAAGACATAGATGATCATGGCTCCCCACTACTTCCTGTCTTCTGTTGATTCAAGTCACATTTATTCCTACTACTAATATTAGTACCAGCAATTTATTCATATATTTAAAGTGGGTTATCCATGTTTTTCTTTCTATTTCTATCCTCTTCAATGTGCGTTGGGAGTGTTAAATTCCCCAAGTCTTTTCTTCTCATTACCTGTGCTAAATTTTAAATAACTTTATTCATGGATACTACTCTGGTTAAATTTTCCTGTTTCTCTTTAATGAAGCCTAAAGTTGAGGTATATGCTCTTAAGTATTAGTAGTGCCGATAGATTGTTCATCTAAATTGGAATTTAATGGTCAATAGATTAATTATTGTGACGCGTTACAATTTCCAGATTCGCAGGTAGGGCTTTTAGAACTTCTAAAATGACAATTTTCAATCTGAGTGAGTGACATCTACAGAGAAGATTGCCTCAGGTGAATGGCATTTCAGTACAAACTGAATTTTTCTTTCAGGCTGGGTTTGATAGTTGTCTCAATAGAATAGATTAAAAAAAAAACAGGCAGACATTGAAACATTGTTTTTTTAATAAATTCTCAAAAGAAAAAAAAACATTCATTGGTCCTATGAAGTCACATAGTCAAACAACTACACATTTAATAAAATCTTTATTATTACCATCTTCCTGTAATTCTCCATAGCAAGCTAATCTTCGTCTCTTTCGTGCCGTGTCCCTTCAGGACGTTGACGATGACGGGTCTCTATAATTTCCTTTCCTTTGTAGCTTTTAATAACTTTGATTTTTGCTATCTCCCTCAAACCCTGCTTCACCATCCATTCACTTGAGCTCGGCAGATAGGTTGTGTCGCTTCCTTGCTTCTATAAACTTCAATCTTTCCTGTTTGTATCAAGTTTACCAAACCGCCTTTACTCATTATGTGTTCTAGAAATTTCAGCAGTCTCTTTTTGATGTAACGTATGTGTCATTAGGGTTGCCATTCTATTATTCATCGTTGCTCACATTTTCGTTCCATGATATTCTCAGCATGCTTCTGTAGAACGTAATTTATGTTGCTTCAAGTCTCTTCATATATGAGAAGATTGTCCATTATTCACTGTCATATAGGAGGATTGATACTACATAACAGTTAAGTACTCTTTTCTTTGTTTCTGTTGCTTCAAGTCTCTTCTTCATTTGTGAGGAGATTGTCCAGCATTCACGGCCATATAAGAGGACTGACCACTACATAAATGTTCAGTATTCTATTTTATCCATATTTATGAGATGAGGTATTATGTACACTATTTACATTATTTGGACTATTGTCCTCATCTTTCAGGCCATATTTATTATTCAGGTGGTTGGAATGTCGAACTGAACCCTTTATTTCGCTCACTGGGGTAGACTGTTCTAGTACCACGTGCCATGTTTAATGGATGTCAGTTATCAGTTATCTCCTATTAATTCCTCTCCCACTGCCTTAACCGGGTATTGAATTCACACTGTTTGGGTACTGTCACTGGATCTAGCCAACGCCTTTATCCACTGTGCCATGTGTCCTTGAGGCACGTGGCACCAGAACAGTCTACTCCAGTGAGTGAAATAAAGGGTTCAGTTTGACATTCCAACCACCTGAAGAAGGCCGGAGCGTACAACAGCCGAAACGTTGTAATAAATATGGCGACAAAGATGAGGACAATCGTCAGAGTAATGTAAATAATGTACTCTTGGGGGTTTTTTTGTGGGGGTTCTGTTGCTTCAAGTCTGTTCTTTATCTGGGAGGAGATTATCCAGCATTTAATTTCATATAAGACGACTGATACAGGAGGCTTTTTCGTTGAATCATCCTCCCTACCATTATTTTCTCCGTTAATATCTGCACTATTTTTTTGCTTGATTCAGAGTGTAATATCTGTTTTCTGTCTGTGAAAAAACATCATGATATTCGGTGTAAAGAGAGATTTATTGGGAGAACAAGTATGTGGAGGATTACATTTTGGAGAGGAAATCATACAGAAAAAAATGAGAAAAAAAAAAATATATATATATATATATATATGTATATATATATATATATAGAGAGAGAGAGAGAGAGAGAAAGTAGTAACTTATAAAAATGAAAGCAAGCTTTTTTTTATTTTTGGCTTCATATCACACAATAACAAGCAAAATCCTGTAGAGATGGATGGGATGCATAAAATATAATTCTTTCGGGAGAGATTTTACAAAGTAATATTGATTAATTCATTTTCTAGATTTAACAACCCTTTGTAGGTTATTTAAAGCCAGAAATTATGCTTAGATTATAAGAATATTTTTGGAGATAAGGATTTAGTGATAAATGTCTTACTAATTAACCTGCACCTGGAGCGGAGAAGAGGTGAATTCATACCTATTCTGAATTTGATAAATAAACAAAAAATTATAGTGTGTATATAAAGTGGGGGACCAATTCTATATTACAATCAGTATATAAACTGATCCCTCACTTTTGGCCAATGTATTTTCTATACATTTATATTCCAGAGAATGTAAATAAATACAAAAGACATGCTTATGTAGACAATCAGTATTTTCATTGTATTCATTTTCTACGGATTATCAACACTTTGCAGGTTATTTAAAGCCAGAAAATATTTTTAGATCGAAAGAATATCTTTTCTAGATAATAATGATTTAGGGATAAAGTCTTGGTAATTAACAAATAACTGACAGAGAAGTGGCGGATTCATATTTTTCCCAAGGGTATTTGCGCCGGAGGCAATATAACGAACCCAACTGGAATTGGAACTCAGCTCTTCAATTAACAATTTCGATCCTGGTGACACATCGAGGTACTGACCAAGCTCGATGTTCCTTAACTTCGGGGGTTGTACGGGTTCGAATTCCTCTTGTGTTTCTTATAGTCACACGTACAAATACCCTTGGGAAAGGCATGAATCCACTTCTTTTCCTTTCAGGTTTGGCTCAAATAGTAAGACTTGCACCAGAAAACCATTATGCCACAAAAATTTCTTACAATCCAAAAATATGTTTCGGCTTAAAAACAAAAACCTCAAAAAGTTTATAAACGGTAAAATCAATTAAAAAGTTTATAAGCGGTAAAATCAATTAAAATTTTATAAGAGGAAAAATATCAAATCAATTAAAAAGAATTATTCAGAAAATGTATCATATCTGAAAGGGAGACACGTGAAGGAAGTACTGGAAAAAAAAGTAAAATTTGATTTTATTCACAAATCTGTTTGACTTACAATTTAATGAAGGACAGTAGTATTTCCATAATTGCTTCTGCATTTTTGACAATGGTTTTGATTAAAATTAAAAAGTGCATGCTTATAATAAAAAAAAAATAATGATTTTCATTTTATAGTGCTAATGGGAAAGCTACACAAGAAATAAAATGTGCAGCTTTCATTTCTCCAATTTGGCACTATTATCTCTGTCATATAGTAACACGTTAATACATTGACGGAACAGAATAGGTGAAAGAAAGAAAGAAAGAAATGACAAACATGCATTATTCTCAAAGATTTTTTATATACCACTAAGTCATACAATAAATTAGATGCAATTACTTGTCAATAATTTGTCCCGGACATTGAAATTGTAACATATGAGTATAACAGGCAGAGTGGAAAGGCAAGAAATGAGAGGGTCTTACTTGTAATAATTCACGAAACAAAAGCCGCCAGCGCAGAGATATGTTCTACTGGCCTCGTTTGTTCTCCCCTGCCTCTGTGGGCTTGAGATAACTTCCGAAGTATTATACACACACACACACACACACACACACACACACACACACACACACACACACACACACACATATATATATATATATATATATATATATATATATATATGTATGTATAATAAAAAAGGCTTAAACACTAATATTCCATGGTCATAATTTATTCTATTGGAATCGTAAATACGATCCAATTTATCAGACCCACAAATTCAAAAAAGAAAACAGAAAAAACAACTATCTATATATATATATATATATATATATATATATATATATATATATATATATATATATATATAGTAAAGTAATATGTATGCATATAAATAAAGGAATGACAAACATATGTATGCATACAAATAAAGGAATGACAAACATATACATATATATATATATATGTGTGGGGGATGTAGTGCAAGTAATATGTATGCATATAAATAAAGGAATGACAAACATATATTATTCTCAAAGATATTTTATATACCACTATGTCATGTGAAGCATTATATGCAATTCATCATCATCATCATCATTATCATCATCATCCTCCTCCTCTTTACTTTTATAATCGTAGGGGAGGGATCCAAATGCAATAGCCATATTGAATCTCCGCCACAACGGTCTATCAACGGCAGCCATTAGCAATTCTGGTAAAGTTATACTTGTCCATTGTTTGACATTGTCTAACGAGCTTCTTTTTTTTTCGCCTTGGCGCCCTCTCCTACTTCAACCTTTAACGGTGCTTTGCATGACAGTCCTTGCACAGGCTGTCGTGACATGTAATGCATGCAAATGACGCCATTTTCTCCATTTGACACTGACGAGAAGA
Organism: Acanthosepion pharaonis; assembly: GCA_903632075.3. Lineage (NCBI taxonomy): Eukaryota > Metazoa > Mollusca > Cephalopoda > Sepiida > Sepiidae > Acanthosepion > Acanthosepion pharaonis. The sequence goes on along the minus strand of CAHIKZ030000718.1, from coordinate 719,218 downwards.
GGTGCCTTGTGGCCCGCGAAACATACAACGCTTTTCCAAACAAACGCATTCGTTTGATGTTCCCAATAGAATATGTCAAGGAGTTTTCTCATGCATTTTCCTCAAACGCTTGAATTCTTCTCTCTGTTTCTGACAACAGTGTTTACGTTTTACATCCATATAAGTGAATGGAGAATACCTGCGTCTTCTATAGTCTGTACTTATATGTAATTACTTGTCATTAATTTGTCCCACACAGAGATTGTAAAATAGGAATATAAGAAGAAGAATATAACAGAAAAGTAAGGCAAACAACATGAGGGTCTTACTTGTAATATTTTCAGCGAACGGAGAGCCGCCGGGTCGGTGTTATTTTCTAGAAACTTCTAGGTGCAATGCGTGTTCATTTGTTTTTGACTAAGTATTGTCGGGTTCAGACGAGGTCTAGCGACTTAGCGGTCTATTATCTCCAACTGTCGTGAGCAGACATGTTTTGCTCTAGTTGTGCTAAACTCTGGTTTGCCCCCCCCGAACTCATGTCACTTAACAGCTATTATTTGATCCTTGTGATTTCTTCTTAACCAAATTAGTATAATCCCCCTACGCATTCTTACAGTTCCTTTAGATCTCTGCAAGACGAATTCAACTTCCAGCCTAGTTTCTTGTAATTGGTACTAAAACCTTGGGAAAAGCAGAAATCCTTCTTTCCACCCCTCCAACTGTGTCTATGAAAGAACAAAATAGATTGAGATCTTTAGTAAAGTTATGGAAACCAGTCTAAGAGAAACCAAAATCTGAACTCAGTACTCTGCAGAAAGCATTTAAAAAGCACTCCGCTATTTTTACCAGAATATCATACCACTCCTCACAAGGTAATGTTTTGTGCATATATACAGGAGGGACACATTATTCTTAAGACACTTATCTAAATCTACAATTCTCAAACTGTGTGTGTGTGTGTGTGTATATATATATATATATATATATATATATATATATATATATATATGGGGGGGTTGTGTGTGTGTGTGTGTGTGTGTGTGTGAGTGTGTGATATTGTTTATGCATTTCGACAGTTTTCATCCGATTTCAATGAAATTTTTTGTTTGATAGATAATGCTTCAGTGCCAATTTTGAGTCCAAATTGTTGACGACAATGGCTCTCCACTACTTCCTGTTCATTATAACTCTGAGCAACGTTTTACTATTTACTATTTGTTCTTGGATATATATCTTTCATAAAAATACTTTAATAGAAATAATGTGTGTGCATATATATATATATATATATATATATATATATATATGTGTGTGTGTGTGTGTGTGTGTGTGTGTGTGTGTGTGTGTGTGTGTGTGTGATCGGATGTTGTTTATACGTTTCCACAGTTTTCATCCGAACGCTTCTGGGCGCGAGGCTGAAAATGATGATCAAAAGACTCAACGGCTGAGGAGAAACGCCTCTTCAATTGCTGCTGCGCGTGAGGCCGAAACAAGATTTAGAACGCAAAAACGGCACTTTTCCGGACCACCCACCCCATTCAAATTGTTCGCCCCCCCCCCTATAGGGATGTGCCTCAGTTGCACCCATTTGTTGTTACTAATATTGATTTTCGGATGAGCCGACTGTAAACCTAAACTGCTCCAACTGAACGGCAAAAAATTCCCTGTAATGAAAGGCCCCGTTGAAGGCGGGTTATACTGCTAGTTCTTTTATAAAAGAGAATCATTTCTAAAAAGATATTTATTAACTTGTTCATTTGATATTTTCCAAAATGATTTCCTTCTTACGCACCCACTTTCACGTGATACTTGGCATCCCTGAACGGCGCCCTAAGAAACGTTTCTTTCTGCCCCCATCTTTGTAAAGGAAATAAAAAAAAAACATACACATACACACCGTAAATAAAAAATGCGTATACCATAATTTGATAGGGCAAAAAGTCTTTGACGCGGTTCTCTGCTTCGTCGAAGTCAACGTTCTTGATGCATTTAAAATATAACTTCCAGACATGTAATTTTACGGTTTAATGCAGACGTAGGTAGCACTTAACAAGTTCCACGGGCATCAAAGTAAAATGGTAAAGTCAAATATTTGGATGCCGTCTATCGATTAAATTACACTGATCGATATATATCTAGGTAATCATGCTAAATTGTCTTGAGATGTTATCGATTTCATATTGAGTTCAATGACTCCACTGATCCGTGAATATTTATGCGAAAATTCGATAAGAATTATCAGACACATACGGATGCTGCTCGAGCCAAATTTCTCTCGACATATAATTCATATACTTTCATCAGCGTTCCAAGAAGAAATGCGTATCGCTATATTTACAGGCACATACATACTAATATACAGGGTGCGGCTGGTATTTGAGGACATACAGTTTTAAGATTAATACTGCATCCCACTAACGTCTAATGCTTTTATTTTTTCAGAAATCAAGAATGGCAAACCCTATGATAAAAAATGAAATGAAAAGGCATGCTGTGATTGTGGCATTAATGGCTGATCATAGCGATTTGGATATTGCACGATGCCTCAGAGTTGCAAGATCGTTTGTCCACAAGATACAAAAAGAGTTAGAAGACGCTGACAATTCCCCTTGTCTTTATCAAAACGTACTTTATGATAAAGTGAGAACATCCGAATTTATTCAGGAAGTCAAGCAGACAATTTATGAAAACCGAGGTCAATCAATGAGGTCAATTGCCAAAAAGCTGCATGTGTCGGAAAAAAAGTATCAGAAGGAGTGTTCGATACAAGTCCTACATGATGAAGAGAAGTCAATTTATGTCTGAAAAAAACAAAACAAAAGAAAACCGTTTAAACAGATTCAAAAGGCTTTTAAACAATTTAAAAATCCTTCAGGAGCTGGTGTGATTTGTTTTGTTTTTCTCAGATGTGAAACATTTTGATCAAGATCAAAAACTTAACAGAAGAAATGACAGATAGCATTGTTCAGATCTTTCTGAGGTGCCAAGAGTAATGCACACAAAATTTCCTTCAAGTGTTATGGCATTGGGTGTTGTTAGCAATGAAGGACATGTTATGCCACCCCACTTTTTTCCGCAAGGTTCTTAGAGTAAATGCTGCTGCTTACATTGAGGTTCTAGAAACAGTTGTCAAGCCCTGGATTGACAACATATGCAATGTTCAGGACTTACATGTTCCAGCAATACTTGGCTCCATCCCACAAGGCTCTACGAACACAAGAATGGATGGCTGACCATTTGTACGACTACATCACACCCAACATTTGGCTTACTAACTCTCCAGATCTCAATCCACTAGATTATTAAGTGTAGAGCGTTGTTGAGAAGGAGGTTAATAAACAGCCTCATAATACCAAAGACTCTCTTAAAGCTGTAATAATTCGAGTAAGGTCTGACATAAATACGGACCAATTAATCAGAGCTTGCAGCCGATTTCGATCTCGTGTAGAGGCAGTTATTGATGCTAGTCGTGGTTTTATTGAATAAAATTAAATAATAATTAGCTAAATTTCATGTTTACTTGTTTGTAATCAAATATAATTATGTTCATTTGTTCAGCAAGTTTTTTTTTTTACTAATCCATAAAATCTGTCGTCAGGTACCAGCCGCACCCTATATATATATATATATATATATATATATATATATATATATATATATATATATATATATATATATATTAAAGACATTTTTTATGTTTAACGTTCTTTTTATGAAAATTTCTCAGACATTCAGGCCGGTAAGTGTTATTTAATACTGTTTATTATAAACAGAGCATTTACTTAAATACTTGTATCTATAAAAAAGAACGTTAAACATAAAAATGTCTTTAATAAATAAATTGTCGGACTTTGTCCATTTCTTAATATATGACGTCATTTCTTTACATTTGATACGCCAGAGCAGTTATGAATGTACGAGATTCATGGAAGATTGAAGTTTATAAGTATTAAATTCGACCTTGCCTACCGAACGCTCCTTTGTGGCCGAGTCGGTTAAGGCATGTCAGCGTAAATGACGGTTCCGTATAGGACGAATATTTTCTATGAAAAATTCAGGCCGGTAAATGTTATTTAATACTGTTTATTATAAACAGAGCATTTACTTAAATACTTGTATCTATAAAAAAGAATGTTAAACATAAAAATGTCTTTAATAAATAAATTGTCGGACTTTGTCCATTTCTTAAATATATATATATATATAAGCTGCAGCAATAAAATCAAATGAGATGTAGCAGATTCAATAGAAAAAGCCTTTCTGCTTAATTTTTCATAATGTCTTACTAATTTGCGAGTAAGTTGTGACGAAGTATAAATATTTTATTTTAAATTTCCCTAAAACCTCCGTGTTACTAAAATGTTGTAGAAATACCAACGGCAATTGACTCCTTTTCGTTGAGATAGTCACGGGGATCACGTGACGGCCAGCGAGTGAAGTCAGGGGATACAGTGACGAAGAGCAGTTGCTATGTAGAGTCCGGAGAATAAGGACGTCGCTAGTCGTTACAGAAAAAGAAAACACATAGCCTAACAAGTTTCATACAGAAACCGCCGTAAATCCAGTTTTCCATTCCTGAAAGGTTACAAGTAAGGTTCCCTTTTTTTTACACAGTTTCTTGTTACATATATGTTATAATTTCTCTGCGTGGGACACGTATAAATTTGTATATCAGTGGCGAAGGATAACGACTCTACAAACGACTTGATATTTCAATGGTTGCATAAGAAAATGAAACCCTCTTCGCAAAAAGTTGTAATTTTGATTTAATCTTGTTCACAATTCATCAAATTAAGTTACCGTTTTCACGAAATGTGAAAAGTTAAAATTCGTAATTTTGACGTTGGCGTCAAAGATGAGAAAATTTAATAATGTAAATAGTGTAATATTTACATTATTCGAACAATTTTTCTCATCTTTGACGCCATATTTATTACAACGTTTAGACTGTTGTACGCTCCGACCTTCTTCAGGCGGTTGGAATGTCGAATTAAACCCTTCACTTGGGGTAGACTGTCCCTGTTCCAAGTGCCATGTGAGTTATCAGTTATCTCCTGTTAATTCCCCTCTCCAAGTTCTCCACTGCCTTAACCGGGTATTGAGCTTGAGGACACATGGCACAGAGGATAAAGGCGTTAGTTAATTCCAGTGACAGGACCCAAAGAATGTGAGTTCAACACCCGAGTTTCTTAGGCTGATTGTCCGATAGATTTCGCATGCAATTACCTTCTTAGGCAGCGCAATGAAAATCGACTTAATTCCGGTATTTCACCTTTGTCGTATATATCATTTATTTTTTCAATACCGAAATCAAATATGTCTGTCAACATCTTTATTACAATCCCATGTTGTTCGTCTACTGTGTTCCTGTTGGATTTGGCCAGTGTCGATTGCACTTCAGAATTTATATTTTTTTACCAGTGTCTTCACCAAAAGTGTTGTGAGTTCAATACCTGGCCACAGCAGAAATGGACAAAAACCTTGAGAGCTGAGTTACTAATGGGAAATAACTGAAATTAAAACAATCCAGAAAAGACATGGCACGGGGGATTAGAACAATCTACCCCGTGCATTAGATAAAGGGTTCGATTTTAAATTCCAACGTATATCACCTGAAGAAGGGGTCCGAAACGTCGTCAATATGACAGCACCGTCCGAACAATGTAAACAAGGACAATACACAGAAACATAGCCAGAGATTATTTTCATCGCTTGCACTTTTAATATTTTTTTTCATTCTCAAAATTATTCCTGTTATATTACATATGTCTTATTATTTCTTTTATTTTTTTGAAAATTCTTCTATGACATATTTTTTCTTTTTATTATTCTCAGATGGCCCTATTACTTATTTATTGTTTTGTCATGCCAGTTCAACGTCTTCCATTGTTCCGTTCTAAACTCTCAATAATTTTACAATGTCTTTTATTCTCGTTTTTCACGTTCTATCTTTTTGCAACTCACTGTAATTTACGTATATCTGGAATTAAGAAATATCTAGCAATACCTGCATTTTTATTTGCATTTATTTACAATATTGGGAGCAACCCTCAAACTATATAATAAAATCACGCCCAGCCACATGAGCGATTGAAAATATTTCGAAGAATAAAAACTTAAATCTGCAGGATGTATTTCTCATGTCAATAGGAGGCGGAAACGTTGACGCCCATCCTAAAATCTAGGATAGATATATGTCTATCCTGCTATATTTATTTATTTCCCTATCTCTTTTGTTAGCAAACTATATATATATATATATATATATATATATATATATATATATATATATATATATATATATATATATCTTGCGTTCCATTTACCCTACCATAATAACCTAATATATCTGGCCGGTATATTGTTTCGATTGAAATTTCGGTCTCAAGGGATGTATACGTACGTATTATTTTTGTAATCTCTACTTATTATTTGTAATAAGGACTCGTTCATTAGACTAACTAATTTGGAATCGAGTTGGTTTCTCCTGCCTAAAACAAAAAACCATATCGGCCAATTTGATGTATAACTCAATATCAAAAGACCCAAACTTTAAAGGAAAATTTCTCGGCCGGGTCAGTTGGTTGAAGGTTGCTCCTACCCAACCATCACTTCTTTTTCATAACCACCCACTCTATATCATCTCTTCACTTTCCCTCCACCTATTAATCTAATATATCCGTCCGGTGTATCGTCTCCATTTACTAACGAAACTTCGATCTGAAGAGATGAACATTTCGGTGTTCACGAAATAAATTATAATCGAAATGCATAATTAAAGATACATTTTCTATGATTATCATCATTATTATTAATATTATTATTATTATTATCTGTAGTCTACATTGAGCTGTCCCTGTGTTTATATCATCCTTGGAATTATCCATATTAGTCACAGACTGGTAAAACTTATATATATATATATATATATATAAAATAGCAGAAATTTTTTTTTCTCCTGATGATGGACAGGAATCTAAATGAAATAATAATAATAAAAACGAAAGAATATTAATCTACAACCCAGTGTGTGAAGATTTTAATTTTTTAATATTTTTTATTGTTCAAAATATATATATATATATATATATATATATATATAGATAGATAGATAGATAGATAGATAGATAGATAGATAGAAAGATAGATAGTGGAGAGTGAGAAGGCAGTTATATATCTAATATATATATATATATATATATATATATATATATATATATATATATGTGTGTGTGTGTGTGTGTGTGTGTGTGTGTGTGTGTGTGTGTGTGTGTGTACGTGGGGGGTGTGTGTTTATATAAAACATTAATGTTCACAAAAATATGACAGAACTTTTTATATGTCCTAAATATATATTTTTTTTTTTTTAGGTACAAGTATTGTGTTGTGGTTTTTGTGTTTTCTCACAAATTATAACTTGGATTGATGAATGCAAATTATCGGATTAGTTAATGATGTGAAATGATTCACGGAATTGTCGAATATTGTCAAAATAGGACTCCCGGTTTAGCGAAATTCAAATTACTGCTCATAAACACGCACATTCGCTGACCACTCTCGATAATTCGTTTCTTCTGAATCCCAGCGGCTGATTCGGTTAACAGCACGTCCGGCCAAATAACGGCTTCTGTAATGAATACAGGTTCGATTCCTCTTGGAGGATTCATATTTTTCTTGCGAGATTTCTTGAATATTCAGCTGTTTAATGTAATTAATACTTTTTAATAAAAATCAGAGCATCTAATCAAATAACTTGTAGCCATACAAGTAACGTATAACTAGAAAATATATTAAAATATATGTCGGATTTAATCCATTATATATTATATATTGAAATTGTTTATGTTAGGTTATGCTTTGGAGCAAAAATGAATTATCATGAAATGTGTGTTTATAAGCATCAATTTGTACTTTGCTAAAGCGGAGTCTTCTGTGGCTGAATCGGTTAACAGCACGTCAGACCAAATGACGATTTCCGTATGGTATACTGTTGTGGATTCCGAGATGAAATTCGGTCTCCAATGAATGACAAACGCAGGAATTAAAGATAAGAAATTAAATGTATCTACACAATAATACATTATTACAAACTATAAACGCACAATTAAAACATTACATTACATCGCCATTTGTCTTTGAAATCATTCTTAAAGAATCTAACTGATAACTGATATCTATCTAATACAGAGAATACATTCATAAAGAAGCGAGCCATAAATCAGAAATCTGCGACCCCCGCTTCGGTGGTTATGCAATTGGAGATGATAAAATAAAACGAATTAATAATCAAACGCACACAATTACAAATACACATTGCCATTCGTTGGCCACTTAAACATCCAGAACCTTCAAAAGCCTGCATACACATAGAATTATCCAGAGTTTTAATACACCTGTCTGCCCAAGGAGAACTGGCCCAGACATAGCTGCAAATATCAGCGTTTTCTGTCTTTTTATCTGTTTTCAGTGTCTGACGAAGATTTAATAAAAGTAAAACATGTTAGATTGATACACGTTCCTTATTTGTTCTATATATATATATATATATATATATATATATATATATATATATATATATAAAGAGAGAGAGAGAGAGAGAGAGAGCGCGTGGTTAGAACTTTTGCTTCCTGACCACGAAAGCCGGATTCTCAGCATAGTTTTTTTTGGTTTTTTTTATCGGAGTGGGACGATCCATTTGAAAATTCCGACGAGTTGACCCAAGCCTTGTGAGTGTAAGTGGGTAGACGCAACACTTGGGGGCTGTCTATAGCTGTGCTAGCACGAAGTCACAAATCATCGTGACCGAGTGTTTGAATATTTTGGCGTTGTTCAGATTGTTGATCATGCTAGATATCACACTTTCTCACAGAAACTGTAACTAAAATCTGATCAGCAGAGTTGCGGTAAAAAACCACAGGTTGGCTCTGTGGGTGTTGAAACAAATGAAGCAAATGTGCCAGAGCGATACCTAGAAAACGGATATCCTCGAATACGAGTGGCCAGCTATTATATATCTATAAATTGCCATCCGCAGACAAACTGTTTCGCTGTTTCACAGCTCATCAGTGTGGGTAGACGCCCGTTTGCCTCTAGCTAGGATCGAAACCCTGCCGATTTGGTGTCAGTCGGGGAATCTACCTCTAAATTGAAGATGTATTTAAGCTTTATTTTATATAAACACACACTAAGATAAGGAATAGATAGAAAAGGTTCATAAACACAAAATATTTTCCGATTATTTAATCTTCAAAATAATACTTTTTGAAATGTTCTGTTACTTTCATATATGTGTTTGTTTTTTATCGGTTAAATAAATCTCACGTGTTTTTGTTTTGTTGCGTTAGTCAGATTGCTTTTCTGAATTCTATTAATCATTTTTTTTTTGTTCCTTATTTTATAATTATTTTAATCAACACACACATACACACGCATATATATATATATATATATATATATATATATATATATATATATATATATATATATATATATATGTGTGTGTGTGTGTGTGTGTGTGTACATATAAGTATATATGCTTGCACATAAATATATAAATAATAAAAATTTGGGATTCGAAAAAATAATTAATTGCCTCACGCGTTTTTACGGCTCATCAACCCTTTGCTAGTTATTAAGGCCAGAAAATATTTCTAGATTGTAAGAATTTTTTATGATAATAAAGATTTATGGATATAATTCCTATTTATGTACCCTTACCTGGGAAGAGAATATTTGGATTCATCACTTTCCCATTGGTATATGCGCCCAAGTGAATATAAAGAACCCAACTGGAATTGGAACACGGCTCTCCGTTCAGGAATCCCGAGCCGTCATCCATTACACTACCAGCACTTCTCAGTTTACATATTCCCAAACGATCAGCCATGTAGGTTCTAACAAGCTTCGACATTGCTTAACTCCGGTGATCGTACAGTGTGATGTGGTTTTAAGCCGGAACAATGGTGTAAATGTAATTTAATATTTATATTTATTATGTGTGCCTGTGTGTGTTGCTCTAAAGTATGCGCCCAAATATACATTTACATGAAATATGAGTCATAAACGTTTCCAGAATCATACACAACAATAACTACCTGAAACTCACGTAAATGATATATTTCCATTGTCGGACAGCGACGACCGATATTTACGACATTCGTGTGGTCTATATTATAGATAAAATAGTCTTACATCTCTCTCTCTCTCTATATATATATATATATATACATATACATATGTATACATACATATATATATATATATATATATATATATATATATATATATATATATATATATATATATATATATTAGCGTGGAAAACAACTCGGAACAAAATAGACACCATGACGACGGTGGCAAATTTTTTTTTTTTTAAAAAGTCCAAAAAAATTTACAGAGGAGAGAATTTCAGTAAACAATAAATGTCTATATGTGATCAATCACTGTCAGCCCAGATATATTTACCTGCTTTATTACTTTGTCTATTTATTTTTTTTCTTTTTGCACCCTGCTTATATCGCATTGAACGACGCAATGGAAGAGTCAAACCTTCCCGTTTAATGAAGACGATGAAACTATTTACGACATGCGTTGTCTCGATGCGCATACAGGTGCTCTGTCTTCGACAGAACACGCTAAAATTTGTGGTTCTCACTCAACGGATTGATAATGGCTAGATTATCTTCGTTTTTTTAACTACTTCTATTTGATTCTCTTTAACTGTTTTCGTCGGCGATTAATACATGGTCGTAAATTTAACTGCTTCCAGCTGCCTAGAACGTCGACTAATATCCACCATGGTAGAATATTTTAAATAGTTTTACCCTAAAAGTTTATCCCACTTGATGTATATTATCTAAAAAACATATGTTGTTTAAAATTTCACTATATTTCTGAGATGAGGTATTATGTACATTATTTATATTGTTCGGACTATTGAAATTCCAACCACCTGAAGAAGGCTGAAACGTACAACGACTGAAACGTTGTGATAAATATGGCGACAATAGTCCGAATAATGTAAATAATGAAAATTTCACTATTTTAGAACTACTTGTATAACGTATAAAATCTGCTGTGAAGTAAAATTTGGCTAATATGAATTCGATTAAAGTTCTTAAATAGTTTCAGCAAATGGACACTTTAATATGGATGCAAAGCACGCCGTTCCGAAATATATAAACTGCCATTTGTATACAACTCCTTTCCCGAATCAATGATCAAATTGATTTCGAAAGAAGGAAGCATGTACATCTTAGCAAGCACTATTCTTCATCAAAACAGTCGTGGGTATGACAATAAACTACATCCGGCAGCATGGCCTCTGATCGGAAGATTGGAGATTTTGAGGAGCGTGGAACCGCCTCTTAATTTCTATTGTCTACAGGTCCACATTGATCGGGATGATAACACGTGTTAATCTCCCAGTGATGGAAAAATATTAAATCCCCAAATAAAACACTATGAAATTATAAAAAAAAAAACATTTTTTATAGTAAAAATACCAGCAATATATATTTTTATGTTAAAAAATAGCAGCAATATCTATTTATAGTAAAATTACCAACAGTGAATTTTTAAAGCAATATGAGAAACTACATTTTAAATGAAAATTACGAGCAATATATTTTATCGTAGAATTACCAACAATACATTTTATCTGTAGTGGAAGGCATAAAATGGCGCTCAAAATGTATTCTTCAAATTAACTACATTTCGGTATTACATAACCCATAGAGGTGTTGATATGCCGATGAAAAAAATCAACCAACCAACAATCTTTGTTGAAACTCGTGGGCGAGCTATCCACAATAAGAAAGAGAGAAGTGTACTACAAAGAACTTGAGGACTTTCAATAATACAAACAACTAAAATGTATAGCGTATGCAACTCGAAGAGAAAATAATAATATAATCAAGACGTTGACGTTTCACACAACTTCAAACAAAAGGTTAGGAAGGAAACTCCGAACATTAATGGAAAGAGGGATAATAGATACTGGGCATAAAGGTATTTCTGAGATGAGGTATTATATAGATTATTTACATTATTCGGACTATTGACCTCATCTTTGTCACCATATTAATTACAACGTTTCGGCTGCTGTACGCTCCGGCCTTCTTCAGGTGTTTGGAATGTCGAACTGAACCCTTTATTTCGCACATTGGATCCTCAAGGACACATGATACAGTGGATAAAGGCGTTGGTTAGATCCAGTGACATGGACCCAAAGAATGTGAGTTCAATACCCGGTTAAGGCAGTGGAGAACTTGAAGGGGGGAATTAACAGGAGATAACTGATAACTGATATCCATTAAACCTGGCACGCGGAAGTAGAACAGTCTATCCCAGTGAGCGAAATAAAGGGTTCAGTTCGATATTCCAACCCCCTGAAGAAGGCCGGAGCGTACAACGACCGAAACGTTGTAATAAATATGGCGACAAACATGAAGACAATAGTCCGAATAATGTAAATAATGCACTAGCTACTCGTTTGATTGATACCGAAAATTTCTTTTTAAGTAAATGGCTAATATTCTTCGTTATCTATATGCCGTATCATGATCTTCTATACGCCTAAAGGGACATGGCTAATTTTACCATTACCGATACCATTCTGCTTGCGTCTTAGAGGCGATGAAAACATGAAACCTGATCACTTACCAATATTCTATTCATGGTCATATGATTAAATTTCATTATTTTTTATCTGCCTTGAAACGGAGTAATTCATCAGGTATAAGGCTAGTATAGTGATTTTCCAAGCGTAGCTTAGACGTGGCACAAGGCCGAAAGAATGAGGCACCCAGTGAGGACCGAACTCACTACTCGGTCGTAATTGTTCTAATGAGACAAACTTGCTATCCATTACTCACCTCGAGGTGTACAAATAGTTATTTTCCAAGTCTATCTTAGATGTGGTACATGACCAAAAGCATGGGGCATCCAAATGATTTTCAAGGCGTAGCTTAGACGTGGCACAAGGCCAAAAAAACGGGGTACTCAGTGAGGATCGAACTCACTATTCGGTCGTAATTGTTATAGCGAGACAAGCTTGCTAACCATTACACCGCCTTGGGGTGCCTGGCAAATGGCTAGTATAAGGTAGCTCATATGAACAGCTTACATATTAGAAAGGGTCATTTGATTTGGTATCGGTGTTCTACCAGAAGTGAGATCTTGTTTTAGCACAAAGATGTCGGTTTTTATATTTATTTCTGAAGGGTCTTTTTAGGTGTTTTGGCCTGTATAACTAGAAGAAAATGACTTAGATCCTGGACGAAAACGGCTTCGGGTGTGTCTACCGTGTTAAGTATTCCCAAAAAGTAAATGGTGGCTTTAAAAAAATATAGATCCTTGATTTGGAGTCTTTCTCTGTTTTCCACCTGTGTAAATTTTAACATTTATTCAATCTATGAAAAGTGCATACAAAGGCGAATGACGGTGTACGACTAGAGTGGCGAACAGGAAACACGTGTTGTTGGATTGACTGACTTTCGCTATTTTGAGGGTTCAGGGAAACGGATTAGGGAACTTTATTACAAGCCAGAAGACTACATGGACGAAAAAATTGTTGTTGCTGCTTTAGTATTGTTTCTCTCGAAACAAATGCACTCTTGTCACTCAAGTTAGAGAATTACTAAATCAGATTGATCTAATGCCGTACAAAGCGGTGCATATTATAAGGATATGGAGGATAAATAAAGATTAACCTTCGAATAGAAGAAGCTAAAGTTTTATATGTCTGCGGATACTTCCACGATCACTACAACCTAAACCTTATTCGCAGAAATATATAGAAACAATGAAAAAATGTTCTGAATTCTTACGTAATATCAATCCTCCTATATAGCAGAGAATGCTGTAAAATTTCTTCAGAGATAAAAAAGAGAATTGAAGCAACAGAAATGTGGTTCTACAGAAGGATAGTGAGAATGCCATACATCGAGCAACGACGAAGTATTACAGAAAATGGAAACAAAAACGATGTTTATATATCACATCAGGAAGAGACAGTTTAGAATTCTAGGATGCATAATGAGGAAAGATGGCTTGAAACATTTGATACTCACAGGACAGTTTTAAGAGAAGAAGGTCAGAGGAAAACAACGAATAACCTGCCTAGTGATTAAATTAAATAAATGAATTAAACTTAGTAAATGAATAGGGGAGCAGGGTTTAGGTGAGGTAACAATAAGAGTAAATTTAGTAAGGATTTTATGTAGTTCTTACTAAATTTTCTCATTTTGTGGCAGGAGATTCACGATCATCAATAACTTCTAAGACACACAGAATAAGATGAAGAAAACGAAGAGGAATAAGAATAAGAAAAGAAATATCATAAAATGAATAATAATAATAATAATTATTATTATTATTTATTATTATTATTATTATTATTATTATTATTATTATTGATATGGCAGTCCCTGCTGACTGCAGTGTATCTTTGAAGATATTCAAAAAGCTATCAAAATACAAGGACCTTGAAAAAGAAATCTCAAAAATGTGGCACATGGGAACATTAACAATCCCCGTTGTAGTTGGAGCCCTCGGATTATTTGGGAAAGATTCCAGTAAACTAATTGAAGGAATTCCTGGAAGCCCATGCCTTAAAGAAATACAAAAAAAATGTTCTCACGAGTACAGCTCAAACCTGACGAAGGTCTTTGTCAATGTAATTATTTATTTTTTTTTTGCAGTGGAAAATGTCATGCTGCCAATTCTAACCTTAGGTCTCTGGTCGGGATCCCGGAAAGAAATAAGTACACATCAGAAATCAAAGGAAATAAAATAATAATAATTAAAAAGGTTAAATTTTTTTCTCAAGCTCTGTATAGTGATTTTCCAAGCGTAGCTCAGATGTGGCACAAGGCCGAAAGTAGGGGGCACCCAGTGAGAATCGAACTCATTATTCAGTCATAATTGTTCTAGCGAGACAAGCTTGCTAAAAATTACACCGCCTCGAGGTGCCCAAATAGTGATTTTCCAAGCGTAGCTCATGTGGCACAAGGCCGAACGTAAGGGGGCACCCAGTGAGTATCCAACTCACTACTCAATGGTAATTGTTCTAGCGAGACAAGCTTGCTAACCATTACACCACCTCGAGGTGCCCTCTCAAGCTCTGTATAATTTACACACGTTTCCTTTTCCTTGTTTACCAACTCTAAGTATTGGAACGAACAACTTACATAAATCATTTGAATTGAATTACTTACAACAAATGGTTTGCTATGAATGGAAAAATTTCAGTTAACTGTTTGTATCAAATGTTTGTATTGAATGAAACGTAAATATGCATTTTAAATTAATTTGAAATTTTTAAACGATACAAAAAATATTTACACCAAATTAATGTTTTCAGAGGTTTTTTTTTTCGCTTTAAACAATTAAATGTAAGGAATAGTTTACAATTTCAAAAGTAAGTTTTAGAGATTACAACTCATCTGAGAAAAATGGCGTGTAATCAGGATTATGTCAATCGCTAGAAGTCAAATACGTAATTAGAACTTCAACAGTGAAGTAATTAGAAGCTCAACCGAGGATGTATCTCTCCTCTCTCCCCACTCGGGTTTGGTTTTCACAAACAACTTCGCCTAGTCATACTTAATTAGTTCCCCATTGATCAGAACCCGCAATAAGTAGACTTTGGCCTCCAAGCGAGGCTATGATGTAATGGTCCTTTCAAATTCAGCATACGTTTGATATTTTCTTGATTGTTTTTCTCTGACGAAGAAAGCGTTCATCGCTTTTACGGAAATCGATGAAATCTTATATAAATTATTTTATAATCTAATCTTAATTTGAGACATGCCCAGAAAATTATGAGCGCCAAGTGAGATAGGTTCGTGTCGACCAGGCAAAGAACCTGGGGCCTGCGTAGAAATGATTATGTTTAGGAAGTTTAGGAAAAGAGCAGACAAATTGAAGTAGGCTTTTTTTCCAAGCAAAAGAAATATATATATATATATATATATATATATATATATATATATATATATATATATATATGAAATGAGAATATAAATTCCAACTTTCGTAACATTAATTTAAAAGAAGGGGTAGTACAATCCAATAGTAGAGCAATATTCTTTATTACAGGATATTACATTCAAACATGTAGAAAAAAACGCTACACAAATGCACTCATGTTTCGATGTGTATCAACACATTTCATCAGGCATTGTGCCGAAACGTGAGTGCATTTTCTACATGTATATATATATATATATATACGCACAAACATATATATATATATATATATATATATATATATATATATATATATGTCTCATTGAAAAATTTTTGAAATGTTTTGTCTACCTACGTTCAATAGGATGCTCTCATATTTACAGACAAGCTTTTTAGTAGCCTTATTAACGGTGTAGAGAAGATTACTATGTTGATACATATTCATTTATTCCTACGTCCTGGTATGAGGATAAACTACATCCGCGTCCTGGGTAAGACGATAAACAACGTCCTACAGCAAAGCCTCTGATCAGGAGGTTTTGCGGAGCGTGGAAACCACATCTTACTTGCTAGTGTTCCCAGGTCCAGCCTGACCCGGGGTGGTAGCACCTGTTAGGTTCCTAGCTATGGGAAAATAGTAAAAAAAAAAATGATATTACAAGCAATACATTTTTCGAAAAAAAGATATTACAAGCTATATTTTTTAAAGGAAACGTATTACCAGAAATAGATTTTTTTAATAAAAATTTATTACCAGAGATACATTTTTGAAAAAGAAATTGTCGGTATTAAATAACCAATTCAGGTTGATATGTCGTAAAGCAAAACAAATTAAACCAAAGCTTTTATTCCGATTACTTTCGATATTAGCACAATGTCATCATCAGTGCTTTTTATTGATTTTTTTTTGTTTTCTTTTTTGTTGTTTTTTTAAGAAAAAATTGTTGTGTTCATGTTAATCTAATTTGAAGTGAAAAACGGCAAAGATATGTACTGTGCAGTTTAATTTTACTTTCAGCAGATGTGCACTCCGGTCTTCTTTAGGTGATATACATTGGAATTTCAATGCGAACCCTTCATTTCATCCACCGGTGTAGATTGTTCTACTTCCACGTGCCATGCCTTTTCTGGATATCTCAGTTTGGGTTATTTCCGAAATGTCGCGAATATGTTAATAAAGATGATGACAACAGTCCGGACAATTTAAATAAAATAAGCAGTTACACTCATCTCAGAAATTTAGACAATTTTTTATTTTTTATTTTAGTCAATCACGTAATAGGTCACTATCTTCACCATACCTACATTTATATGCGCATATGTGTGCAGGCATTCCCATGTGTTAAAATTTATACCGTACATTTTCCAGTTTTTCTGTCTCTTTTACCATGTTTTTATCTATTTATCTCCTTTCACCTGTTCAAATGTCATGGGTGTGACGATAAACTACACCCGGTAGCAAGACTTCTGGTCAGGGGATTGGATATTCTGAGGAGCGTAGAACCACGTCTTACCTGCTGTTGTTTACAGGTTCACCCTGACCCGGAGTGGCAGCACCTGTTGCGGTCCCATCTATGACCTAAGTGTGAAACCCCCAAGCAAAAATTACCCGTATATTTTTATAGTAAATTTATAAAAAATACATTTTTATAGCAAAATGACATTTTTAATGTTATTTAAAAAAATATAAAAATACATTTCAATAGTAAAATGACCAACAATACATTTTCTGATCTACAAACTATATATCTAAAAACATACCTTTACCCCGAAAGTATAAAATGATGTACAAAATATCTGTAGTAAAAAGCATAAAATTACGTACAAAATATTTAGATTCCGTCATTAAATAACCCATATAGGTGTTGTTATGCTGATAAAGAAAATCAACCCATCAACCCATCACCTGTTCAAGTCTCATGTATCTCATATATATCTTTCTTTGGGTCATTTTCAGACGACCGTGTCACTTCTGGATTCAATATAGACTTCGAAGAGGAATTCCCACAGTAGGCTGACGTTAATTTCTGCTTGCCAATGAAGGCTACAGGACGAGGTATTATGTAGAATATTTTAAAATACACAGGCTAATAACACGTGGTGTGAAAATAAAAAATAAAAATAAAATTAACCTCCTGCATCAGTTAGTTTCCATAGTATAACCAGTGTAACAGCTTCCTTAAACAGATTCTAGATAAAATACAAAGAGGAATCAGCAATGTTGATCCTGATCTGGCAGTTAGTTAGATGCCAGGTCAGGACCATCGTCATAACGTAGCTTCCATGCATTTTTCTATAAAAACTTTCCTGGTAATTGTTTTAGTGGCTAGCTAAGTTTAAGATAAAACAGATTGTAAACTGGCCTTTGTCTACCCTACCCTTTTGATCTTGTGTTACATTTTTGTATTACACAAAATAAATATAACATTCCTCTGTGTTATGCCAGTTTTATCGTTGTATCTCCTCAATTGTTG
Source organism: Acanthosepion pharaonis (assembly GCA_903632075.3). Taxonomy (NCBI): domain Eukaryota; kingdom Metazoa; phylum Mollusca; class Cephalopoda; order Sepiida; family Sepiidae; genus Acanthosepion; species Acanthosepion pharaonis. The sequence continues at coordinate 700,790 of CAHIKZ030000718.1, read as the reverse complement.
TATAGGAATATAGTGTCGCTGCCGACACTTGGGTTTGAACATAGATCTCCAGTGAGCAAATACAGTCGATCCCATTTTGAATAAGTAGATCAAGTGATCATAAAGAAAAAAATATATGGGACTTAGCGTGGTGTCTAATGGATAACCATTTCTATTCTATGGTACAGGGGATTAATGCCTATTAGTCCCTTTTATTTCTGTCCCCCGTTTTGTTTGGTTTAATTCTCCATCCCATCCTTCGTCAGGTGGTCAGTGATATCAGTTCTCTGTTGGATGCGGGGCGCCTTTCGTTTCGCGTGTTTTCTTTTCGTATTTGTTGTTGTGCCTCAGTGTCTGTGTGTGTGCTTGGGATAAATGAATGTCTTATATTATTAAAGTCACGCATTGATTTCGTCCAGTGAACTGATGTTTCTGTCACAGTTAAGGGTGGTGGAGGTGGAGTTATTACTAGTACTATTTTATTTCATTTGTTGTATATAGTTTTTTGTTCATTTTTGTAAATATTCTGTAGGGTTTAGATTTTTCAATTGTTATTTTATTCCCCTCCCCGACAGACAATGAATTGTACATATGGGGATTAGTTAGGACGTTAATAGAGACAATGAGGTATTAGGGTGGATGTAGTAAGAAACGTAAGTAAAAATGCGTTGTTTTGGTGTTAGGAATATTATGGTATGTTTGGGTCAGTGTTTGTGGCTAGCTAAGTTTAATTCTAAGACAGATGAAGGCCGTCCTTTTCCCGATTCCCTCTTTTGGCTTTGTGCCACATTTTGTATAATCATGCAAATAAATATCACTTTCAACTATAGTACAAATTGTATATAAGGGAATTAGTTAAGACTACACATAGGCTTTGCGCTATTACGGTGGATATATTAATAATGGTAAGTAAAAATGTGTTGTTTTGGTGTAAGGAATACTGTGTTATGTTTAGGTCAGTAATTGAGGCTTGCTAAGTTTAAGATAAAACAGATTGAAAACCAGCCTTCGTCTACCCCAACCTTTTGATTGTGTTACATTTTTGTATTACACAAAATAAATATGACATTCCTCTGTGTTATTTAGACATTATGAATTTAAATTCAGTATTAGGTTAGGCGAAAAGTCTCATCATTGTATAATTGAAATGGGTAGATACACCTGTAAGTTTTATGTTAATAGTTTCTTCGCTCGCAGTTCTCCCATGTGATGCACTCTTGCAGACTCTTGCTCTCCGGTCAACTTTCATCTTCAAAATATTAAATGCAACGTCAATCTCTACCGTCTGTCACTTTAATATCTGTCCCTTTATCGTTCTCTCTCCTTAATTGTTGTATAGGAATATTGTCGCTGCCGACACTTGGGTTTGAACATAGATGGCCAGTGAGCAAATACGGTCGATCCCATTTTAAATAGATCACGTGATCATAAAGAAAAAAATATATGGGAATTAGCGTGGCGTGTAATGGATCACCATTTCTATTCTATCCTCTATCACTCTTTCTGCCCCCTCCTCTGTCTCTATAATATTTACTGTACTATTTCTCTATACTGATCATTATATGGATCATTATTCGGTGGTTACTTTTCAAGCAAGTGCTATTATTTCGAGTGTTATTCGAAGGCGTCTGACACCAGTATTGTTCAACGGTGTTAATCTGCGATTACGAAGTCTCTACTACAACGAGCATTACGAAAGTGACAACTTGTATTCGTTGGCATTGCACAGGCGATCCCATTATTGAAATAAGTGGATCACGTGACTATAGAGGAAATGCATATACAGGAAGTCACGTGACGTCTAGATTGATTGTTATTTCTACTCTATCTTCTGTTACTATACGGTTCGCTTTTTCTCCTCTCTTCTCTTCTCTATGCTAATTTCCGTTGGCGTTGGTTAGATCCAGTGACAGGACCCAAAGAGTGTGAGTTCAATACCCGCTTAAGGCAGTGGGGAACTTTCAGAGGGAAATTAACAGGAGATAACTGACATCCATCAAACATTGCACGTGGAAGTAGAACAGTCTACCCCAGTGAGTGAAATAAAGGCTTCAGTTCAAAATTCCAACCACCTGATGAAGGCCGGAGCGTACAACGGCCGAAACGTTGTGATAAATATGGCGACAAAGATGAGGACAATAGTCCGAATAATGTAAATAATGATGTTATTGATATTTTCACACGCAAAGTATGTATCTAAAGATATGTCTGTGGAATGGTAAAGAAAGTTTTATGTTTTTTTTTTCTCACATTTTCTCACACCCAATGCTCTCTTGAATCTTAGTGGCTTTATTGATTAAAAAAACTGATTGCGTATGTGCTTAAAGCTGTCAGTCATATCTGTACAAATACACAAAAAACATTTTAAAAGGCGAAATAGATAAACGGTGATATTATTTAAAAATAAATGAGCACAAAAGCCTTCTATTCTCTCTTTTTCAATCAATAATCAATCTCCATTAATCAATATTTCGTACACCCGGCGGCGTTGGTGGTGATCACGAATCTTCAGCGAAAACCGGTGGGTGTCCGCCTTAACATTCAATTCGAATCTACAGAGCGGTTTGGGGACTTACTAGTCGGAGGAATATGAAATCATTCCACCAAATCCAATGTGCAACAGAATTATTAGTTCTTACAGATATTTACGCTAGCTGACCATCACATCAGCAATGTCAATTCGATTCGTTTTAGTACCGTTCTTTGGTTGGTACTGTGCCATAGGGTTAGAATTCATAAGTGTATATCCTCTGTTAAATCTTCTATCTTGAAAGAATGGAAATGAAACAGAACTTTGGAGAAGAGAGAGGGGGAAATTCCCCAGGTGCAGGACATTTAGTCTCATGCTATTGACGGAATATATCAAAACGGTTAGAGAAGTATGTACTGAAGAGATCGGGATGGGAAGCTGTTATTGTTGTGTATGTCCAGATGCTAGATTTAATTTAACATCAGAGGCATGCAAATGCCAGCTGAGAAAAGTAGTATAGAATCAGATATAATGAATAAGGGGAACTTTTTTTTTTTATTTTGGAAAATAGGAGATAGCGATTTTCATCAGAATTTAAATGTTTATCTTGTGAGAAGGATGCAAAAAATAATTCAGACAACATAAAAAAAATATTTGTAAGCATCATCCATCTGGAAATGCGAACATAAATGATAAAGCCAAGTCTGTGTGACAGAAAAACGAATCATCAATATTCGAGCAAGATTGATTTCCTTAATAATGGCGCCGCTTAAAAGGGCCTTCGATTTTGTAATGTATTGGATGTCTCTGATGCATATGTCAGGGACTGTATATTATGTATTTCCGGGATTCTCCAAAATATTATCCGTGCCAATGGTTCGGTTCTCTTCACCCTCTTATGTTATATTCATTTACTCCCAAACAAGGCAATAAAGCCACTAAGACGCAATGTGGGAGAATACAAGAATAAAACTTAATTGAAGAGGGAGAACAATAAAAGAACAGAGAATAGAAAGACAGAAGATAATGATTGACATTGCTTTTAAATATGTGAGTATCAAAGTTAACTGGAAAACAAGAAGCTGGAAGTGAGGTGCAACAAAAGTAAATGTTAGCATAAAACTTACAGTTACATCGAGCCATTTCAACTTAAAATTATGAGACTTTACCGCCAATCTAATACTGCGATTAAACTCCTAAAGTATAGGTACCATAGAAAAAAAGTACATCTTAATTAACATTAACATATAGAAAATGCAAAGGCAAGCTATGCTACGACAATGAAAATTGACGGAAGCCGAGATGCCAGGTCAAATTATTCTTTGTGTTTTTTCTATAATCTATAAATACATAGCAGAAACACCACACCAAATGAAATATCAGTATTAAGATGAATACTTAATTTTCCTTTAACTCTTTCGTTATATGAATCAGATTATACTAATTTATACTAAGATTTTTTTTTAATTACTTTTTAGTTGACGAATTGTTTAGGTAGAAATTTGTCATAAACGTTGTGTATTAATCGTAGGAGAACTCATAGAGTAAGTCACTCTCAATTAATCTTCGCCTATTTCATCCGGGTGAAAGCTGTGATCACGTTGGTTTCGATGGTACACAATTACACTGAGCGTGTTACTTAATTTTAAACTCCACTTATATTGGTATACAGTGCAACCCCGGTTCTTGAATATCTCACATGTCAAATAAATCGGTTTTCGAACAGAATATTCGAGATGAAAATGCCTTGATTATCTAACAAAATTTCGCTTCTTGAACAACATTGCCGAACTGAGCCGAACCGATCCGAGCCGAACCGAGTTAACCCGAACGGAATCATTTCTTAGTCGACCGCCGTGTTGTATACATTCGTGTGTTGTGTTGTGCTTTTCTTTTCCAATTTTATTGTACTGTGCCCCTTTTTTATCTTCATTTGTCCTCAATCATGCCTCCAAAGAAAGCTAACAGTGATAATGGTAAAGGAAAAAGAAAAGTTAAGAGAAAAACAATTGTTAATGATATTGTCTCTACGATATTGTCTCTTCCTATTCAGTTTCATATGGTAAAATCAACGATCTATACTATTCTTATAAATGAAGAGACAATCATGTCTTTCCTTTCCCTTTTCCAAACAATAGCATCTCTTTCCTTCCTCTTTCTCTTACGCCATCAACTCTCCTACTTACAGGTACGGTAAAATTGAAGTGTTCGTCTATATTTTATTTGTTTAGTATTTAGTATTTTTTTCTTAGATTTAATGATTTTCTTTAGCTTTGTGTTTAAACTTGTGCAGAAAGTACTGTTGTATAAGTTTAAATAAGCAATCATCTTGGGACCAGGGACGGATTTATTCATTTTACATTGATTCCTACTGGAAAAATATTTTTGGTTTACGAACATTTCGGAATATTGTTGAATTCATAAATATTTGATAAGTTATGGTAACGTTCATTTAAATGCCGACATTCATTCAAGGTGAAATAGTCCTTATTTTTCATGATCTGTGACAGTTTTGTTTTTCACATTTTACTATCGTACCCTTCGTTAACTTGCAGTAACTTCTTGTATTTGCCGTGTCACCTCAGGCGCTCCACAATTTCCTCTCCTGTGCAGCTTTTAATAAACTTGGTCTTTTCGTTATTTTCCTAAACTCTGTTCCGCCATCCATTCACTCAAGCTCGCTATGTCACGCGTTGTTTTCCTCTGTCCCTCTAGCCTTCAGTTTGTCATGTGAGTATCAGATTTTCCAAGCCCTCTTTCCTCATTATGTAGGTCATGCTTTGTTTTCCTCTGTTCCTCTTACTTTCCTGTCTGTTCTCTGTGTCAGATCTTCTAAATACTCTTTCCCCATTATTTGCCCTAGAAATTCCACTGTCTCTTCCTGATGTTAAGTATAATTTATCTTTTTTGTATCCATTTTCTGTAAAATGTCATCGTTGCTCACACAATCGATTCATAGTATCTTCGCCATCCTTCTCAAGAATCACATTTCTGTTGCTTCAAACCTATTCTTCATTTTTGAGAAAATTGTTCGATAGTCACCGCCTTGTCGGAGGACAGATATCACGTAACAGTTTAGTACTCTTTTCCTTGTTTCTAATTTTTCTGTTTTCCTAATACATTGCTTAGCTTTTTCAATGCATCTTTGTCTATCCCAATGTGTCGCAATTTCCGTCCTCTGTTAAAACACTGCACAGATATTTTCATTTTTTCTACGTGTTTGATTTTGGTATCTCCGATTTGTAATTCTCATCAAAGCAGCCTGTCTGTAGTTACAGGACGTACCCTCTGAAAACAACCTGACAGATATTTATCTTGCCCATCGCCACTTGTTTTCCGGCAGTTTGAATATACTACTCTTACGCTGTCTTTCTTTATTTCTTTTTATGTGCCGTGTCCTTTCAGGACGTGGGCTATCATGGCTCTCCACTTTCCGCTATCCCTTGCAGCTCTCAACAAGTTCCGTACCCCTGCTTCCTCCCTAAAACCACGTTTTGTCATCCACTTGCTTAAGTCCGACAGGTATGTCATATGTTGTTTTTCCATTGTCTCTCTTTCCGTCTATTCGACCCCTGAGTATCAGTTTATCCAGGCCTTCCTTCCTCATTTTGTGTCCCCGAAACTTCAGCTGTCTCTTCCTGATATTAAGTATAAGCCTTCTAATTGTTTCCAACCATTCTAAGATTGCATCGTTGTTCACACGCTCGGCCCATGATATCCTTAGCATCCTTCTGTAGAACCACATTTCTGTCGCGTCGAGCGTCTTCTTCACTTTGGAGGAAATCGTCCAACATTCGCTGCTGTAAAGAAGAAGAGATGTCATGTAACAGTTCAGTATTTTTTTGTTTGTTACCAAAGAAATCCTTCTATGCTGTAGGCTTTTAATAACCAGTCTGCTCTTTTGAGGTTAGGTGTAGGTGGCTTTGTTTATCTGAATCAGTCAGTTAATAGACTTTTTCATTTTCACCTGTATACCGTAAGTTGGCGATTATACCTCTCCACAACCTCCTATTATCAGCAGTTATCCTTTTCCCATCCTTTTGCCATCCTTTCCTCTCCCCATTCTATCAACTATTCAGACAAGCTCGTCAGCTCGATATCCGTTGTCTACTCATTTGCATTCTACATAACACTAGCAGTTTTCGTCCGCTCGCTATCGCCTCGCAGAGAAAGATATATTCACTACTTGAAATATTTGAAACAAAACTTTTAGATGAATATTTCATTCATAAATTGGCTTGTAATAGTTATGGAAAGTTTTACAAATAGGTGCCATCTTGTTGAAAGCCAAGTAAAATGCAAATTTCAAGAACTTTTCTTCACTATATAATAGGATATTCCTAAACAGAACTATTTTTGATATGAAAATCAAAACAATCCTCGAATAAAAGAACAGTAATGAAGGGCAGTTCATTAATTAAATAATATTTTATAAATTAATATGCAAATTAGTTAAACCTAAAGTGTGATGTTGCCTAGAAATAAATAACATATAATAAACATATAGAGGTTTTTTATTCTGTAAATTACTGAATCTTTAGTTTCCCGCTTCTGGTTAACTTAGCTAGGGTATGCACGCTCATTGGCCCCGTTTATTTCTATCCCTATTTTTCTTTTGTTTAATTCCCCATCCCCTCCCTCGTTAGGTGGTCAGTAATGTCAGTTGTCTGGTTGTTGCGGGATGACTTTCGTTTCGTGTGTGTGTTTTCGTATTTGTTATTCTGTCTAAATGAGTGCGTGTTTGTGGGTGTATGCTTGTTTTTTTTTATAATGTTATAATCCCGCAATTATTTCGTCCAGTTAACTGATGTTCCTGCCACATGTAGGCATTGTGGGGTTTTTATTACTAACCCTATTTTGTTTTATGTAAATAGTATTAAATCATATTGTAAATAATCATTGTTTTTTTTTTTAAATTGTTGTTTTTTCCCCTCCCCACCCAGACTTTGAAATGTACATATGGGGACTAGTTGGGATTTCATAGAGAATTTGAGGTATTATGGTGGACGTAGTAAGAAAGGTAGGAGTGAATGTGTTGTTTTGGTGATTGGAATATTGTTGGTATGTTTGGGTCCGTGTCTGGGACTAGCTAAGTTTAGAATTAAGACAGAAGAAGACTGTCCTTCCCCAACCCCCTTTTTTGGCCTTGTGCCACATTTTGTACAAACGTACGAATAAATAACTATTCTGTAAATTACTATAAAGTAGATTTTAAACCGACCTTGAGACACATTCTGACCTCGTGTGGCGGGGTTGAATAAATATCTACTATAAAGTAGTTTGCAATGTGTTTATTTATCATCTCTCAGTAGCGTCTCTGCCTTTGGGCAGGAAAATTATCTGAGAAAAAGTTATACTGAGAGGTGCCGGCCCTGGGGAACAGCTGTCTGAGGCCGCTCCTTCTCATTGCACTAGAGAGAATGATCGGTGCACGCATCGAGGCCAGCGCAACCGACGGTTGCGGAGGATCGGGGAATTTTTGTTCCTTGCCCGGGTGTACGCGCGTCGGTCTCCCCACATTAAACGACCTGGTGTCACATCCTGACTTCGTGTGTGAGTGGGGGTATATACAAGACTATAAAGTAGTTTGTTATACGCTTATTTACCATCTTTAAGCTGTGTCTCTGTCCTTGGTCAGAGTTCACCCAGAAAAGGACAGAGTCGCAACTGAGAAAAATTATACTGAGAGGTGCCCAGCCCTTGGGTACAGCTGCCCGAGGCCGCGCCCTCTCATTGCACCAGAGAGAGGAATCAGCGCAACTGACGTCAATTTTTGTTCCTTTCCCGGGCGTACGTGCTCGGGTGCCCACTTTAAAAAGACCATGTGTCACAACTCGTCTTAGTGTTGAGGCAGAAGTAAATACCTACTATAAAGTAGAGCTGGTATTTTTAATCTCAGAATTCGTGGGAGAACTGGACCCCGATTTAGCATTTATTCATATAAATTCCATAATATAGGTTTTACTTAATTAGCTGTTATGTTTCATTAACTCTTCAAATGTTGAATGTATAACTAATTCTATTTTGCCATCTTTACACTACATAATACACTATTACACTATTATCTTATAAATTGCCCCATGTTGTGTCACCCATGAAATAAAAATAATTGTTTGTACGGAAAATATGGATCTACGTACATCAAATTGTCTTTAAATTAAGTGGCAGTAGAAGAATTATTTTTGAACTTTTAAAAGATAGACTTAAGCATAAATTCAATATTTTAATGCAATGATCACTTTTGAGTTCTTCTGTAGTTTATTGATGCCTAGCGCATCTACTCCTCCCTAGCTATTGTGATGATTGCCAAACCAAGAGTCTTCCACAGGAGCTAGCTTAAATGCTGCCTGATAGGTTTGCTTTTAAGCTAGCTTAAAATGTTAACTAGCTTAAAATTTTAAGTTAGCTGCAATTTTGGATACAAAAGGTAAATAAGGGTTACTCGCCTTGAATCATGAAAGTAAAGAGAATAGCTAATATAATATATTAATATATATATTTTTTTAACAAGTGTAATCTGACAACCCTGAATATGAGCTCAACGAAAATCGTTCCCTGTGCGCATATATATATATATATATATATATATATGTGTGTGTGTGTGTGTGTGTGTGTGTGTGTGTGTGTGTGTGTGTGTGTGTGAAAAGTGTGTGTATATAAATATAAATAAATATATATATGTATAATTATTTATATATTATATACGCGGTATTTATTAGAAAGCGCTCAATATCAGAGATAGAGCTAACATAGATAGAGCTTTAAATATAACAAATAAACCCCCTTTTTTTTCAAAAATTTAAAAATAAACATAAATAATAATAATTTTTACCTATTATATTGAATTTCAACATACAAATGTGTATGTATAGACACAACACCACCCGTATACATACATGTGTCATATCCGAAACTGCCCACATATGTTTATATATGTATGAGTCCCGACGGACGACCAAGTATGTAAATGTGTCTGCATACATCGATGTTTGCGTTAGTACGATGACATAAGCGATGAAGTTTCCCCCACCACTTCCACAATAACACCAATACACGCAATCTACATAAACCCAAAATTTTAAAAAGATTAATCAGTTTGTCTGACGATCGCTAAAGCGTGAAACACAGGGTCACAAACTAACATCTATCCAACCAAATATATATATATATATATATATATATATATATATATATATATATATATATATATATATATATATATATGTATATGCGCGGGTATGTGTGTGCGTGCGTACGTGCGCCTGTGTAATAACAACGAAGTTCTCTAGGGCTTTTGAATGAGCTATGAATCACTGAATTGGACACACACGCGCACAAACACGCATACATACGCTGCACTTTATATATAAAATGTGGTGTTTCTTTACTTTATATTTGGGATTCATGAAAAATTTTTTTAGAAACAATTTTGTCTCATGTACAAGGTAGTCAAGTAAGAGATAAATAAAAACTTATATGACTACCGTAATGCAAATTTTACAAAATTATTTTACCGGCCAGTTCACGTCCCGGGTATGACGATAAACTACAAACGACAGCAAGGCTTTTGATCAGAATGTTTTGAGGAGTGTGGAAACATCGGTTATTTGCTGGTGTTCCCAGGTAACCCTGACCCGGTGGTGGTAGCACCTATCAGGGTCCCAGCTATGGGTAAAAAGTCAACCTCTCAAAAGTGGTCGCAATATATTTTTGGAAAAAAAATTATTGCCAGCAATAAAAATCTTGTCAGCATTAAATAACCTATTGAGGTTGATATAACGTAAAACAAATCAAACCAAACCAAAAGAGGTCAAACACAATAAAACTTTAAAAATATGTTATAATACTAGCAATAGATTTGAGTAAAATTAAAAAATAATATTACCAGCCATGCAATTTTGAGAAAAAAGTATTACAAGCAATAAATGTTTGAAAAGAAATATGACCAGCAATGAAAAATTTTGTCGGCATTAAATAAGGTTTTGAGGGAGATATTTCGTAAACCAAACCAAACCAAACCAAACCGGCTACTTTATATGAAGTCCCAAATATGTATATAAAAGTTCACTATCCTTAGAGTGTATATAGTTATATAATCTCAAAGTGAACAATTGTGCGTTTTGCTCAAGAGAAAAATATTAGAGGAAATTTAGAGATAGTGTCAAGGGACAAACTCCTGCCACTTATCAAATCAAGAAAATGTATGATTACTTAAACTGCTTATAAGCAACTCGATAAAGCAACTTCATAGTACAGCATCTAAAGGACCCTTCTGAAATCATTTATAAACACAAGTTATCCAAATATGAAGGGAGGAAATAAAGTCTAAAACGAATTAAATAACCGGGTGCTAAAATATATATTAGATGATGTGACAGATCTTTAATTTCTCGATCAGATGTCAAGCTTAATCATTTCAAAGAGACAAAGACAACTGCCATCCGACTATAGATTGCCATAAAGAAGAAAGTAAATACGTTGTGTAAGAATTGTCAAGGAAAACTCACTCATGTCGGTCGGACAACAAAACTACTTATGGTGAGCGGATTCCTTAGAAAAGTCACGTCACATCAAAATCCTTAGATAGCTGGAAGGAATGCCACTCAAAATTCAAGGCCAGTTATATTGCAAAGTTCTTGTATTCATTTGCTTTTCTTCGAAAGATGCCAAATGAATTCTCATATATGCTAAGATTGTACGTAATAACTGGTATCTGAGGACGAACTATATACGCTAATTTGTGCCTTGTCTACTTATTTATAATAGCATTCGCGTATGTTTGTCTACTAGAGCAGCTAGCCAATCCCTGATGTAGGCGTTTGCTCAGGCACAAGTAAATATGCTGACCGGACCTTAGTTAGAGTTCCTGGGGTTGAGAGCATTGACAGGCGGATCATCAGTGTGAACAAGGCCATTGTGAAGTTGCAACAATCCTAGTTACGTCTTCCTAATTTTACTCACAAGACTTTGGTCAACCAGGCACTCTCCAGATGTAACACAGACTGGGATCGCCTCCTCAGATCAGAGCTTCCCGATAACATCAAAAAGGCATCTTCCTGAAAAGTAGAACACGATGAGATTCGAACACGGTTCTCATGGTCGGAAAGTGAACACTTTGATCACTTGGGTATCTAATTAACAATATAAAATGTCGGAATTATCCAAAAAGTTTTATTTATATTACAATAAAGGGAAACTTCTTTCACACTCTACACAGTGTACAGAGGAAATGTCATTAAATATATCGTTTTATTTCCACAGATAAAACATCTGTTGAAAGAAGAAAGAATTGACTGCTTTTTCTAGGGTGTTAAAGGAGATGTACTCATGGAAATCAAAGATGCAACATACTTGATTGAACGCATAAAAAATGAATTGGAAAAAAAAAATTTGAAAAGTTTCATTCGTTAGGATTTCTTCAGACTGTTTTTTTTTTATGTTGCCACGTCTACACATGCGCACGAAACGAGAATCGCTAAAATTGATGGCAATATGCAATTATTGCATCAAGTTCACGTGAATATTGCAATGGGCATCAACCTTTGCATTACAAGTGATGGAAATGATATTGAAGATATTATTTGTAAAAATTCGAATTTAGTAAAATGTTTTTTTTTTAATTTAATTTCTTGAAAAAGTGCAATTTTTGCTTATGTGTCCAGACTTTAGGAATACACTGTACATTATTTCTACAAAGATACATTGTTTTTATTTACATGCAAACTCTTGTCCTCGTCTTTGTTGTTATTAACGTTTCAATCGTTTTACCATCCGGCCTTCACCAGGTGCTGGTGAAACCGAGTTACCTTCTGTTTACTCTATGGAGAGAAGCAATTATTTTATTTAAAATAAACTAATTCATTTATGCATAAAATGATATAACTGACATATTTTATGTGTCCAAAAAGACATTTAAATTGCCGCTAGCAAGGAATAGAAGGAGACAGGCATTTGTTTTGGGACTTAAATCCTACCCATAGCCTTTATGACAAAAATGGTTTATGATCTAAGCGACATATCATGGGGCCTACAAATATCACAATTGTTAGGTTTTCTCGAATCAAAGGATATTTGCGGCTGATAAACTTCTCCAATGTGTCCTATTCATTTGACATTAAAATCACTTTAGAAAAGGATGGACTTTTCTGATAGGTCTTGTAGAGATATATAAAGATTGAAACATATAGACACACGCATATATATATATATGTATAATATGTACATATGTATATATATATATATATATATATATATATATATGTATAATATGTATACATATATATATACATATATAATATGTATAATATGTATACATGTATATATACATATATATATATATATGTGTGTGTGACTGCGTGTGTGATTTATATATATATTTACATTTAGCCATTTTCAAGGTTAAAATATATTGACTGTTAAGAAAATAGTATACTATTTACATTATTCATCTTTGTCGTCAGGTTTCTTCAGGTTGTTGGAATGTCGAACTGAACCCTTCACTGGGGGAGACTGTTCTAGTTCCACGTTTTAATGGATGTCAGTTATCTCCTGTTAATTCCTTACTGCAAGTTCTCTACTGCCTTAACCGGGTATTGAACTCACACTCTTTGGGTCCTGTCTCTGTCATAACTAACGCCTTTATCCACGGTGCCATGTGTCCTTGAGGACATCTGTGTATGAATTTCTGGGTATTATAAACTTAATGTCTTCAATAACCATTTTTTTTTACCAGTGCTCATATTACAATTTTTGCTATCATTACATAATTTTTTACCAGTGCAATTTTTGTTATTATTATTATCGCTTTTCTCTGGCACTCCTTATTACTGGTTCCCGTATTGTATACATTTCTATGCTTGGTCGGCTCAGGAGATTTTTGTGGCCTAGCATATGTGCTGATTCCTTAAGTTTACGAATTTTCCAATGATGTTCTTTGTCTATGATCTCAACCTGATCCTACAGAGGGCAGTGATCTCCCTTTTCTCTCCATATGTGGTCAGACACGCCAGATTTTTCCACTCCCCCTCGTGTTACAGCTTTCTGGTGTTCTTGAAGCCTTAAATAAAGGGGCGGCCTGTCTCCCCTTTATATTTCTTTCTGCAGCTGCACGGGATAGCGTATACATAATCTTTAGGCATGTTCTCCTATATGGCGGGGGTTCTTACTCGGGAGAGATATCTACGAAGTGTCGTCTAGCTAAGTATGTGTTTAAATATAATCTATTTCTCGAAAAATTTGCTAAATGTATAGCCGAAAGCGCTCGGAAAAATATAATTTATCTCGGAAAAAATTTAATTTGTCTCGGAAAAAATATAATTTATCTGGGTAAAAAATATAATTTATCTACCGAAAAAGAAAACATTATAAGATCACATCAGAAAAAAATTATAAGATCACATGAGAAATTCTATAAAAAAAATCAAAGCACATTTTATCATATTCAATGAAACGTGCATACACACACACACACACACACACACTCACACACACACACACACACACACACACACACATATATATATATATATATATAATTATTTATTTAAAAATATGATTCCAACACGCTACATAAGAGGTCTCATGTTTTAAAACAAGAGTCTAAAACTTCAATATAATTATTTGAATTAAATTGAATTAAAGTAAGCTCTGTTCCATCTTCAAGCGAAATTTTTTTGGGGAATAACTTATTTCTGAAATTTACGTGTTTTAATAGCATATTCATAATTGAAATCAAAATTTCCATGGTAACAGCCAGGGCGATTGTTTAAATAGGGAGGTGTGTTGGGTGTTAATAATATGTATCTGTATAGAGTTACATTCATAGATGTCAAGTCAGGGTAAGGTAGGGGTGTCTGGATTATATTTATCCTCTACTTTTGTATTGAGCACTATTTTTTAAAAATAATAACAAAAATACTAAAGAACTTTGGATTATTTACCTAACCAATTTTTTTCGTATTTTCTATAAATTTTCACATATATATATATATATATATATATACATATATATATATATATATATATATGCGCGTGTATGTGTGTGTGCGTGCGTGCGCCTATGTAATAACAATGAAATTAAATCATTGGTGCTTGAATAAAAGTTAAAGCACTTAAAGTTGAACCTCGTTTTCTTTAATCTGCCTTGGTGGATAATGATAATCTTAGGGCTTCGCGGATTTCAAATTTTAGGTAATCTCCTCACTTAAAAATTGTACGCCATCTGCTGATTGGTTATACATTTTCAGAATCTGTTGTAGAGTAATTTTCACAGTGGAAGTTTGTATTTCACTAAGTCGGTCCTAAATTAGGTTCGACGTACAAAACGTTAGGAACTTGAAATAATAGTTAATGACGCAGCAATCTAGTTGTGGGGCTCATACTTTAATGCCCGACATCGACTGACTCACTCAACTCCACTGAGCTCCACTGGTGACTGCTACGACTACTACTTATCTGTGGGAGAGTCTGTTTACAATAGAAATAGGTACGTTCCGGTATAACAGAATGCTAGTTTAGTAAGAGATAATTGCGCCAAGGAATTTAGGAAATCCAGAGGCTGGCCTCAAATCTTCGGTCTATTGTTTAAACATATATATCGACAAAGAAAGAGTGACATAGATAAAAGCAAAGAGACAAAGGACAAACTGACATACCTACAGAGAGAAAGAGAGAGAGAGAGAGAGAGAGAGAGAGAAAGAGAGAGAGAGATGCGGCTGGAAAAAATAGAGACAAAGTGTTTCTTTAAAACAACGAAATATCTGAAAGCCAATAATATCTTTAATTATCACTGGGAAGGAAGCTCACTATGAGGATCATTATTAAAATTAGATTGAGCTGCTTAAAACAATAATATAGGGTTGACACAAAAGTTCAGTGCCACTAGCCGAGCAGTTATCTTCGTTTAAAAGCAACCAATGTTACTGGCGTCCATTTTGTAGCATATCTTCTTTTTTTTTTTTTAATCTAAATGTATGATCCTCATAATGTTGTTATTTCTTTCTGTTGTTTTCATTCTCGTTTTCTACAAATTCTCTTGTTATTCTAATAAGACATGACCAAGAGTTCATCATCTTGACAATTTCAGCTCTCCAATAGAAAAGATTCACTTATTTGGAAAGTTTTTTTCTTTCACTGAACCTGTCACATTTATAACCCGGTAAATATTGGATTGCAATTCTATTTGTCTCGGTATTAAAAGAAAAAAAATGTATTTGATGAATTCTCACTAACAAATTGGTAAAACCCGATTGGCGTCAAATCTGACAAGCGAGTAAAAATATATGTTAAAGACAGTGATTCTTGGAATAAGAGAACAAATAAACAAACAAGTTTAGATTCACAATACAAAGGAATATTATTCTAATCTTTTGTGTGTTAGTATTCTAGCAATTTGTATTTTTTTGTGTAAATCTTTGAAACCTGTATACCAGATGTTTTTTTAATCATTTCACCCCAAGCAACGCGGGATGCCCCTATCACGCAATGAGGTTAGAGAGAGTGGGAGCAAGAATAAAGAGTCGTTAAAGAGGAAAGGGTGAAGAGAAGGAGAGAGAATAGATCAAGGCATCTGGAGATGTCGACAGACACTGAATTTGAATATTTAGAGATTATAGCTATCAGGGAAGCAAATAAGAAGGGAGTTCCATGGACGGGAAGTTCGACACATGAAGTTATCCGAGTAGAAGAGACGGGTATATTTAACCGTTTCGACAGTGAAAAGGCGGGGCTGAGATACCAACCTAGTAGCACGCTTAAATTCATGCAGTTTTGGAACCAGCCAAAGTAGCTCCTCGTAGCAGTTACCCTGAAAGTATTCGTAGAAAAGACAGAGTGAAACGACGGCATGTTTTTGAGAGAGCGACTGTAAAAGAGATGCTAAATCAACGCCAATCACATTGCATATCCGTCTCTGGATTTTGTCGAGGACCTTAAGAAAAAACAGCCGGGGCTCCAGATCATATATGGCAGTAGTATTCCGTGCGAATGGGTGATTTATAGATTTGAAGGATGGAATCTGGCAAGAACTTTCTGACGCTACACAGAGAACCAACTTTCCTTGCGATAGATGAAGCTATTGATTCAATGTATTTGTTCCGTCTTGGGTCAGCGGGCTGTGTGAGAGCAAGCAGTGCTTTGGTGGAGTTTAGCACCAGACATTCTACTGAGAGGCAGGAAGGGTACTCTATGGCGGGTAAAAGTGGGCTGTTATTTGATACCAGTATATCAGTTGCTTTTAGAGAAAGATTGAGACTACGAAATTACGACATCTTCATTTCATAGCTTCTCAATATTACCTCTTAATTCTGACAGTGTTTCGAGCCCGACAAATATAAGGAGCGTCATTTTTAACTTCAAATTCGTTAACTCCTTTATTTCGAGATTCACTTCCTCTTCATCTTCCTCTATTTCTTCTTCCACGTGCCAGAAAGTTGGCCATCATGGCTCTCCACAACTCCCGGTCATTTGTAGCTGTCAGTAAATGTTTGCCATCACTCCCAAATCTGTTTTCAGATTTAAATGTCACACTTTCCGTTCTCTGTTAAAACATTTCCCAGATATTTAAATTTCAGCCCTTGATGCTACTATAAACCCTACTTGAAGAATTATAACATTTCGCGTAAATAAACACAATAAAATCTTTCAGTTGAGGATACCTATAAAAACAATAAAAGGATTCAGTCGAGGAAAAATGGCAGAGAGATTGAGCTTGTTGAGAGCTACAAGGGATAGAGGGTGGTGAAGAGCCATGATCACCTACGCCCTGAATGGACACGGAAAGAAAGAATACTCTGCTTAGCTTTTAGAAGGCATCTTTGGCCATCGCAATACGTCTTCAGTTTTAAGTGTCACACTTTCCGTCCTCTGTTAAAATATTTTCCAGACATTTTCCAGATATTTAAATTTTAGCCCTTGATGGGGATATAGACTAAAATGATACTATATACCCTATTTGAAAAATTATAAAATTTCGCGTAAATAAACGCTATAAAATGTTTCAGTCGCGAAAAAATGGTAGAGGGAATTTGTTGAGAGCTGCAAGGGATAGAAGGAGGTGGAGAGCCATGATCGCCTACACCCTGAAAGGACACGGCTCATAGAAAGAAAGAATACTCTGTTTAGCTTTTGGAAGGCATATTTGACCATCGCAATACACCCTCGAATTTCAGTGTCACACTTTCCGTCCTCTGTTAAAACACTTCCCAGATATTTAAATTTTGGGATTTGTTCGATTTTGGTTACCTCCAATTTGTAATTTTGAATTTGGGTTGTTCTTTTTGCTAACAATCGTTACTAGTCAAAATTGGCAGGTCTACAAATTAACGAAATCTTGTGTTCATAAGCACAAAAATAGGGTGAGGTCATCGTGCTTCAATGAAGCAATGTACGAAGTTTATTCTTCATAGATACTATTTTTCTACTTCTTCTTCATCTCATTATTATTATTATTATTATTATTATTATTATTATAAATATTTAAAGAATTATTAGTAGTTATAATTTTAATGGATTTCTGTTATTGTGACTACTGCTATTGGTGTATTTGTTCTTGCTAGTATTTCACCTTCCACATCTAGAGGCAATATTACCTTCACCAATATGGCAATCAAGTCAAATGTGTCATTTCCGAGTAATGTGCTGCTCTCATTATATACAGGAAACAATGAAAGCAATAAGAGTTAGGTTATCAAAATTGTCAATAACTGCCTTTTCAGTTTTGGAAAACAAATTCTACAATCGTATGGAAAACGGAAAGCATTTTGATTGCACATCATCCCGTGACCAGATTTGAGATTCTATATGATTGCTGGAAATGCAACCTCAGATTTGTTTAATGGAGTTCTTTGCTTGAAATCATGAAAGGTTTGAAAAGTCTAGAGGAAAAAGAATCGAAAGAAATTTTTTTGAGTTCCTTATGCATTGAAGTTTTTGCTTGCTAAACAAAATCAGCGGGTTTCATGCGCTGGTTGGATATGCATTGATTTAAATGTTTAGGTCATAAAACAGCATTTATGTTTTTTATACGCAAATATCATTGAAATTAATATCTTAATACTTACTCATAATATTTCCAACTCAGAAGAGAATTTATAAATGATCCCTCAACACAAAATTAATGTACAAATCCGATTCAGTTTATTGGTTGGTTTCCTATGCCTTGCGAGAATTTTTTTTTCTTGCCAGAATTGATCTTATATATTGTTATGGTCCGGTTCCTTGTACCACGGTGATAGTCCAAGGTAGAACCAATAAAGAAGAACTCGAATACGGATATGGAATAACACAGATATATTACAAACAGGAATATATACAGAGAAGTAGAAAGTGTTAGTACGAACAATCGGGTTTAGTAGGGAGAACAATATAGTCTCAACCAGTATCACTATTCCAATGTCTTGTAGTAATTGTCTGAACGCGACTCTGTTTCGGACTGCTTCTGACTCGACTGACTGACTGACTCGCCCCCTCTGACTGACTGACAGACTCCTGACGGACTTCACTCCAGACTTCAGACTGAACTCTGAACAGTATTTAGTCACCCTCCCCCCACGAGGGCATCATATGGCACAAGGCCGGTTTAACGTGGGATTTCCGAGCCCGTGGTCTCGGCCAAAAATATGTCCTTTGAACCCGTATAAAGGGGTTCAGGGTCGGTTTACCTCCCCGAAAGAGACACCGCCCTTCGGCGTAGCCTGGTTCGGGTTCCTCCCCACTCGAAGGCAGAGAGTTCAAACGATCAGCCGGTCAGCCGGTCGTCCGACTTCAGACTGAACTCTGAACTCCCTGCTTCCTCTTGAGGCGCAGTATTTATTCCGTATGGAATAGTCCATTATGTTATTATGGGTAAGGTCCCATAACACATATTTATAAATCTAGCATTCGTCCTTGCTTTGAATATTGCTGCCATATCTGGTCTATTGCCCCCGCTATATATTTAAAAATTCTTTATAAAACCCAAAGAATGTTTGTTCTGACTTGTCATCTCGGCTTCAGTCACATTCACACCGTCATAACATAGCTTCCTAGTGTCTTTTCTATAAACAATTTCATGGTAATTCCTCTAATGTCCTTTCCGCTGTAAGGCCCAGATTTTATTATTTTAATTGCAGTACTAGATTGGCGGCAAAGTCTCCTCATTCTACAGTTGAAATAGCTAGATATGACCGTAAGTTCTATACTAACAGTTTCTTCTCTTACACTTCTTGCTTGCGGAACTCTCACCGACTTCTTGCTTCCTAAACAACTTCAAAAATTTAAACACGATGTCATTTGTTACTTTTTTTTCTTCTTGATTCTAGTTTTTTTCATTGTCCTCTTTCCTTAATACGAGTGTTTTTCGCATATTCTCTAACAATCGTGGAGGCACGGTGGAATAATGGATAGCGGCTTGGATCGAGGAATCGGAAAGCCGAGTTCGAATTCCAATCGAATCCATTACATTCACTTACGTGCTAATACCCTTAGGAAAGGTGTGAATCCGCTTCTCCCTCCAGCTATGGGTAAATAGCAGGACAGACCGGTTTCTATAGCCTTGGATGGCAACTGGTCTAGGAGAAGGAAAATTCTGAATTCAAAACCTGCGGAGGGTTGTTTGGGGACCTTGTGGCACGTAGTGCACCAGGTATCTGTATTCGGCCCTTCAAAAAGTGTGGATGGTCCTGCACAAAACCTTCACCACTATAATCAAATCTCATGAGCTATACATGCGGGTTTGGGGACCGCTTGTGAATTCTAAATTCCCATGAAACTCCAATATTGGAGCCGGCTCAACCCACCCCGGGTGAATGCCGTTACAAGAAGAAGAGAGAACCAACTTTATGAATTTATTATTCAGCCCAAAGCAGTGTTCAGACTAAGTGGGGGGAGACATTTTTTTTATTCTAATATCTTATTTCAAACTTAGACAACATTTATGTGTATACGTGTGCGCTTGTGTACGTATTATATGGTACACCAGAGACA
Source organism: Acanthosepion pharaonis (assembly GCA_903632075.3). Lineage (NCBI taxonomy): Eukaryota > Metazoa > Mollusca > Cephalopoda > Sepiida > Sepiidae > Acanthosepion > Acanthosepion pharaonis. The sequence continues at coordinate 680,380 of CAHIKZ030000718.1, read as the reverse complement.
TACACACATATACATGACATCGACGCATACATAGTCACACGCAATGTGTGACGAGAATAAAATCAGTTTTTTTTTTTAGAATTTTTTTTTCAACACGGTGATACCTGTTGAAATCCAAACAAAATATTTAATATTGTTGAAGTTATCGCTAGAATATTTGTCGAGGTTTACAAACTCTAGGTTTCGTTCAACTTCGCAAATCAATCGATGAAATTTGAATAAGCTGATTTGTTTGGAAAAATTCTTTGACAAAAACCCTACTTCGTGGTTTAATATTGTGGAATGCAATCGGTTTTAATCATATATACTACATGCACTGTGGAGTAATGGATAGCGTCTCGGATTGAGGAATCGGAGAGCCGAGTTCGAATTCCAGTCGAATCCATTACATTCACTTACGTGCTAATACCTTTAGGAAAGGTATGAATCCTCTTCTCCACCTAGCTATGAGTAAATATCAGGAGGGAACTTGACTGGCAACTGGTCTACCGCGGAAAGAAATGGCAACCTACTGCGGGAAAAAATCTGCTTCGTCAGTCAAGAAAAATGCATGATCGCCTAAGTGTGCATAGCGCATAACTGACTGACTGACTTTCAAGTCGAATCTATTACATTCACTTACTTGGTAATAACCTTCGAAAAGGTATGAATCGTTTTCTTCTTCTCCTTCTTCTCCCACCTATGGGTAAATAGCAGAACAGACGGAGTTCTATAGCCCTGGATGGCAAGTGCTCTACCACAGAAAGAAATGGCAACGTACTGCGGGAAAAAATCTGCTTCGTCAGTCATGAAAGATACATGACCGTTTAAGCGTGTATCACGCATGGCACATAACTGACTGACTGACTCGCTAACCTCTTTCAGTCGAGTAACTTTATTGCCTTCCTTGGGGTGAAATGATTAAAAAAAGATTTTTCAACAATAAGGCTTCATGATATTTCATAGAGGTTTTTTAAGTGAAAAAAATTCTAGAACGCTCATCAAAGTTGAAAATATAATTCCATCTAATGGTGCCAGGACAGATCCAATAGGATATTTCTCAATACATCCCTCCTCATGGTTCCAGGGTTATCAGGGACAACCAGGGATGATGGATTTCCTGGACACATGACAAATGCATTTTATCGGAAACAAGCGAAGTTGTTTATGTTGTACCGTAATAAACGCAACCAGCTTCTCATGCAATCTCTACAAAAAGAGACAAAAAATTCATTCTTTATATATATATATATATATATATATATATATATATATATATATATGCATAATTTGGCTTGTTTATCTAGATTCACGGAGAAAGCACGAGCAATATAGTAGAAGATGACATGCACGATTTATCAAAAAGTTAGACTCCATCAAATACAACGGACGTTCTGCTTTCAGAGATTGCTGCAAATTTCTAGGTAACAACAGATATATATATATATATATATATATATATATATATATATATATATATATATATATATATATATATATATATATATAGAGAGAGAGAGAGATAGATAGTGCCATAAACCGTACATATGAACACTAATGTGTATGTCCCAATCCTTATAAATACGTTGGACACTATTGTAATTTGCGGTAATATTCAGTGCAAGTAGTCCGCCACTAGCTGTGGTTTACCTACTTCACGCCGCTGGCGAGTATTGTATTTTGTTGCTGTTATAAATATTACCCTTTCATTTACAACCTCCGTTTTGGTTATTCCATATTCAGTAACCCTTTCTAGGTTACATCTCTTGTCAAGGAATATTTTCATATCAGGTCGGGTTGTGTTTTTAAGGACAGGTTTACTATTTATCTCTTCAAACAGGAACCGGGTTATTTTTTGGGTGGAATTCGAGTGAAAACAACGATACTACAAACTCGAACAAACTATGGCATATTCTGGTTTATTACAAAATTAAAAAAATAACGTCACTTGCTTCATGACCCTTAATAATTGCATCGTCACTTCATGTGATAGTATGTGATAGTGACTGAGTGATAATAAATTACTAACAAATCTTGCAATTATCATCTTTTATCTACGGGAGGTAGACGATCATGGCACTCCATAACGTCCTTTCGTTTCTAGCTCTTAGCAATATTTGTTTTTTTATTATCCTTCTCACTCGTTACGTAGGTTGTTTTTTGTCTCTCTTTTCTAGCATTTCTTATATCCTGTGAGTGTTAAATTCTCCAAGCCCTCATTTCGTGTCTAAACAATGTCAGCTGTCTCCTTGAAATTCTCATTCTAAGTATCATTTTTCTTTTCATTTTCGTTCAAATTCCCCCCCCCCAACCGGTAGTGCCAACCTCCGTACATAGTTCTACCAGAATCCTTCTACAGAAGCGCTTATCTGTTGCTACACGTCTTCATGTATGAGGAAATTGGCCAGTATTCAGTACCATACAGTAGTTTTGTTATTACATAGCTGATCATCAGTTTTTCATTTGTTTCTGATAATTTTCCCCTTTCTTAATATTTGGCTTAGATTCTGAAAAGCATATTTCTCTTTCCCATTGACGTTTCAGATCCCCGTGTCACATTTGTAGTCATTTTGGCAAGACGCTTTCCAGATAATTAAAGTTCTGAACGTGGTTGGTCTTAACATCCCAGTGTGCAATCCCAGCTTGAGTTGTTCCTCTTGCTAACAAATATACATTCATTCTCCCTGGTGTTAATGTTTACCAATCTACCTAAATTGTAACCCAAAAATTCGAGGAAATGTTGATGGTTCCTTTCCTTCTCCAAGAAAATTTAGTGAAAGTGAACACAACACACCGTGTAAGTATGGCCTATTTTCCATTTCGATCTGAAAAAACTTATGCTAGAAGCTCATCTTTATATTTAAATTACCGAATTCATTAGCATATCCATTCTTAAACATTTAGTTTCATTATATATTATTACTCGTTACCAGCCCACGTAAGGTAGTAAAGCCACTAAGACACAAGGGGTTACAGGGTGTTGAAGAATTAGGAACAGAAACATTAATAATTAGCACGAAAAGGAAAGAGTAATAAGCAGGAGAGTGGATAGCAGTTGACATTGCATTTAAATTTGGGATTGACACTGCATTTAAATTTTTGAATATTTTAAAAGTTGGCTGAAAATTTTGGAGCCGGCAGGGAGTTCTATAAGCGAGAAGTGCGAGTTTCAGCTAGACGGTTACAAACTTACGGCGGTGGCAAAGTGACGATCTATCTATCTATCTATCTATCTGTGTGTGTTACTTTACAAAATTTTTTAATATTAAAGCGAGTTTTTGACGCCAGTCTAATACTGCGCGTAAATTCAAAGAGTCTAGGTACCATAGTGAAGAGCAATATTTATTCTGATATATACACAGAAATGTGGCACAAGGCCAAAAATGGGGATTGAGGAAAGGACAGTAGTCTTCTTCAATCTTAACGATAACTTAGCTAGCCACAAACACTGACCCAATCATACAAACAATATTCTTTACAACAAAATAACACATTCCTATGTACCTTTCTTACTACATTCACCATAATACCTCATTGTCTCTATGAAAATACTAATCGTTCCCATGTGTACAATTCATTGTCTGTGGCGGGAGGGGAATAAAACAACAATTCTAAAAACTAGCCCCATAGTAAAGAGCCCATCTAAACAATTACCATGAAATTATTTATAGAAAATCTAAAGGGAGGCAACCTTATTGTGGTGGGAAAGTGACTGAAGCCGAGCCGCCAGATCGGGACGGATAATATTGCTGATTCTTCTTTGGATTATATAAAGAAGCCCAAGTTAAATAGCAGGGGCATCGTACCATATATGCCAGCAATATTCTCAGCATGGACGAATCGTAGACCTATGGATATGCAAGATAAATATTTAAGATAGATATAAGCAAAAATAAAAATTAAAAAAAAATAACGTAATGTTCGTGTCTAAATAGTTTTGGGCGGAAATCTCTCCTAAATATTCAGCATTGTTTCTTAATGATCAGCCAGTCATCGCATAGAAATGAGTTGGCATTCTACAAGGGCATTTTATTCGGAATAGTGTACCTATAAAAAGTTGTTTTTTTTTTTTTTAGGTATTAATCGATGCAACAATCAGTTTGACTGCTAAAACCAGCAATTCCCCAAGCTGTGATTTTATCAGCTACCCCTCAATCAGATCCGTTGCTGTCATAAACCAGACAAAACTGTGCCTAATAATACACATTTACAATTTAGGTTCATCGGACGAATCAGAACAGATGGTTCTACAAATAGCGACGACTCAAAACTTGGCATGCGATAAAAATATTTTAAAAAATAAATGAAAAATATGTAGACATTTAAAAAAATAACAAAAATAACGTTCTTGCTATGTTTGGGATAAGTTAAATGTTAGGATAGTAAATCCAAAATAAAATTTTTGCTGTTACAATGAATTCGGGATTGTAAGTAAGTAATTCTTACTTATAAACGAACAATTGTCAGGCTGATGATTTCAGCATCTCTTTCGGCATCCGAAAATTATGAAGACGACATACTTTCTACTATATCGACTTCCAATATAAATACAAATTATTTTTGATGTGCACAAACGACCCTTTCCAATATATGCTTCTAGAAAGTTTGTTTTTTCTAAATTGAATCGTACAGAAATAACACCATCTTCAATTTGTATAAATGACTCTCAAGATCCATAACATTTTAGCATAGAGTTTCATTTTATCCAAGTAATATATAAGTTTATAAAAAATAAAAATTTACTGAATCAAAGAAATGAAATAGCTATTCTTTGCCGTCATTGTCAAAAATTTTCATTAAATAATATTTTTAAAAAAATGGGAGCTGGTAATATACATACTTATATTTGATATGAAAAAATAATTTTAAATAATTTAAGTAATTCTGTTACATTTACTTGTTTTAAAAAGAAATATAGTCCCTTAGTAATTATGAGTAAAAATATTTTAAAATTGTAGTTAAATATAAATTGTTCTAACCCAAACAGGTCTTTTAGAAAGAATCTTTAAGTAGACAAGTACGAAAAAATGCCGAAAAACTTTTTGTCGTAAAAAAAACCAGACGACGTGCATTTAACGGATGTCAGCATTCGTTGAAAAATACACCCCTACCCTCCCTAAACTTAACCTCTTTTTCGAATGTAACTCATAATTGATATAAAAATAGTTAATAAAAATGAAGACGCTACCGCCCCTGTCTGAATGATTGGATTTCTCTGTATCCTTGGAAACGGGAAATTATGAATTTATATGTGCGTTTAAAACACAGTATATTTAAAAATAAGTTATTCTAAAAGTCGCTTGAAAATGAAACAGAACTAATGCTTTTAATTTAATTATATAATTAGATTAGTAGTTTTTCGCTTAATTTTTTGAAAGATGGCTATTACTGTGTAGCGAAGAAACACTATTTTAAATAGATTAATTTATAATCAGTTAATTTATAATATTTATGCTCTGTAAATTTAAATTTACATTGAGCACTGTTTTGTAAAAATAAAAAAAAATATCAATAAGAACACCGGATTATATATCTTACTGTTCTTTCTTTATATATATATATATATATATATATATATATAGGGAAGAGAGTATAGTTATTCCAACGAGAGAAAAGTGTATATTTTAAAAAGAAGATAAACCGTAGACGTTTTGGTTCAAATTCTGTTTTTTATTTTAGAATATATATTTACTATATTTTTCCATAATTCTGCTACACGGGTTTCTGATTTCGCGACCTTCTTCAAGAAAAGAGTAGATATTTCGACATATTATAAAAATGATTTTTTTTCGTTGTAGTGAATCAAATGGACTAGTGATAAGAGTTTATACATAGAGTTCTCTTGTTAATATTTCGTTCTTTCGCGTGGTACGATGTCATAGAACTGTATTATGAATTTACGATCTCTCTCTGTTAATTATTATCACCTGTCCAATAAAGAAATTTCGTGCAACGTTTATGACAGAGTGTGTCTATTTTAGCCCTTACAACGTAATATTGCAAGAACAATCATAAATATGATTGTTTGTCGTTATTTTAACAGGTAAGTGCGTACAAATGGAAAGCATTTCACATAAACAGACGATATATCTTTCTGTTTTCCCTTCTTGCAAGAGGATGGCGGATGTGCTACATGACTTGCCTGCAAGATTCGGCAAACTAGCTCCTCCAAAGAGGACGATACTGCGATGGAAACATGAACTGTTTCACACAATCAATTAAGGACAAACAGAGGAGAGATCGACCCTCGACGAGAAGGGAAACACGTTACGATCAGCAAAGATGACAGTACTACTTCTCTTGATCTCATTACTGTATGTAATGTGATAAGAATTTCGGACTAGTCTGTATAATCAATGATAGTTTATTGCCAATATTAGTTAATATCGATTTGCAGGAATATATTAATAAAGCCTTATATTAGAAACATATTGGTTGGTTAGAGAGAATGAAGAAAATACAGCGAATACTCCACTATATATCTGAGATATATATATATAGAGAGAGAGTGACGGTGTATATTTATACTTTTGCCTTATTATTCCCCTCCACTTGTGAAATTCTCTCTCTCTCTTTATATATATATATATATATATATATATATATTGAACAATAAAAATATTAAAAATTAAAATCTTCACACACATTGGGTTGTATATTAATCTTCTTTCGTTTTTGTTATTATTTCATTTAGATTCCTCGACTAGTTTCAGCCAACATGGCCATCATCAGGAGGAAAAAAAATTCTGCTTGCTGGTAGCAGTGAACTACAGAAATGAATGTCTTGATGGAGAAAATGAACTTTTGTCTGTAGTTTTCATTTGTTTTGTTTTTTATTATCTTTATTTTTTTTTAACATGTATTTTGGTCAGCCTTTGTTTTGGTCAAACAGTCTCTTTTAATTTGTTATTTGAGATAAGAGCTGGATGGATTTATGCTGCTCTGAATTCCTTTGGTCATTTTGACAGCTTTATTGGTTCCTGGAGAGGAGATGTGTCTCTGTTAAGTGTGTGTGGGTTATTTGGTTCTTGTATAATTTATTCGAAAATTATAACAAATACGTTATAAAATCACTACAAAAATAGCCATTTTGTTTCAACACCTGACGTCTTGTTATATCTTATTATATTACATCTCTGTATGTCAACCATTCGTACATGATTAGGATATCGTGCCACATATAGTCTGTTGTTCCAACGATTTTTCTACAGGGCGGTCCGAAAGTCTTGTCACCCGAATAAAATATAATATTCTAATTCACATGGCTGACACGAGCTACTACAGTTTGGAAGAAAGACCGCTTTCCAATGTATGGACACATTATTGTATGCATTCTGGCAAGAGCATGGAGAATGTGCGACGTGACTTTACTGCAAGATTCGGCAAATCAGCTTCTCCAAAGAGGACGATGCTCCGATGGGAATATAAACTGTTTCTCACAGAATCAATTAAGGACAGCCGGAGAACAAGACGACCCTCAACGCGGAGCGACACACGTGCAGAGTTGGGGGCACCTGTACTACGATCACGCAAACAATATTACTTGCTCTTCTACTGTTCTCATTACTTTTTTTAGCGGGTAACAAGACTTCTGGATCCACCCTGTAGGAGATAAGGGTTCTCTTGTTCATATCCGTGGATATCATGTCTTGTTATTTTCGTTCGTTTCAATTATTTCTCTCACCGTTTCCAGGGAATCCAAGTACACACTTTCCGGTCAACTGATTATGCCACACCAGGCTATTCTTTTGTAGGAAATACTGAACCAATAATTGAGAGGTTTATACATAATATTCTTATTTCTTTTTCTGCTGCTGACGCTGCTGTGATGATTTGCTTCTATTTTTCTTTCAGCTGCCGCGGAAGACTTGCTGACATTTCTCGATCTTTCGCTGTTAATGAATCCCATATGGTACTTATTTCTATGCTAGGCTTACTGATGCGGTTATAGCCTAGGATATGCGCTGATTACTTCAGAAGTCTGACTCCACTCTTTGTGTTTCTAGTATTTCTCTCGGCTATAAAAACGGCATTTCAATGTTCCTCCGGGCTTACTTCAGGATTTCACTAGTTTCACCTTTATAGGTTTTGTATGCTACAAATTTAAGGAATCAGCACATATGCCAGGCCACAAAAATCTCCTGAGCCGACAAAGCATAGAAGGGAATACAATATGGGAACCAGTAATACGGAATGCCAGAGAAAAGCAATAACAACGAAAATTGCAATATGAGCTGTGGTAAAAACATGATTTGATAACGGCAAAAATTACAATGATTGCTGAAGACAATAGGTTTATAATACCCAGAAATTCATCCATTAAACATGGCACGTGGTACTAGAACAGTCTACCCCAGGGAGCGAAACAAAGGGTTCAGTTCGACATTGCAACCACCTGAAGAAGGCTGGAGAGTACAACGGCCGAAAAGTTGTGATAAATATAGCGACAAAGAGGATGATAGTCCAAACAATGTAAATAGGGTATACAGTTTTTGTTGTCCGTTATGGTAAATTTAACTTCTTTTGAATTCTATCATGAGGTTGTATCGACCGTAGCTTTTCTGAACAATTTCCGAGAATGCCAAAAGAGAGACAGAATATGGCAATATTTCGAAGATTCTCTAAGAATTTCCGGTTTCTTCCTCCATAAACTGAAAGGCAGATTTTGCTAGGGTACGTTTGATGCTGACCCTCTTACGTTTTGATTTTTACACAGGGTGGTTGGCATTATACTATTGCTTTCGAAAAGTTCTATGGTTGGTGGGAATTGGAGTTATGGTATAATATATAATCCAGTTAAATATGTGTGCATATATATATATATATATATATATATATATATATATATAATTTTCATTAAAGACGACTGAGAAATTAATGTGATTAAATTTTATTCAGTTTTTCTTGTATTAAGTTTGCAAGGAGTTTCAGTAGTTTATCAGCTTCCAATTGAGATAGTGACTCATGTAGAATTTCAACTTCGGTCTTCTTTGTAAAGAGGTAAAAAAAAACTCCCTCCAAATCTAACTCAAGTCATCATTAATGAAACATATCAAGGAGGGATTGCTGAACAAATATGATATACGGACCTCTTATCGGAGCTAGTATTAATATAGCTTGAGAAGTTTTTTTCCATTACGAGCTACTCTGTTCATATGCACCAGGATTATTTGTACAGCCTCCTTGTGATTTCAGACTATGAGGATTGGATCTGTGTACTTATTCTATGTATCCCAGCCATACGGTTAGTTTTAGTGGAAGTTTTTCTAAAGTTAATTTTTCTTAGTATTTCATGTATGTGTTCTCTATCAGGAAACTCATATCTAAGCCTTCCTCCAAATGGTATATCACAGACATTAGTTTGAAAAATGTTTTCTGTGGACAGAAAGACAGCATTTGCATCGGTTTATCTATCAGGATGCTGAAATGGCGTGTCCGAGTTTTACCTATTTCAAACCAACGATAAGGTCTCATCTATAGGAAAGCCGACGAAAAAGCTAAACATTCGATTGCTATAGATGAGAGCCCCTCAAAACGATTCCACAAAATGGTTTTATCATATGCCGAGGACCCCTGATGGGTAGTTTATTTATATTTACCATGAATCTCCACAATGTGTGGCTTAGTGAATCCTTATGTCTTGCTATATGTCTCAAAGAAATAACGACTTTGTACATCTGGGAACCGTATGTATGTGCTATCTTAGGTACTGTCAGCTGTCCATATGTACTTTATTTACGACTTGTGACCCTTCGTCTCCGTTTCCTTCACCTGGCTATAGCTACCCCCCCAACTAGACTTGCCAAGTTCTCAGAGTATTCTAACTTGTTCATTACTGCATGGTGATCCAAGTGTCGTTCTGTCTCCTTTTGATGCTTTACGTAGCATGGTCTTTTCTAGTGTTTATTTTCAGTTTACATATTATTCCATCTGCTACTCCCTCAGGGAACTTCAAGGCAACCCCCTAAACTTGAGCTAGCATACCTAAGTCTACAACTCGGCTAATGAGTGCAGTGAAGATGAGACCCTTGTCTAGCAATGTTTTATCATATACACTACACAGACAATTGTTGCTACTGGAAACTGTTCTTACCAATTCGCCGTATGGCTTCTTGCTACCCCTTTTCTGTTCTTTAATTAGCGTATTTGGCAAACCTTGATCTTTTTATAGTCTTCATTGTATGACGTCTCTAGTTTTCCTTGCATTCTCTTTGCATGTGCTAAGAGCTAAACTGTGAAGGAATATCCTTCTTAGCTCGAAGACTTCTCAATACAGCCAGTTTTTCTTCAAGCAGTTTGACATATACAATGCTTTACCTCCGGATAACATGCTCTCTACTTTGCACTAGCCTTTGTTCTCCTCGGAAATTCTCTGATTTGGGTATTAATAAGCTTGGTGCAACTAGGTTTTGGAATGTGATACGTTCTTTTTTAGTCTTTTTAAAATGAGTCAAAAATAAAATAAAAAGGAATTTTTTTATGAATGACTCAACATGTTAATAGTTGTTTTCGAATGTTTATACTGGAGATGACGCGGTAAACAATGCGTTACGATAGACTACTTCATATTGTTAATGATCACAGGAAGAAAATCAAAAGTGTAGGGTTTGCATAGCGTGACGAAATATTTATATCTAGCGTGACAAAATCGTTTGTTTCGGCTTGATTTTCATAAAAGTCAAATAAAAATATATCTTAATTTAATATTTCGTTTCAAAAATGAATTGGGGGTGAGTAAATATGATAAATTTCTAAAAACGACGTGAACTGCCAACAAATAATGCAAGGCTCACCTATAAGATCTTTCCAGAAAAATCAAATGATTGATTCGAATAAGTACTGTGCCTAATTGTAGCGGTTGGTGGCACTCGACTCGGTAAATTTTCATTTTAACACCCGAGCGTCATTCAGTGTTAAACTATTTTCTTTCAGAAATTAGTACGCGCTTCCGTAAAGCGATTTTGTTAACTTTCAAATATATGTAAACATCGACAAATAAAAGAATAACAAAAGAAAAAAAAAACACCTAACCCTAATTTGAAAGTTAACTTTCTTCTTAAAAAAAAATAAATAAAAGCATAACAAAAAAAAACACCTAACTCTAATTTGAAAGTTAACTACAAGGAATTACTGTGAAGGGAGTAAATAGTCCTAAATTGTATACGTCAACCAACAAAATTCTGCACTGAATTACTTATCAATAAGCCGGTAATGGCTGACGAAAGACCAGAAAAAAGTCCGCTTCAATATCTAATTGTTGATTTGAGTTCAGCATATACATTTGCACGGAAATAAGACTATTTTGGAAAAATTTGAAGGTATATTAGCACTCGAGTGTTAAAATGAAAATCTCTCCTCGACTCAACGTGTTATTTCAGAAATAGTTAACAGAAAGTGCATTATTATATTGGAATTACACTCAACCACTCTATTTATCTATGGTGAACAGGCAAAATCATTTCGGCCTGGCAGGGAATTTCATTTAGCCACTCTCTTCCGATATTAATCATTAATTTCGGAGTTATTCTCCACAGAATGACCTTAAGGAAAAAAAATAATGTTCCAAAGTTAACTAATGCCGTTCTTGACTCGGAAAGTTAAAGGTTTTGGGAAAATGCGATTATGATTTTTTTCTGAATGATGACAGAAAATCATAAGTTGAACAAAATTGTTTTCAATCAAGTTAGCATGAAAAAGAAAAGTTCATTTTCACTTACCGATGTTGAAGTTGAAGTTAATTAAAGTCATTCTTGAACAAGAGCATTAAGAGCAGCTGTTAATACAAGAGAAATCCAAACTATGTTTTGTGTTTAGGCAAAACATGTCATGTTTTAATGCAGGTGTACTTTTTTTGTCGAAAACACACAGAGAATTTTCACAGTACAGGTGCACAGGAATATTAAATCAATTTATTCTCAACTGAGAATTGTGACAGTCATGTAAAAAAAATTGGCATTTAATTTTGTTTTTGCTACAAAAGAAAAAGAGTATGCATGGAACGGCGTTTTATTTTGTAATCATTTCAAGTAAGGCAATAAAGCCACTAAGACGCAAGAAGTTACTGAGAGAATACGAGAAATATATACTCTTAAGGAAAGAGAACAATAAAAGAACAGTAATTAAGAAAACAGGAAATAAAAATTGATTGTTATTGCATTGACATTTATAATTGACTTGCTATCTCAGATTGCACATAATTGATACATATATAGGTATATGTATATGCATGTATATAAATATATATGTATGCATATATATATATGTATGCATGTTTCTATATGTATGTAAATGTGTATGCATACATATATTAGTATGCATGTATATATAAGTATGTGTACATATATATATGCGTGCGTGGATATATATATATATATATATATATATATATATATATATATATATATATATATATATATATGTGTGCATGCATGTATATATATATATATATGTGTGTGTGTGTGTGCGTGTGTGTGTGTCTGTGTGTGTCTGAGTGGGTGTGTACAGATATGTATATATATATATTAATACATGTGTGTGTGTGTATATATATATATGCACTTCCGAAAAATAAAATTCGGTCGAGTACTTTAGAAAGAAAATCACGAATTTGTAAACAGTGACTGCTACTGCTGATGCCAAAGCTCTTCTCTGAATTGAGCACTCCGAGTCACTGGCATGTTTATTCTAAAATAAATACGTAAAAATCCACCTTACTCTCTGCCGAGAGTTGAGAGCTCAGGGGAAAGACGGATGTCTAGACAATCTGATGAGCTCTCTGTGGATGACACACATATAAATAAATATATATATATATATATATATATATATATATATATATATATATAATTTTCATTAAAGACTACTGGCAAGGTACTATGATTAAGATTTTTATTCAGTTTTTCTTGTATTATGTTTGCATAGAGTTTCATTACACTATCAGCTTCCAATTGAAAGAGTTATTGGTGTAGAATTTCAATTTCGATCTTCATTGTAAGGTATTTAAAAAAAATCCATCCCAACCAAACTCACGTCGTCTTTAATAAAATTTATATATAAAAAAGATTGCTGCACAAATATACAATTAGATGCATTATTCTGATGCCAAAGTTTGTTTTTTTAAGGATTTAAAAATAACGTTACGGAAATGAACATTAGTCGTCGTATAATTGTGTAAGCTGCTCTCTCGAGTGGTTTGACTGGGGGAAATTATACTGAGAAGTGCTCAGCCCTTGGGAAGAGATGTCCAAGGCCGCGCCCTCTCATTGCACCAGAGACAGGGATCGGTGCTCGCCCTGGTGTACGCGAACGTGTCCTCACCTTTAAAAAAAGACCTTGTGTCACAACTCATCTTAGTGGGGAGACAGAGTAAATACTTAGTTTGTAAAATACTCACGAGTAGTTTGTAACACCCTATTTATAATCCCTCAGTTGCTTCTCTGTCTTTAGGCGGAGTACGCTTTGGGGCGGCTCCGTCAAAGGACAGAGTCGCAACTGAGGAAAATTATACTGAGAGGTGCCGAGCTCTGGGGCACAGCTGCCCGTGGCCGCGCCTTCTCATTGAACTAGAGAGAGGGGTGTCGCTACTCGCACCGAGACCAGCGTAACCGACGCTTGCGCGGGCTGCGGGCAATTTTTTGTTTCTGGTCCGGGTGTACGCGCTCGGGTCACCTCCTTAAAAAAAGACCTTGTGTCACTACTCGTCTTCGTGGAGAGACAGAGTAAATACGTAGACATCGTTTCATTTTTTTCTCGATTCGCTCATCACAGAAAATGTATTTGGGAGTTAAGACAATGGCAGGAAATGGATTGACTGTTTCCAAAACAATGAAATGCAGAATAACAATCAACTTCTCCATTTAAACGAAATATATAGAATAAAACAATAATTCTTTGTGATTAGACGAACTCATTCAAATGAGATTTTTATAGCAATTTATATATATATATATATATATATATATATATATATATATATATATATATATATATATATGTGTGTGTGTGTGTGTGTGTTTGTGCGCGTGTATGTGTGTGTTTGTGTGTGTGTCCGTCCTGGGTATGAAAACAAACTACATCCGCGACCCGGGTAAGACGATAAACTGCATCCAACAGATCAGGAGGTTTGAGGAGAATGTAACCACCTGACCCAGGGTGGTAGCAGCTGTTAGGGTCCCAGCTATGGCAAATTAGTTAACAAAAAACAGACTATAATTATTGATCCGTGTATTGGTTGATATATTGAAAAGTAATTGTCATCTTTGATAATGGCTTATGTAAGCCGAAAGCTTAGATTGAATTTAAACAAGCATCAATATGGTGATTTTCTTTCGTCCTTCAATGATAATGTTATTAAGCTTCTCACACAATATCAAAGGAACTTACTTAAAATAAATAGACAAAACTTGCCTATATTATTTAATGAAACATGCCTCAATATACATATATACATACATACATATATATATGTACGTGTGTGTGTGTGTGTGTGTGTGTATGTGCCTGTGTGTAGTGTATGCGCGCGCGTGTGTGTGTTTGTGCAGGTGATGCAATAGTTAGCGTCTCAGGACGTGAAAATAGCGAGCCGAGTTCGATTGGCAGTCGATTTCTTTGCATTTGCATGTGCCCTTGGCAAAAAATATCTATCAATCTCTTCTCCACAGGCCAACTATGGATTAATTAATAAGGCAGACTGGACTTTTCAGGCTTGGGGCAGGGGTCAACCAGTCTAAGAGAAGGACAACTATTGATTTAAAACCTGCAAATGAATCTCTCAGCAGTCATCTTGAGAAAACGTGTCACCTCCTTAAAAAAATGACCTTGTGTCACTACTCGTCTTCGTGGACAGAGAGAGTAAATACGTAGACATCGTTTAATTTTTTTCTCGATTCGCTCATCGCAGAATTCGAGTCGACATTCAAAGTGCGACATCCATGCTTTACAATCAATTTAAGCAGACCAAATTACATCTACGTTTTCTCTCGTATTTGAAACTGAGCAGGCATAATGTGCTTGTGGCTTTACCTGTGTGTATGCGTGAGTTGGTGTGCTTGTGTCTACGTATGTGTATGTGTGTGTTCACTTGTGTCGCTACGTGTATGTGTATATGTGTGTTCGTGTGGTTTTTGCATCTGCGCATGTGCGTTGGTGCGTGGCCGAGTCGTTAGAACGTTTGCTTCCTGATTATGAGACCCGGGTTCGAATCTCACCAGGGTCGATTAGTTAGGAAGGAGACTTCCTGATGTTAGCGTCTGGAGGGGGAACGATACCAGCGTGCGGCGCCTGAAAACCATACCACGTTTGGACCCAAGCCTTGTGAGTTAAATCGGGTTGACTTTGTTAGCACGAAGTCCCAAGTCGTCGTGAATGAGGGTTTGAGTATTCTCGTGTTATTCAGTTTTTTTTTTTTTTATCTCGCTCTCTCCCAACAACTGTAACTTAGGTCTGCTCAGAATAGTTGCAGTATCAATCACAGGTTGGCTCTGTGGGTGTTGAACTAACAAAAATATGCCTGAGCGAGAGTCTGCTATAGGGATTGGCTAGCCGTCATAGTAGATGGTTATCCTCGGATACGAGAGTCCATCTGCTATGCGTGAGTTCACGTCTTCGAAAGATTTTCAAGTATGCACCATTTCTGAACTCGCGTGAATGCGATTATTTCCGGAAGTAGCTACATCAAAAGGTATTTTTAATCAATCCACACCAAGCAAGGCGATAATGCCCCTAAGACGCAAGGGGGGGTGCTAATGGAATAAAAAAAAAACATTAAATCTCTAGTCTATTTCCAAAAGCCGTCGGGAGAGGGGAGTGAATCTCTCTACTTCTGTTTAATCGTATAGTTGTTTTGATAAATTCTTTGCCCTTGAGGAAAAGCCACCTCACAGTAGTAGGCACACGTAATTTTAATCAATCCGACGAAGCAAGGTGATAATGCCCCTAAGACGCAGGTGGGGGGGTGCTAATGGAATAAAAAAATATGTGAAAAGTTTAGAATCAACCGGAACAAATTCTTAAACATGAAAAAAGCATAAATCTCTAGTCTATTTCCAAAAGCTGTCGGGGGAGGGGGTGAATCTCTCTACTTCTGTTTAACCGTATAGTTGTTTTGATAAATTCTTTGCCCTTGAGAAAAGGCCACCTCACAGTATTGAGCACACCTAAGCAGCGGTGTCAATTCACTAACATTTATAGAAAATAGCAATACACGCGAGAATTGTATATACCTGTTTTATAGAATATGCAAAAACGTTTGTTACATTACAATACAAGAAAGATTTAAACTGATTAGTTTATCTGCAAAAAAAAAAAGAAGAAGAATCGAGAACTTATACAGGGAGGAAAGCGCCTGCAAATGAATAGAAAATTAATTTAGTAAATACACAAAAATAGAAAAGAACGTAAGACAAGGATGTATCTTCTCACCGGACTTATTGAACCTTTACAGGGAGGAGATACTTATTGGCTAATACAGTCTTAACAACATATGATATGCAGATGAATCTGTTCGTAGTTGACACGGAAATAAAACTGCAGAAACACTTACAGAATGTAGAAAAGAAAAGCAAGAAGAAAGGACTAAGCAACAACTATATAATAGTATTAATTGCAATGTTTGCAAAATGGAACAGCTTACGAGGCGAACGATGATTTAGAGGCGTCTAAATCAAGTCAGTACAAAGGGTTCAGTATCTGTGTAATCTAGGTACCTCCACGAAATCACTAAAAAATCAGCATACCTTGATGAAAACTTGCTCCAAACTTAATGAAAATAGTTTTATCGTCAAATTATCTTTGTCATCATTAAGATGAAGGATCAAAGTATTTTTTAAATATTTAATGAATTTTTTCCCCTTCTTAAAACATTCGAAATTTTGATTAAATGTCTTGTTTTTCCTAAGTCAACAGATGTACTAACTTTTAGATTAAGCATAGCTTCTTTTTTTGCGGTGACAGACAAAGTAATTTGGAAATTCTTGCAAAACTCAAATAATTGTCGGATTCTAATGATTTTTTTTAAAAAAAACTTAATCACAAATGAAATCATTTTTGTTTACAAATGTATGAAAATAGATGATTTTATCGATTTGAATGAAAAAAAAAATCGATTGCGATCAATATAATTTCTGTTTGAAGTACACCACAATAAATTTTGTTTAATGGAAATAGTAAATTTTAAATACTTTAGCTTTCAATTAAAGCTAGAATGAAAGCATCAAGAATGCTTTCACGTTTATAAAAATTACTTTTAAACCTTATGTATACGGAATTAGGGAGGTACATAATGTAATGTTTTAACAGAGGACACGGAAAAAGTGTTGACAAACTCCGTAGATGCATTGAAAAAACGAATCACCCTTTCCAAAAACTAAGCAAAGTATTATGAAACTTTTGTTAGAAAATTTTTGTGATGTCAACGAATACTCGTTTGACACTTTTGTAATGCTCATTTTAAAAAAAATGACTTTGTAATCGCAGATACAACTATAGTAACGCTGTTGAACAATACTGGTGTCAGACGCCTTCGAATATCACTTGCACTTGTAGTACTTGCTCGATAATACTCGCTCGAATCCGTATACTGATCTGAATAGAGAATTAGTGAATAGAGTAGACGATAGCAGTTTATATAGTAAGAGAGGATAGACTAAAAAATGCGATCTGAATAGTATAGAGGATAGGCTAGAATGGCGACCAATTAGACACACACTACGTCCAATATATGCGTTTCCTCTATGGTCACGTGGTCTACTTAATTCAATAATTCGATGTCCAAACTGATTTGTTGGTCTTTTTTTAAGGAGGTGACCCGAGCGCGTACACCCGGGCCAGAAACAAAGAAAATCATAATAAAACGTTAAGTAATATCAGTTCTCCTAAATGGCAGTGAATGTTGCACAATCTCCTCATATATGAAGAAGAGTCTTGAGAAAACTAATATGATTTTTTTTCTACATAATGGCGCTCATATTTCGGCGGACTGGATATGTTCGAAAAAGGAAACGACAAGCTCACTTATACTGAACATCAGAATTAGACAAATGTTATTTCTGGCTGAAAGTAGGCTTGACGAATTCGACACTCACACGACATATTAAAGGCAAGAGGGACAGGGAAATCAGCGAATAACCTGTCTAAGTATCTTGTGTTAATTGTTGTCAAAACTGGAACTAGAAGGAATACTGAAAAAACAAACATTAGACAGACTTACAAAAAACAGAAAGTTGTGGAGAATCATGATTGCCAACGTCATGAAAGGGACACAACACAGAGGAACACGAAGGAGACTTATAACAGGCTCGTAGCTCACTTAGTAAAGGGAGTGTGTCCACTGGTAAATAATCCATCCTAAACCGATAGTCCGAGTATTTTCACTGGGTTTTCAATATAAATCCTGTAATATCAGTCAGTTATATGCCATGCGTGATACACGTTAAGGCGATCTTGTATCTTCCGATAAATGACTGACGAGGCATGTTTTTATTCCACAGTAGGTTGCCATCCAAGGCTATAGAACCTGATCTGTCCTGCTATTTACCCATAGCTTGAAGTTCATACGTTTCCAAAGGGTATTAGCACATGTGGATGTAATGGATTCGATAGATAGATAGATATCAGCAGACTGTGATAGATAGATGCATACATGTAAACGGTCCGAGATAGATCTTTTATGTGACATGCCTGATGCATGCTTAGGCGATCATGTATCTTCCAATAAATGACAGGCGAGGCAGATTTTTTTACCGAAGTAGGTTGCCATTTCTTTCTGCATTAGACCATTTGCCATCCAAGGTTATAGAATCCTGGATATCCAGCTATTTACCCAAAGCTGGGGGGGGGAGAAGAATAGAATTCATACCTTTCACAAGAGTATTTGCACGTAAGTGAATGTAATGGATTCGACTGAAATTCGAACTCGGCTCTCCGATTTCTCAATCCGAGCCGCTATCCATTAATCCACTGTGCATGTAGTATATAAGGTTAAAATAGATTGCAATCCACAATATTCAGTAAAGCTGGCCTTGAATGCGGTATCAATACACCAGGAATATTCGAAAGCAATCAAGCCGAAGAAGATGACAGAGGTTCAATCATAGAATGTCAATGACAGACCACGGTTCCAAAGTATCTTTCGATAGAAAAAAATATAAAATGTCAGGACTGTATTTCGAAATCAATGCACCAATCTCTTTTAGTTCCATACTGAACATTTACACTAATGGACATTCCTAACAAAATAAATCCAGAATGCTGTGTTTTTATTCCAGAAATTACACCCCGAACCACGCTAATAAATGTGTAGTAAAATTTAGGATTTCTTGGTTTTCTAGGAATTGAGTTTGATAAAATTTTCTCGGCTAGTTTGCACAATATGGCAAGACATAGGTGAACCACGGTATTAGCTTTCGAATGAAAATAGCCCATTTAGATATTTTGGAGAAAATGCAGAATGACGATGCGTATTAAACATGCCTTGGGTATATATTTAACTGAAAACTATATTACTATAA
This sequence comes from Acanthosepion pharaonis, assembly GCA_903632075.3. NCBI lineage: Eukaryota > Metazoa > Mollusca > Cephalopoda > Sepiida > Sepiidae > Acanthosepion > Acanthosepion pharaonis. The sequence continues at coordinate 660,896 of CAHIKZ030000718.1, read as the reverse complement.
TAAGATTTATTGATATAATGAATTATTTGGCCACCTGAGCGGATAAGCTTCAAAAACACTATTAGTCTTGAAATCTGCCAACTTTCTATCGTCGGAGGTTTGACTGCATCTGCGGCAGCTTTGATGGTCGCCCATAAGATACCTTTCGACGTAAATTGACCTCCATCCCTGTTTAATGATGGACAAAATATTTTCGATAGGGTTGAGATCGGAAGAGGCAGGCTGCTACACCGTCAACCTTTCACATTGTATGCCCTAAGAACCTAGAAATGCTTGACCCTGGCAGAGTGGGAGAGAGAATTGTTATGCATGAATACTACAGTCTTTTCTATATATAATCTTAGGAATTCATTTTTCAGTGGATTTTTAATGACTGATTTTCTAAGTATCTACCGTAGACATCAGGGCCTATCCAATCATGCTTATGAAGTATTATGAAATCGACAAATCCTTATTTTTCAATTTCCAATTATTGTTTATTGGTCGTTATTCAAAGACAAAAAAATTGTTTTAGATAGATTTCTCGTTTTAAAAAAACAGCATCTATAAACGGCGGAATAAAAGTATGAATAATTTTCTATGATATTTCCGATAGGGTTGAGACACGAAGAAACAGGTGGCCACACCAATAACCTTTCACCTTGTACGCCCTAAGAGCCTCGGAATGCTTGGGTGACGCTGGCAGAGTGGGAGAAAGCGTTGTTATGCATGAATAGTTGAGACCTTAGAAATGATAGAGGTATGTGATCTAGCCATGGATCCAAGACCTCTTTTAGGAGATTGCAGTAGGCGGCTGCGCTGATTTTAAAGAAATCAGGTGCAATGACAGGGCCATCAAGTCTCCAATGCTACCAGACCAAAACATGACTCCTTCAGCCTGTTGTTGACGTTGTAAACGTTGGTGATGCTCATTTCTGAAATAGGGCCAAACATTTACCCAGCTTTCAGGTATGTCAAGAGCCGCCCTTGTCTCGTCATTTACTTCCGACCCAAGTGAAGCCTCAAATTCCTGTGACGGGGCATAAAAGAAGGCAGTTTAAGGGAAGCTCACGCATAAGTCATGGTCCCTAGGGTGCGATTTCGGGGGAGTTTTTAGTACAATAGGGAGTCCAGCGGTCCTTAAATCCATGCCTGCCACATCCTTGGAGGCCCCACAATCGGATCGTTTCTTCCTTGGCGAATGATCCCTCAGGAATTGTCTAACCGTGTCCACATGACGACCTCACTTCTCCTCAATGGCAGAGAGTTGCCTTTCACATTTTCTTGTTAATGACAAACTTTTCTTCGTCGGAGGCTTTTTCGAGGCATTTTGAGTAGAGACGATATTAACGTGGTTCAGCTTAAAACAGTAGAATCGGAAATAAAATAAAAATAAAGGACTTTCCACAGAATATGAAAACCTAACAATGGTGTTGCCATATTGTGAAAACCAGATGGGGAAAGTTTTATCAAAACCAATTCACAGAAAACTGAGAAATTCTAAATTTCACGACGAAACTATAGTTTGGTGTGTAGTCAGATTATATAAATCATCCTCTGCGTTGTTTTGTGTGGCTACGACACCCTTCCCGCCGATTTGCTCCCATTGTTTTCGACAAGTCAGTGATGATTTGAGTTCATTATAGATTTATGAGGGACGCGTTGTATATGTGGAAAAAAATGAAGTCTGGTTTGGCCTAAAAGTTGTGGTAACAACAAAATCGACAGTGGGTAGGATTTCAAAGTCTGAACAAATCTTGAAAGAATGGTAATTCTACATTTAAAATTATTTAAATGACTGAAATTCACCCTGAATATTTTGCTGAAAACAGTAATCCTCTGTTCTTTGATAAAACTTTTGATTACCATCATCTTCTTTCTTTTCCGTCGCATCATACTCGATCTGACTTCTGGGAGAAACCTAACCTCGTTCAGATCTGTTGCTACCATGATTAGTCGATCATTCCGGCCAAAAGGAAAATTAAACTTACACAAAAAAAATCTGACAAAATTATGTTTTATAGCAAATAAAACAGTTTCTTTCAAAATAAAAAGTAAAACTTGTAAAATTCTCATGAATATTAAACAAAATACAGCATGTCCATAAAGTTCGGGTGCACATTTAAAAATTTATAACTTTATTTGTATTTGCGATAGAAATAATTTATAAAAACGATTAGGAAGAAGTAAATCTATATTTTCTACGGTTTTATTGAAATTTTATTTAAGTTTCCACGTCCTCCATTATTAGCAATACAAAGGGTAATACGGTTTTGCAGTTCACGGAAAACATTTGCCAACTGATGTACAGTAATGCCTGAAATCACATTAGTAATTTTAGCTATACTTACAACTAGGTACAGTAAACTTTATAACATTTTTATAGATTATTTCTATCGCAAATACAAATAAAGTTATAAATTTTTAAAAGTGCACACGAACTTTATGGACACCCTGTATATTATGCTGCAAAAATTTCAGATTCACTGTTTTAGACAACATCAAAAATACTTGAGCCTAATAATTGTATGCAAAGACAATGAATATTAGATCAGGTTTGCGTTAATGTTGTCTACAGAATATATCATTTCACCAGATCACTAATAGTATTTTGCGTAATTTCAAATAAGTCGATATGTTCAATTTATGAGTAATCTTCATTTGATTGATTTTCTTAGAAAAATATATCGATCATGGGTAGCGACAGAAATTGACTCTTTTAGAAATATAACCAGGATTTCTTGATTTTAATGCTTTTTTTTTTTTCAGAAATAAAAGTAAGAAAAGGTAATGATGCTTTGTAATACGACGCACAAAAGAGAGTGTAGAATAATTTTCATATTACTTTTTGGTTTTTTGGTTCGCAGAAAATAGCAGGGAAAAATAAATGTGAATAAGAAAAAGTTCATGAAGAAAAATTCTACTTTGGAAGACTTTATAATTAAAATTAATTTAATAAGAAACTGAAGATTAAAAAAAACTTTAGATACCAAGAAAAGGTCGATATAAATGCACTTGCTGATTTGTATAAAAAAATATCTTCGATTTCCACACAGACGCACAAACAGGAAAATGTGTGCATCTTTTTTTAAGGATATAAATTACATATATCAATTTCGCAACAGCGTGAGCTCTGAATAGGTTTCTTTAACTCGTCTTATCCTATATGCAGGTTTATCTGATTATCCGAAAGTAGTACTTTCCTATGAAACATTTAATGAACAAAAAAAGAAGCAATTTCTTTTTACATATATAAGGAGAACTTGTAGCGTTATCAGACGCACAAAATAATCCTACGTGCAATGGTTGTCAGTTTGTTAATTATTGCACAAAAGTGATCAATTCGTTTTAAAATGACATGTAGGTTTAAAAGAGGTTTGCACGCAGATTTATTGCCGACAAAGAATTGCTTGATTACTAAATCCTGGAGGTTAATCAGTCAAGATTAACGTCGTATTTCGAACCGTAGACAGTTGTTCTGAACATTGACATGGAATTTTTTGGTGAATTTTTCAATCTTTTAACAATATTATTATCCACTCTACAAATTTAATTTTTGCGACTGAATATTGAGAACATTCTTAAAATATCCATCCTCTCGTCTGATTCCGATCTGGACAAATTGTTTTATATTCTTATATTCTTCTCCTGTTTGATAGTTGAGCATTTTCATTTCGGTATTTTATAGCGCTTATACCGTCAATGACACGTAAAAACTTTCGAATTTTTTTAGTATTATAAGATTAATAAGGTACTCCTATCAACACTTTAATGTTTCAAAAATGTGTGCAATTATTTATGATGCATGAATAGGTACCTCGAAGTGGCGTAATGGTTAACAAGCTTGTCTCGCTACCATAAATACGACTGAGTAGTGAGTTGGATCCTCTCTGGATGCTCCATACTTTCGGCCTTGTACCACATCCAACCTACGCTTGGAAATCACTAGGCACCTCGAGGCGTCGTAATGGTTAACAAGCTTGTCTCGCTACAACAAATACGACTGAGTAGTGAGTTGGATCCTCACTGGGTGCCCCTTACATTCGTCCTTGTGCCACATCCAAGGTACGCTTGGAAAATCAATAGGCACCTCGAGGTGGTGTAATGGTTAGCAAGCTTGTCTCGCTAGAACAATTACTACTGTGTAGTGAGTTGGATCCTCACTATGTGTCCCATACTTTCGGCCTTGTTCCACATCTGAGCTACGCTTAGAAAATCCCTATTTATGATGCAGGAATTTAAAATCCTTTAAATTACTTAAGAATATACCAATATCTGCATGGACGAATACATGCTTACTTTATTAGGCAAATTTGAATATTTCTTCGTTAGAATACGATGGAAAGCTCCGTTTGCACAGCAAAATTATGCCAATAACAAGGATAATAAAGAAATATTCAAGTTTAAAAACAGGACATACCCCGGTGCCATTGATGAGCTCACTAGGTTTGACGACGCCATAATTGGTGTGTTGGATAAGATCAAAAAGAAGCACTAACAGTTTTCAAACCTTTTGGCTACTGAGGTGAAAAAAAATTGAAAAGTTACCGAAGATATTTATCAAGGGCGATAAAACAAAAACTATATACGCTGTAAGTTTGATGGAAAAGAAGATAACAGTTCAAGTCACCAGGCACTATAAAAAAAGTACCAGAATCGTATATTGATAATATCAATAAGAAGGCAAAGAAATTTACAGCTATGCTGGGAATTTTCAACAAGTTATATACATTATAAAGTAAGTAATCTTTTCTGACATTAAAGTACCATAAAATGACTTCCATGTAAGCCATAATTGTTGCAATTTCTGCAAGTCTGATCTATAAGGATGAAGTGGGAGATTTCAGACGGCAGAACAAAGCCTACGTGGAATTCACAGAAGTTACGTTCAAGAAAAGATTCTATAACCATAGGTTTTCTTTTAAATTAGAGAGCCATAAACATTGTATCAAGCTAGCCGGCCATGTATGGGAAGTTAAACAGAAATGTACTAGAAGTCCTGTCTTAGATGGAGAAGAGTAAAGTCTTACAATTTTAATGGTAGTGTTTTTAAGTTGTGTCAAGAGGAAAAGCTGGACATTATGATACTCGAGGACGGACACGAAAAGTCTGGGATGATGTCCAAACACATTCAGGTTAATAAACACAGTCTGGCCCAATATGAACCCGGATGATGATGCATACGTAATTTTTTCTCACACTTCCGGTTCTATCTACCCTTGGCCCAGCGCTTCCCTCTTGGTGTTTTTACTTTATTGCGTTAGGTTAGATTATATGAACGGAAAAATACAGCGCTACAAAATAATTATTTATCAAAAACCACCTGAAGAAAACGTAAGGTTGAAACTCGAGTCATATTAAGGGTAAATTTTTCAATCTTTTAACAATATATATATATAAATTCGACGTATGAGGGTGAAGCAGATCAGTCCCCATATATATGTCTTCTTCCGCTTTAAATTTGGACACCCCAACCTTACCCTGACTTGACATCTGTGAATTTAACCGAGATATTAATACAAATTATTAACACCTTACGCCCCTTTTTCTATAAAAAATTGCTCTAGCCGTTACCATAGAGATTTTGATTTTAATAATGAATATGCTTATAAAACACGTAAATTTCAGAAATAAGTTATTCCAAAATAAATTCGCTTGAAGATGGAACAGAGCTTAGTACTTTAATACAATTTACTTCAAATAATTATATTGAAGTATTCGGCTCTTGTTTTGAAACATGAGAACTCTTATGTAGCTTGTTGGAATCATATTTTTAAATAAATAATTATATATATATATATATATTATACACGTTATTTTTAGTAGGTAAAGGTATTTGAATTGCAATCCCAGTTTTTATTTTATTAATCAGTGAAATTAATGAGAATCTGAGTAAATTAAATTGAGATGTCCTCCTGAAGAAAAATGTTCTTTCCATAGGAATCGAAACTGTAATTTTATTTTAGTATGTTTTCTCAATTTACAGATCGCGTCTTGTATCAGAGAGATGAAATTTATTTTTTTATTATTACAGTGTTGTAATCTCTTAATACAGTAGCAGATATCTGTTATTGTCAAAAACATAGCACAAATAGTTATTATTTTAAAAAATTAATAATTTTGTATATTATCTATAACTACATGTTCAAGAATGTCGCTTTTGATCAAAGTTAAAATATAATCATAAATATTTAAAAAATGTGTACATTGTCGAAATTTATTTTTTCCACAATATAGCTATTTATGCTATGTTATAATGATTATTACCTACAACAACAATAATAATAATAATAAAAATGAGTAATTTCTGTTAAACGTATTTTTATTCACATCTCCTTAATAGCTGCCGTGATCTGTTAGACCGCTTCTTATTAATTTCACTGTTGAATCAAATAAAAAAGCAGGGATATCAACTTAAAGACGTGTAGCTAAAATTAAAGTTTATTGTAATAGGAAAAAATATCAGATAAAATTTATTTAAAGATTATTGTTATTAGAAAGATAATGAACAGACTGAAGCAGTTTACATTGTTCGGAGTGTTTTCCTCATCTTTGTTGCAATATTCACAACGTCCTCAAGGACACATGACACAGTGGATAAAGGCGTTGGTTAGATCCAGTGACAGAGGCCAAAAAGTGTGAGTTCAATACCCGGCTAAGCCAGTGGAGAAGTTTCAGAGGCAAAATTAACAGGAGATAACTGATAACTGACATCCATTAAAACATGGCACGTGGAACTAGAAGTCTACCTCAGTGAGTGAAATAAAAAGTTCAGTTCGACATTCCAACTAACTGAAGAAGGCCGGAGCGTAAAAAGGCCGAAATGTTGTAATAAATATGGTGATAAATATGAGGACAATAGTCCGAATAATGTAAATAATGTACATAATACCTCATCTCAGAAATATAGACAGATACTGAAAGGCCGAAACTTTGTAATAAATACGGCGACAAAGATGAGGACAATAGTCCGAATATATTAAATAATGTACATAATACCTCACCTCAGAAATATAGAGAGATATTGAAGAACCGGTACGGACCCAATATACCAAAAATATGGAGACAATTAAAAAAAAGTCCCACCAGAATGCCGAACTATCTAAAATTACTATACCGATGCAAAGACTTACAACCCATCCCTTCAGGCTTGGCAACAAGAGATTGCGTCATTTCAAATAGAGCCTGTCTGGTCGCAATAAAACGAGATAAGCCCTTGTCCGAGAAAGAATCAAGTACAACCGTAACATAAAGCAAAAACGGCAATCCGATATTTCCCAGAGGCCCGGGGCATTTTTAAACAGTATTATCGATGAAGATGGTGGAAACAGGATCCAACATGAATAATTTAGACACGAATTCAACGTAGTCAAGGCCTGCCAAATAAAGAAATTGAAGAAACTGTAATATCAGGAGGTAACGCGTAAGGTCCATCACCTCTCATTGAAGGCAGTAATCAACTTTAGTAAACAGCAGCTCTGAGGAGTCAACACTGAACTATGGTCTCGACTTCGCAACATCAATCAAGTGGATGCCATACTTGGACAACATTATCGAGGAAATAGCTATGAACGTTCCTCAGACTCGAGCGGATGATCTAAGATGGAAAGTGAAACAAACACTGGAGAAAGCCAAGCCGCCGAAATCAAATATCACAAGATAGAGGAGAGGGTAGCAGATTAAAAGCTTAAGAGGAATGACGTCATGATCATCATACTACAAACCGACAAAGGCAATGGGACAAAACGGAATATACAGGAAATCTGGAATACCTCATTAGAAATGGCAGCTATAGCAATGTAAAGAAAGATCCATAATAAAAACAGAACAAAAACTGTCGCAGATCTTAATCAAGAACACATTCTACCTAAGATATAAGGCAGTTGCCTCAACGTCGCAGCAAGCTATATACGGTCCTTGTTTCTGTTCTGAGTACCTCTAAGAAGTCAACACTGAACAAGGGTCTCAACTTCGCAAAAACTATCAAGCGGATATCATACTTGGACATTATTGTCCGAATCGAGGAAATAGCCATGAATATTCCTCAGACTCGAGCGGATGATATATGATGGAAAGTGAAACATTTACTAGACAATTCCAAGCCGCCAAATCAATCATCAAAAAACTGAAGAGGCTAGCAATTAAAAACCTTAAGAGGAATGACGTCATCATCATGATACTACCAGCCGACAAAAGCAATGCTACTGTAGTGATGCACAACACGGAATATACAGAAATGGCAAGCATATACATGGAATACTGCGAAGAAATGGCATTAAAATCCACTTAACTAAAGCCAACCTTATGGCTGAGATACGTAGACGACAATTTCATATCCTGCCTTTACACTCTGCCAAGAAGAGGTCCAGCTAATACTAGACCATTTGAATTCAATAAGATCATCGACAGAGTTTCCAATGGAGAGAGAAAAAAAAACAGTTCGTATTCCTGAAGGTACCAATATCTCGAAGTGGTCATGGGCTGAAGACATACGTATAACGTAAACCAACATTCACCGGGCAATAACTCCACTTCAGTTTCCACCACTCATACAGGGTAAAGAATTGTGCCGTCCCTGCTTACAAAATCAGGCAAAAGTCATAAGTGGCGAGCCAGAGACCAATGAACAAGAAATGGTCAATATAAGCAGTACCCTACAACGTAACAACTACCCTTGGTGCATGAGAGCAGTTCCGATAAACTGGGATAGAAGGGTGCAAGAGGATAACAACACTCAGAAAAAAAGGCTCCGGTCTGCGTACTCTATCTGAAGGGATGATCGGAAAAAATACAAAAGATCTGTGGTCCATATAACATCAGGACACACTTCAAAAGTGGCTCAACACTTCGCAGATACCTTTCGAGTAAGAACCCCTCACTTGCTTAGAAGTGAAAATGACTAAGAACTGTATATACGCCATCCCATGTAGCTATGAAAAGAAATATGATAGAGAAAGGTGCTGGTTACTGCAGAATACCGTAACAGGGCTAGCTGACCACATATGAAGGAAACACTGAGATCACCGCCCCACTGTGGAATGAGGCTGAATTAATAGACATAAAATATCAGTAGAAAATACGAAAACTTAAGGAATAAGTAATAATGCAAGGCGATGAAAATCTAGTAAGCCGGATAGTTATGGACATGAATAAAATATGGGAACCAGTACCAGGGATTGCTAGAGAAAAACAATAATACCAACAAAATTGCAATATGAGATCTGGTAAAATGTCAATAATGTAAACAATTACACCTCATCTCAGAAATATAGATGGTATTTATCAATTCACCCACAGGAATTGAATGTGGCACAAGGCCTTTTTAATGTGGGTATGTCTGAGCCCGTAGGCCCAGCCAAAAATAAAACCCATCTAAACCCGTCCAAGCGGGCTAGTTCCGTCAACCTCCCCGAACGAAACCCCACCCTTCGGCGGAGCTTCGTCCGGGTTCCTCTCTGCAAGCAAAGAGTTCGACAGACACCCGACCCGGCAGCTCACAAAGCGCAGATACTACACTTTGATCCTAGCCACCGGGCCGAGCGGGTATCTCAGAAATATAGATGGTATTTATCAATTCACCCACAGGAATTGAATGCGGCACAAGGCCTTTTTAATGTGGGTATGTCCGAGCCCGTAGGCCCAGCCAAAAATAAAACCCATCTAAACCCGTCCAAGCGGGCTAGTTCCGTCAACCTCCCCCAACGAAACCCTACCCTTCGGCGGAGCTTCGTCCGGGTTCCTCTCTGCAAGCAAAGAGTTCGACAGACACCCGACCCGGCAGCTCACAAAGCGCAGATACTACACTTTGATCCTAGCCACCGGGCCGAGCGGGTATCTCAGAAATATAGATGGTATTTATCAATTCACCCACAGGAATTGAATGTGGCACAAGGCCTTTTTAATGTCTCAGAAATATAGATAGCTAGATAGATAGCTAGATTAATTATGAATAGACTGAGATAGATATGACTGAGTGTGTTTACAAGTTATTTTATAACAGGCTCTAGAAATTCGTAAATAGAAAACATAATATAATTTTATAGTGTTACGCGACATGAGTTTAACTTTAATATTCTTCTTTACGTTTCAGACACATTAAGACAGCCGTCAATATGGCACATGAAATGAATTGCACAATCTTCTGGTATCACACCCCCCCGTCCACCAAAGCAGTTCGGAGTGAGAAATCTTGAACGATATCAGGTTATTTGTATTCACTATCTGCGTCATGCTAGAAGCGACTGACCGAGAAATATCATCTTGGTCTAACAATAAGAAACGCTCTAAACAGATGTTGTATGGACAGTTGGATTAGTCAAGCACGTCTCAGATAACAACGACCACGATACTAACCTAATCGATGAAGGCCACCGGCGAAAAGCTCAATGTGTCAATGACCAGGTGTGCGAAGCGTGAGTATATTTGATACAATTATCTGAAAAGGGTAGTTGTTTTCCGACACACCTCGGAAGAATTATCTGATCCAGCAGAAGCGCTTATTGAAAAGGCACAAGGTCATCGAAATGCGAATGAACGTTTTTCATACATCACATCCATTAGTCAACTTCATCTCAGAAATGACAGATGCTGAAGAAGGCCAGAGCGTACAACGGCCGAAATGTCTCGAATATGGCAATAAAGATGAGAACAGTCCGAACAATTTAATTAATGCAAATAGTTACAATATCTCATTTCAGAAATATAGACAGATGCTGAAGAAGGCCAGAGCGTATAACAGCCGAAACGTTGTGAATATGACAATAAAGATGTGGAGAACAGTCCGAACACTGTAAGTAATGCAAATAGTTAAAATACCTCATCTCAGAAATATAGGGACATGCTGAAGAAGGTCAGGGCGTACAACAGCCGAAATGTCGTGAATATGACAATAAAGATGAGAATAGTCTGAATAATGTAAATAATGTAAATACTTACAATACCTCAAATATAGACAAACGTAGAGAAGTATTTTAGAAGAATTTTATTTGCTAGATTCCTCCACAATTTTTGTACAGACATCTGTCATACTGATTTTTTTTTATTATTGCTTTTCACGAAAAGTATATTTTTAGTCACTTGGCTATATCTTTATCTTTTTGCTAATTATTCATATTATATACATTGGGATTATTGTCATTGTCTTTGCTGTTATTATCAGGACGTTTAGGCCGTTGTGCCCTCCCGTCTTCATCAGGTATATATCGATCCGGGTAACCTATAGGTAAATAAGAACTAGACAAGATATCTCTAGACATGGCCAGTGGAACGATAACAGTCTAGCCCCGTAAATTAAATAAAGGTTTCAGTTCAGAATTTGCAGTAGGTTAAATAAAGTAATACTTCATATATATTTTCCCAGAAGCAACAATTTAAAAAGTACCATCAGTTTACAACCATTGGGTAAGCGCTTTTTATTTCATAGGTTGACAGTTGTGTACAGCCACCCGAAACGTGACTTCTTACAAGTATCTCTATCAGAACTGTTTGAAACATTTACCCTCTCTCTCACTATTCACCGACCTGGGTATGAAGATAAACTACATCCGCGTCCAGGGTAAGACGATAAACTACGTCCAACAGCAAGGCCTCTGACCAGGAGGTTTTGAGAAGCGTGGAATCACCTCTTAATTGCTGGTGTTCCCAGGTCCACCCTGATCAGGGGTGGTAGCACCTGCTAGGATTCCAGCTATGGACAAATAGTTAACATTCATCCATTTGAATAAAGAAAACAAGTGACCAAATGTTACATTTAATTACAGATTCAATCAACAAAGTATTTTCCCTGATTATCTATGACTTCCTTCCATCTATTAACAAGCTTACTAATTCCATTACTGTAAAATTCTTTTGGCTTTGATTCGAAGAACTCACAAATGTCAGTTTTAACATCTTCCTCTTTTACAAAAGCTGTTCCTTCCGAATGATTCTGTAAGCTACGAAACAAATGGTAGTCTGAAGGATCAAAATCGGGAGAATAAGCTGGTTGAGGAATTTTCCCCCAACCAAGTTCTTCGATCTTTTTTAACGTGATTCTTGCTGTGTGGGGTCGCGCATTGTCCTGATGAATCATCACCCCTTTTCGATTCACTAGTGCAGGTCTTTTTTTTCCTCATAGCTTAGTTCAAACGCTCTAATTGCTGACAGTATATTTGAGCATTAATTGTTGCATTAGGTGGTAAGAATTCAAAGTGGATTATTCCTTGGCGATCCCACCAGATTGAAAAAGAACCTTTTGCCCATGAAGTTCCCTTCTCAGCTGTGGCTAGGGTCCTTCCCTTTTACCAAGCCACTGTCTACGACGCTTAACATTTCCATAAAAGATCCATTTTTCGTCGCCAGTCACAAGTCTATCCAAAAAAAGTGGGCCAGAATGGAGAGAAGAGCAGATGTCAACTCGGGATTTGAGGTTGTTTTCAGACAATTCATGAGGCACCCATTTTCCAAGTTTAGGAACTTTTCCAAGTTTTTGAAGATTACAATGAACAGTTGTATGGTTTGAAGTGAGAACCACTGCCAATTCCTCAACCGATAAAGCAGGATTTTCTTCAAATGTGCTTCAAGAAGCTTTTCATCAAACTCAACCTGACGTCCGGTTCGATCTTCATCTTCAAGTGTGAAATCTCCACCTCTGAATTTTGCAAACCATCTTCTGCAAGTTCTTTCATTCACACATTCCTCTCTATAAACTGAGTGAATGTTTCTAGCCGCTTCGGCTGCTGAGTTTCCTTTCTTGAACTCATAAATCATTATGTGCCTCAAATGATTCTTGGCTACTTTCATGTAAGCAGTGTTTTAATCAAACAAGATTTAATTTTATTGTTCTCTGAAATCAAATTTGATCAGTTTAAATGCATCTAAACATAAAAATAATGTTCAGCTCCATTAGATATTATAAAATACTCTTTAAATTTCGTTCATTTTAACAAAAAGTTAAAATTCAGACAGAACTTATGGTATGACCTGATATATGCATCAAGGCTAAACACTATGTTTTCATAGAATTTATTCATTTTCTAAGGCTTGTCAAACCTTTGCAGGTTATTTAAAGCCAGAATATATTTTTTAGATTGTGATAATTTTTATTGTTGGAGATAATAATGTTTAAATGGTACAATTTTTACTAATTAACCCCTAGGTAAGGGGAGAACTGAGGTGGTTTCATACCTTTCCGAAAGGTATTTACGCGTAAGTGAATATGACGAACACAATGTGAATTCGAACTCGGCACCCCGATTAACAATTCTTAACCATTATCCATTACACCAACCTTAAAATCAAACTTACAGCACTTGGTATTCCGAAATGGTTACCCAGCTGACTACGGACCAAGTTCGACGTTGCTTAACTTCGGCGATAGTACGGGAACCGATGTTTTAACGTGATGTGGCCGTAAGTCCAAAACACTAAGTTATTGGCGGGAATTCTATAAATAAAATTTAATTTTGACGCCGTCGGATGACATAAAATTGAAAGAATTACTTTTGGAAACCAAACTTGTAAACATAATTTTGATAGAAATTTATATGACAAATAAAGATAGCAATATTTTTATAAGATTTATGGAAGCTGAAATAACTCATGTTAAAAAATTAATTCCACCGCATATTCTTTCGTTAAAGCTGCTACTAATCGCTGATAAGTACCTATTTTTATTTTTCAAATAATTTGTCTTGACTGTTTCATAATCTAATGAAAAGACTGTTTTTAATTTTCATCGACACTTTAAATTTATTCCAATTTTTTTGTTTTTTGTAATGAGCTTATACACATGCTGAGAGCGAGAGATAGCGAGAGTTCATCTCAGTACAAAAATGTTCCTAATTGAAGTTTGATCAAAATACAATTTTCTGGAATTTTAATAAATTATTTTCGGCAATTTTTTTTTATCAATTTCTTTTTATTAAAATTTAATTACTGACTTAATTAGGCAAAAATCGAATCTTGAGCAAGGTAAATGTTTTTTCCTGGTTGGAGGGGTTTTGTTCATTTCAATCGGTTAACCTTCTTCAACTGACCTCTGTGAATGTTCCTGTTATTGAAATCTCCAAGAATATAACTAAAGACTAATATTATTCATATTCACCATCCCATACGTCCAAAATATTCCAGCGGCATGATATCCCAAAATAATTTCTCTTCACGTATCGTGATAAAATATATCATCTGCTTGAAGCAAAACGCTCAAGGCAATCGATTCTTACTATTCACCGCTTGCTTTTTATGACCATTTAGCTTACAGGCATTTATTTCCAGTATGGAACTGGAATATGGTTGTCAAATTTCTATGGAACTTTTCGGTGACTTCTTATATGTTTGTATTTGTGATGTGTTGTGTGACATCAAAATGCTGAAAGTATTATGGATTTCCTTAATGTAGAATCGTCTGATGGGATGCACCTCATTCGTCGATTATCTGGAATGATTGTGTAGCGCTGACAATAAAGCATCTCGGACGAAAACGCTGGGAATGATAATTGGCAATTTTGTTTTCTACTTGAATTGAAATGCAAACAAAACATTAAAAAATGTATTGCAGTTCTTATTTCATTCGTAGAAAAAAACAGCAAAACCATTCTTTTAAAAGACTACTAGTTGCTCGGTCGGAAGATCGTAGTCTTAGGAAGATAATCTATTTTTAAACTTTGGCTGTTGGATAAAGGAGGATTATCCAAGATTAAGAATGAAGAAATAAATGTCCGAAATAATAAGCAGCAAATCGGGTTGTTGGAAATAGAAATGATTTAAAGAAATATATATTTGACAGGGTCATTTGACGCTGATAGGAGCCCCTTGAGGAGGGGTCTTTTCAGTGGCCCGTGAATTGTCTAATCAGCAGCTAGCGAGAAGGCAAGTTTTTCTTACTTAAAAAATAAGCCCCCCCCCTTTCAAGAATTCTTCAGTGCGATTTTTGGTAGTGAGCAAATGAAGGGGAGAGATGTTTTCTCACTCACTGTAACCTTTATGTTGCTGACAATGTGTCGGCAATATGTCACAATTGAAGACAATAAAATTAGCAGATTTTTTTTTAAGCGTTTCACCCCAAGCAAGGCGGGAAGCCACTTGGACTCAAGGGGTTACAGAAGATTTGGAGCAAGATCAGATAAGAGTGATAGAGGAAAGAATGATAAGAAGGATAGTGGATAGACCAAGGCAACTCTAGATGTCGACTGACATTACATTTGAATAGTTGAAGATTATAGATCTCAGGGAAACTGGAATAGGGAAGGGAGTTCCACAGGCGAGAGATGCGAGATATGAAACTATTGGAGTAGAAGAGACGGCTACATTTAATAGTTTCGACAGTGAAAGGGTGCGAGCTGGATGCCAGCCTCGTAGGGCGCTTGAATCCATGAAGTCTGGGAACCAGCGAATGCAGCTCCGAGGAGCAATTACCATGAAGGTATTTGTAAAAAAAGACAGAAGGAGGCGACGGTGCGTCTGTGAGAGAACGACTCTAGACAAGATGCCAGAACAGGGCCAATTATATTGCATATCCGCCTCTGTATCTTATCAAGAACACCGAGACAAACAGAAGGGGCACCAGACCATATGTTGATTTGTAGATCTGAAGGATCGATTCCGGGGAGAAAAATTTCCTGGCGCGGCACAGGGAGCCAACTTTCCTTGTGGTGGACGAAGCAATTGACTCAATGTATTTGTTCCATCTCAGGTCAGCAGTCAACGTGAGACCGACCAGCCGCAGAGAGTTGCTCTTGAGAAGTTGAGCGTCAAACATTCTAATGGAGGGCAGGGAATGATCTCTATACAAAAGACATCGCTTTTTGCTATTTATTATAGAAGAAAAAAACGTCCGCTTGGTGAAAATATGTCATTAGATTTTCAACGAGTAATCGAGAAACTCTCACTCTGGGGTAGTATCCTGAAGATAGCCGCTACGACCAAACGCGAAAGTTCGAGCGTAGTTCGCCAAACACCAGTTCGTACTTAATAAATGACAATGCAATTAACAGCATGAAAAATATCTTAATTATATAGTATGATCAATATGATTCCAGTTACAATGTATAACTTAAATCCCACTGTAAGCAACTTCCTACTATCCAAACAGTATTTCGGCATTCTTTAAAATAATTTAATCAAATTCAATCCCGATAAGATTACGCCCAGATTTCTCTCTGACAATTTTCTTGGGCTTTTGCTTGTCGTTTACGTTTAATTTCCGAGTTCCATGAGCTTTTTTTTTCTATAAATCCAAGTGTGATCTAACTCCACCAAATACATCTGTCCACAACTGACCCTTTTTTGACAGCGTTTCCGCTGTTTTGAAGCAACAAAGACACGAGTAAGATTACCCAAGAGACAAAGTAGAGATGACATATACACGGGGTCTCAAAACAGGTATACGCATTTTCAAGTTTTCTCAACAAATAATTCAAGCAACTAGAACCACATCTGTCTAATTTAAATAATGCACATGATGACTGTATATATTATAAATGCATACAGACTGTTCTTCTCATCTTTATCGCCAGACTCATTACTTTTCGGTCGTTGTACGCTCTGGCCTTCTTCAAATGATTGGAATTTCGAACTGAATCCTTTATTACGTCCACCGGGGTATAATGTTCTCATTCAACGTGCCGTGCCTCTTCCGGGTGTTACAGTTACCTCCCTTTAAGGCAACTCTTCTAAATTTATGATCACCTCTGCAGTAGCCAGGTATTGATATCAAGTCAGTGTATCCAAACAAAGCTTTTATCCACTGGGTCATATGTCCTGGAGGAAATCAGTGTCTAAATTTTTTGGACTTGTAAAGTTAATGCCCCAACAAGCATTATTTTTACCAGAGCTCATATTGCAATTTTGTTGTAATTATTGCTTTTCTCTAGCACTCCGTATTACTGGTTCCCATATTGTGCTCATTTCTATGCTTGGCCGGATTAGGAGATTTGTGTGGCCTAGCATATGTGCTGATTCCTGAAGAAGGCCGGAGCGTACAATGGCCGAAACGTAGAGAATTTGATAATAAATATGAGATCAACATTCTGAACAATGTAAATAATGTAAATAATTACAATACCTCATCTCAAAAATAAAGGCAATTCTTCAGATTTTTTTCATTGAATGTTTTCAAATTGATGTCCGTTATGATCTAGACATTGCTAACAACCCGACACAGTGGACTCACAAGCAGCAGTCAACATTTCGATAGGTTCCTTGGACATCGGGGAAAACTTTCCATCATCCATTTTTCTTTTACAGGGCGCGTCTAATCAGTGTACAGTCGGGTCGGTTGATTTTTCCCTTTCTTAAGAAAATGAGAATTGCACTCATTGTGCAAGGTATGGTTTGATGTGATATGTATTGACACTAAAGATTAGATTCTTATGTTTTACAAGTTTTTGAGCATTTAGTCTTAAACACCGTCTGAAGGATATACAGAAATACCTATTTTCTGAAAGTTTTTGACGCACAAATTGACTTCAAAATTTTACTTTTTCGTGTATAAATCCAAATAGCGTTTTATCTTTTGGATTAGATAGATTGAATGAAAAATATATACAAATCAGAATTCTAATTATGAATCACCATAAGTAAAATATGCATTTTTATGTATTCGATAAGGAAAACTAGGTATTTGTAAAAAATTACAAAAAATGCTACACAATGAATAACATTTGTTAGATTCTTTGATGATTTGTTAGATCACAATTAAAAAAAAAAAACAGATAAAAGTTTATATAATACCATAATACTGATGAGCACAAATTATAAATAAATGTTTTAAATTTGCATTTTTTATTGAAAGTCACAGTAAAACCCCTCCATTCCATAACATATGACATCATAATATAACTACATCGTCCAGTATAATTTCCATTTGAAGCAAATGAAGGTCTTATTTGATGTCACAATGATTTAGTAATAATGTGATTGTGCCATGATACTTGTCCGTATATAATTTGCAAAGCTATAAGTCTTTCATTGATCACTGGAAGGAAAACCAAAGCTACGATTTTGAACTTAATTTTAATCTTATCCTAAAAAAACGGTAATGATATGGAAAACAATTATCATGTCAAACCCCAATTTGGGCGCAATACCACGGTCCCAAAATCAGCTTATGTAGAGTTTCAAACTGAATTTTAAGCCGAGTGGGTGGATCTGAATGAAAATCTCTTCGATTAGAGCCTTTGAACTTCAACTCCATTTTCGCACTTGCCGTAGAATTCCAGGTAAGCTTGAATGACATTAGTAATAATAATGTGTAAATCTGAAAAGAAAGTAAATTGACTAGAGCTTATACACTGTAAAAGTTTGTATACATTTTTGTGACACCCATGCTATTCATACTTAATATTTCTAAGGGCCGTGTATATTCTGTATGTTTACTTTATTTTGATTGTAGTTTAGATTTGAAAAACAGTCGAAAAACTGTGTATTGCATTTTTTTTATGTTTATTTCTATTAAACCTTTGACAGATTCATATTATCATAGAGAAAAAAAAAGATGTTATTTTCTCTGTTGTCTAGGAAACATACCCTCAGAAAAAATCACGAGTGTTTCGATATCGACATTGTACTTGAAACGATTTTCCTATCAACATGGGTTTTACTAGATGCATTTTCCAGATAAACATTGTTTTTAGGGTCCTATGAATTATTCAAACTACTGTTATCATTACAATTGGATTTATACTGACCTTTCGATTGACATATGTCGAGAGACTGGAGGGGAGCTAATAGGAAGACGATAATTTCTACATGAGTGAAATTGTCGATCAACACATAAAGCATTAGCCTCAAATAAATAGCGATAAGAAACGGATATTTAATAAACAGATCGATAACAGTCAACAGGGGAAAACAGAGACTATCAATCATTAGTAAATAATGTTTACCTTATTTTTGTGGTCGGATCTTGAGATTACACATCAGGTCAAGTGACACTGCTCGCCTGAAAGAAGGTGCCTGAGGCTAAAAAAGAAAAGCCTCGCGTGTGCGTATACCCTTTTAGCAGTACGTAAATATTTATAAATATGTATTTATTCAGGAATGTATATATATATATATATATATATATATATATATATATATATATATTATGAATGAACTGATTTAAAAATATTACCATATTTCAAAAACCGAAGTTAAGAACTTCAAATTTAACACCGGGTTATATATCGTACTGTTCAAATTAAACACTGCATTATATACCTTGCTGTTCTTTCTTTCTTTTACTATAATATATATATATATATATATATATATATATATATATATATATATATATATATGTGTGTATATAGGCAGCATCTTTTCATTCATACACGTTTCATTAAATAATATAGACAAGTGTTGTCTATTTATTTTATGTAAATTCTTTCATAACGTCTAATAGATTTAATAACATTATCATTGAATGAAGAAAGAAATTCCCAATATTGATTTCTTTACATAAAATAAATAGACGACACATGTCTATATTATTTAATGAAAAGTGTATGAATATATATATATATATATATATATATATATATATATATATATATATATATATATATATATATATGCATGAGATCCTAAAAAGAGCATAGTCGGATGAAAAAGACGCCAACCTTGACGAAAACAAAATTTTATCGTGTAATTGCTTATGTTACTATTAAGAGGAAAAGAATAAAATAATTTTTAATTATTTTTTAAAATTTTTCTGTCTTTATTAGAACGTTCTAACTTTCGATTGAAAAACCTTGTTGCTCGTCATCACCGGAACTCTGGTAAATAAAATGGCGAATTTTTTTTGTGCATTTTTTTTTATGACAGACATTAATTTTGAAAAATCTTGCAAAAATAGAAATAATTGTCAGATTTTAATTAAACTTTCAGAAACTATTCAGTAATGATGGAAATATGAATATTTTTTAAGTCATTATAAATATATATATATATATATATATATATATATATATATATATATATATATATATATATATATATATACCCATTTCATAAATAATTTATTGAAAACTCTAAAGATTCAATGTCGAAGCACGCTAGTCATTATATTAGTTAAAAACACAAGGCTTTGAGGAAAGTAAATTATGTTTTGTTTTTTTGCTTTTTTTTAATCTGGGCTCGTCTACTTAAAATCACCTCTGAATTGTTACATACAAAACTCAATAAAACAAAGATATTATTTAATTGTAAATGCTTTTAGTTGCTTTTATTTGTTTTTATGAATATGCATAATATTGTCTGAAGGCAAAAAACTTTTTTCGACGAAAAATGAATTTTTAAATGAATTAATTGTTATTTCATGAATAATTTTATTATTTTTACATTAAGTTGTTAAATATTGTAAAATTAGTGGAAATGTCCAATCCTGTATTTAATTTTTTTTAAGTACATGTATCTGTACAGATTATAAATTGCACAACCTTTTTACAATCAACGAACCAACAGTTACAAAAATCTCACTGTTTCTCGCCTTATGTGTCAATAAAAACGTTTATAATGTGTGGAAGACCAGAAGAAAAATGATACAATAAAACCTTCATGCGGCAATGATTTTGTATATAATGACTTACGTGCCTCAACATTAAGTTCTAGTCTTTTCATTAATTTTTTTACGGGGGGGGGAGTTAATATATATATATATATATATATATATATATATAATGATTAAAAAAAAACATTTATCATAATTTCCATCATTCCTGAAAAGTGTCTGAAAGTTTAAAGACAGATTTTTTTTTTTAAATAATTAAAAATTACTTTGTTTTTTCCCCTTAATAGTAACATAAACATTTTGGCGATAAATTTTTGCTTTCATCAAGTTTAAGGCCGTTTTTATCATGCTATGCCTACTTAAAAATAACGAGGTAAATAAGTTGTTCGCGTAAATGTAAACTCATTTATGACCTTCCGTACTATAACTTACCTCACGTAAGTTGTCAATAAACATGCACATGTCACTCGTCAATCAACACCGCTGTTAAGAAGACCGACTTTCTCTCATTCTGAAGTACATTTTTTCAGCGCAGAAAATAAGTAATCTTTGTTTCAAAATATATTAAATACACTTTATAATTTCTAATTTTCTTAAATTAATTTTTAAAACAATCATAATTAATTTATTAAATGGATTTAAACGGAGACTTTAAATTTTGTAAACAAAAGTTTAAAAAAAACGCTGACGATTGATTTGCTGTCAATTTTGCTGATTCAAAAAAATTCAAGATTTTTAACGAATGTTTTGGACGTGCTAGAAATTATTAAGAAATGTAAAAAAAATATTCAGAAAATACTTTCATCTTTCCTCTTAATAATAACATAAACATTTCGACGATAAAAAATTATTTTCATCAAGTTTAAGGCCTTTTGTTATTCATGGTATGCTATTTTTGTGGATCTCATGAACATACCTATATATATACACACACACATATATATATATATATATATATAGAGAGAGAGAGAGACGCACATATGTGTATATATGTGTGCGTATATATATATTATATCGAAAGGAAATTCAAATCAACTGATTCTCAATAACTATTTCAACCCACAAGATTTTACTTGTAGGCCTTGTCAAGTAGCCGTTTGTGGCCAACAATTGACAACGCCCACATGTAAAATCTTGTGCGTTGAAATACCTATTCAGACTGAAGAGGTTTTTGATTTCCATTCTATGTAATTTATATGCTCTGTTATAATAAATACATTACTTTTTTTGTTGATCACTTTTAATATCTAATATTATTAGGGCTAACTTATATACCAACGGATGATTACCTATATATATATATATATATATATATATATATATATATATATATATATCAGATATGTAGTTTTGAAATTTGTTATTAATATACGTTCAGTCATCACAAATTCTGGGGCTAATTACCAGAAAAATTTTTACCCCGTAAAATGTGTTATTAATTATTCATACCAGGTCACTGAGGTATTTACATTTAATTTTCATTTGATAACTTACTCACCCAGTCATTTGAGCAGAAGAAGTTTTTGTCATATCAATTTCTCTTATATTCATATATATATATATATATATATATATATATATATATATATATATATATAGAGAGGGGGAGATGGATAGATAAGAAATGTATATATCAAACTATAATTTTTACTTGTCTCCCCGCTCTATAAATTATGAGTGGACTAACCAAGGCAGAAGCGAGGTTGAATGGTAAAAAATGATCCTCGAATTTATCATCTCTTCTATACGACAGTGTGACGTTTATCATACATGTCTGAGTTTATTCCGGGAAAACTTGCAAATAAGATATTTAAGTTCCTTATGAACTTTTGCTTGAGATCTGGACATAAGTTACCACTATCTGCAGTCATCTTTTAAACAGGAATACTAAACAAACAGTTTTGCATCGCATAGTTCCAGATTATGAAAAATTGCGTTGTGCATGTCAACAAAAACAAAAAAAGAAATATAAGTGGTTATCACAATATGAAAAACTAGTGTCAACATTAAAACTATAACTCTACCTTGCTCTCCCTTATTTATATTAGGTAATTTCGGACTGTTATCCTGATCTTTGTTGCTATTATCCAAACGTTTCTGCCTTTTTCCCCCCGGTCTTCATCAGGTGGAATATTGCTCCCTATTTGAACAAACAGGGTTCATCACTTTAGACGTTCATTGACAGCTAATTCATCAGGTAAAAGAATCATTACGTCGAATATTCCCTACTTTGGTACGTAAGAATAGTGTTATTCTCCAGCATAGTAACAGTTGTAACCTAGGGACGATTACTGATAGGGATTACTGTTTGTAAGGAACGATAATACTTAGGTCAAGAACAACATATATAAGATTCGCCAGCGGCGCGTAGAAGAAGTCAACAGCTAGAAGTGAGTCAAGTGAATTCCACAGTGAATCTCCAACTGCAGTATCTCTACCAAACGCCCCGTAGCCGGGTAGCTGTTTCTTGGGAAACAGCTACCCGACTACGATCGCTGCATATAACCGGACGCTGTTGCGGAAAAAAATTAGCATATAACCGAAAAGCTGCATATAATAAATGGCTATATTGATTTGCAATGTGTTACATAGCAAGGAAGACTGGAAACTCTAACCGGAAGTTAGCAAGCAGTCTAGGAAAAAAGTAAAACTTTAAAGACGTAACCGGGGAGAACGCAAACGAAAACTATTTGATTATCTTTCTTAAGAAGTTAAGACAATTTAAAGATAATAAAAAGATGTGGTGAGCTATGATCGCCCACGCCCTGAAAGGAAATTGATTTTTAAAATGTTTTATGACGGTTCATGTGCAGAAAACGATATGTGAAACGTCAACTTATGCACCGACAATATTTAAAATGCATAATTCTTTACAATCAGCGAATTTTTTCGTTCAGTACGCTACATATGTGTGTGTGTGTTTGTGTGTGTGTGCATTTAGGCATCAAATTCTCTTTTAGGCATGTCCGATTGAATAAATTACAGACATTATGTCTGCTGATTTTTAATAAAATCCGTTCATACTCACGGATATCCTTCAGTGTAATGATGTTAAAAGATGAAAGAAATGTGCTATAGCTATTTAAATTTATTTTATTTTAATTTCCCAAGTACTTTCGATCTTTTCCCAAGATGATCTTCAGGGGTGCAAGTAGTACAAACCTATATATTGTTGATTAGTATAAGCCTTTATCAAAAGATGCCGTTGTTATTCATTACCGTAAATTTTTCATGATACTTTTAAATGCAAAACGGTTGACAATGTGCCGAGCGTTCATTAGAACGTGAAAAAATTATCCATTATGAAATTTTTTCATCTATGTTATAATGTCATGGTTACGCACACATTAAAGCATAAAAAACCGCTCTTTTACAGGCATTTCAGAACATTACTTCATTATTGATAGTTGATTCTGTTCAGTGGTGTATATATATATATATATATATATATATATATATATATATACTTTCTATCAGGAATAGAGAGATTTGAAAAATTAAGGGACACATATTAATATTTTGATAAGATAACATTTTGAAAAATAATCAATATTTATACTTTCGTTCATAAATACGTGTTGCAAAATAAACTCCCCAGATTTACCTTGCTAAACTTCGTCAGAAGACGAAACGCAACTGCTACGACAAGTTTTCCTTTTGTTGTTATGTTATGGGGTACACCCCTTTTTCATACAAGTGGACACTACCAGTGTGTACTTGGACTGCTGCCGTTAAATAAATAGAGTCAGCCAGAGCAGAGATTGTGATTGAGTTGGAGGTAAAGTAATAGTGTAAGGTAACCGCTTGTAGAAGTCACAGTGACAAGCACGTAGACTCTAAGGAAGTCCTACTTCGAGACTGGATGTACCAGACTGTATATATATATATATATATATATATATATATATATATATATATATATATATATATATTATTATTATTGTTACTAACCGCGTTTCTGGATCTACTAACCATATTACCAATTGTATTATTGTGTAAATACATTTATTTGTTATATTTCATTCCTGCGTTTGTCATTCATTGGAGACAGGATTTCATCTCGGAATCCACAACACGTTATTCATTTTGTCCTTTTACATATATATTCTTAATTATATTGGAAATTTTTTTCCACACACACATACACACACACACACACACACACATATATATATATTTCTATGTGCTTATGTTTCTGTATGATTGGATAATGAACAAATAGTAAACTTTTAGAAATTTAACAGGTTTCGATTCTGTCGTAACCTAGAAAAGGTTAGAGAATGAGGAATAACCGAAACGAAGGTTGGAAATGAAATGTTAATCTTTATCACATAAACAAAATACAATACTCGCCAGCGGCGTGAACTAGGTAAACCACTGCTAGTGGTGCACTACTTAGACAGAATATTACCCACATTTAAAAATTGTGTCTAAGGTATTTATGACAATTGGGACATACCAATTAGTGTTCATAGGTACGGTATATGACAATGGTGCAGAGTGAATGGTCATGATTAAATATAAAATAAGTGGCAGAAATGCCGAACAATGTTTGCACTAAGCAATAAAATGAAAAAGTTTATAGATTGATAATATAATGTATATGCACAGATAGATAGACAAATAGATTGATACTGCAATATATACGTACAGATAGATAGATAGATAGATAGATAGATAGATAGATAGATAGATAGATAGATAGATAGATAGATAATGTAATTGTTGTAAACTAGAGAGGGCTACTGAATGAGGAATAACCAAAACGGAGGTTGGAAATGAAATGGTAATCTTTATTACATCTGCAAAATACAATACTCGCCAGCGCCGTAAAGTAGGTAAACCACTGATAGTGGCGGACTGCTTAGACAACATATTACTCCCACTTACAATATTGTCCAATGTATTAATGAGGATTGGGACATACCCTTTATTGATCATAGGTACGGTATATAACAGATATTTATTTAACTTCATCTGAAATTAAATATGAATCAGAAAAGGAATACTGTTATTCTTTTAGTTTTATTCGTTTTTCATTGCTTATATAGGCCACACGTATATTTGTCCTGTCAGGCATAGTTCCTGTGCATAATTCTAAGTATTGGAATTTGAAACACTAGTTCCTGTACGATCAGCGAAGTTAAGGAACTTTGAGCCTTTTCAGTGCCTAAATGGGTGACCCTTGGGTAACACCAACTGTTGTAAACTTGAATGGATAATGGCTCGGAATTTTTAATCAAAGAGCAGAGTTCTAATTCCCTTTAGGTTCGTTATATTAACTTAGGTATAAATACCCAAGGGGGGTAGGTACGAATGCACCTCTTCTCCGTCCGAGCTATACATTTAATTAATCAGACTTCTATAACTAAATCACTGTTATCTCTAAAAAAAAAAAAGTTCTTACAATCAAAAAGTTTGGGCAAAAGGCCGTAAAATGGGGGGATGAGCTGAGGCTTGTCATCACTTACTATCTTATAGCTAGTTAATATGATTCACGACCCAGTTACTCGTTACAATTAGCACATCCACCACAAGAACTCATCCATCTTCAATCAATTCTCTATATACCATAATACCACATACACTCAGGAGACATATAAAATGCACAAAATACACCCATGACATAAAAATTTCCTGCCCAAAAATCTGTTATACATAAAAAAATCTATGGTTGATTAAAGCTCAAAAATCATTCGCCCTGTAAGCAAAATAAAGAAAGCAACAGCCTTTATTTCCCGAGGGATTTTCTTGATTGGCCACACCATTCAGGGAGGAAAGAAAATTAGCGTCTTTCATACTTAAAGTAGCAGGATTTAGCTATTTTTTTTTTTACCTGGGTAATACGTTAAACTACATCCACGTCCTGGGTAAGCCGATAAACTACGCCCAGCAGCAAGGCCTCTGATAAGAAGTTTTGAGGAGCGTAGAACCACCTCAGAATTGCCGGTGTTCCCAGGTGCACCCTTACCGGAGTGATAGCACCTGTTAGGGTTCAAGCTATGGGCAAATAGTTAACTATTACCAGCAATACTTCTTTTGAAAAAAAATTATTAACAGCAACACAGTTTTGAAGGAAAAATATTGCCAGAAACAGATTTTTGACAAAACAAAATATTACCAGCAATAAAAAAAAATTTTGTCGGCATTAAATAACCCATTGAGGTTGATATGGTGTAAAACAAAATAAACCAAACCAAACTAACTACTTTTTTTTTCTCTAATTCTCATTCGGCAGACAAAAACACAAACTCTTTTTCGAGGTAGGTGATGTTCTCTTTCGCTATACGTCTATTTCTTATTTTTAGTACAGCGCAGTCCAACTGTACCCTAAGTCACAATCACCACGTCACCAAATTCACGAATCAACGCTTTAATCCACTAAGCTCTTTGTCCAGTAGGACAATTCGCTAGAGTGAAGTTGGAGTCTTAAACCTAACCTATCTACTGATTAGTGCTGCAACCCTTGCTGCTTCAGCCCAACATATTATCACACGCTGCTGCCTGTTTTTCATGTTTATGCTGTATATGCTCTGGATTAAATACCGAATGTTTAATGTGTTTGGGCTGATGATGTCTATTCAACAAAACAGTCATTTGTTAAAAAATGAAAACAAATCGCCGACAAGACTAAAAGAATACAACACTACAAGACTGTTGGGGCGCACCCACCTTCTCATCAGAATGGACTGATCTCTCTACTACTAATAAGACAGTTCTATAGAGTTCTAAAAAGATCAGGTGACCATCACACTTCCGTCTCTCTACCGGAAGATACAGTTGGACTTTATACTCTTTCTGATTGTTACTGACTAACCTGCGTTCGTTTGACTACTAATCTCTCTGTTGTAAATACCTCTTCAGATATACCAGTTTTTTTTCCCTACGTATGTGTTTGTTCTTTATTTCAATACACGCACACGGAAACACTCAACATTTCAACAAAGACCCACACTATACAGTTTACCCCAAACTGCTAAAACCAACAGAACCATTGTATCTAGACTCAACAGGCTCCACCCTCGCAAATAAACTAGCTAAAACAACCGCAAAACTACTTACTCTATATCTAGATACCACATTTGTTTTGTTTCTTGATAATAATTAATTTATTAGTTTTTTTACTAAATAACATCGAGAAAATTTGATTTCAGTGAATTTGAAATTAGAGATATTAATCTAATGTTAATATTAGTGAGAGTAGAAAAGTCTGTTGTTATTTGGGTTAAGAAATGGCTTCTTTAGTCTTCCATCACCGTAGACTAATGCTAGCTGCCAAGAGAGTAAATCGTCGCTCCTTCTTGGGAAATTATGAAATTGTGGAACGATAATATTCAATCAATTGCTACGTCTGCTGCCAAGAGATTTTCTTCTCTGTGTCTTGCTAGACAATTTCTATCGCCAGAATCTATCTTACATATTTATCAGGTCTACCAATCTTCCTTGCATTGAATATTGCTGTCCCATTCTAGTCTGTTGATTCCGTTATGCATTTAGAGATTATTTTATTAAATCTTTAGAAGAATCTACAATATTATCGGCCCTGATTTGGCATCCCAACATCCCTCATTTTCCCACCACCCTAACATAGCCTCTCTGTATCTTTTCTATAAATATTAACATGGTAATTATTCTTATGAGTTTGTTACCTCGACTTTACGAATTTAATTGGTATACAGATTTCATCATTTTACTGTTGAAATAGCTAAATGCAACCGTAAGTTCTATCTTAAATGTTACTTCTCTCACACTTCTCACTCGTGGAAATCTCTTCCGACTTTTTCCTTTCTAGTCAAATCTGATCTCCAAGAATTTAAACGTAATGTTTAATCCTTATTTTCTGTTTTGTTCTTTTAGTGGCCTCTCAACTTGAAGAATTTTCTCCAAATTTTTACACCAACTGACCCCTTTGTGTCGTAGTGGCTTTGTAGCCTTCGTTGTGGTGAAATAATTAAAACAGTGTTTTTATTAGCTTCATCCTGATATTTTTAATAATATTAGATTTTTTTTTTTATTTTAATATACGTGTCTAGTATGCAAGTAACGCCAGATATCTACTTTGTATATAGTTACAATCTAGCCGTCCATATTATCTGTGTCCGACACACTTTTTTTTATCTAAATTAGATATAGAGCACCCCAACATTTCCAATATAAAGTTAATAAAAAAAAATTATCCATTTTAACTGAGAACTGGAGAATCGAAAATACGGAAACGAAAAATGGGTGACTTTGAACATTTTTGGAATCATTTTTTAGTCATTTTTCCAGCATCTTAGATGCAAGCTAGAAAATCTGTTTTTACAATAATGTTCACACTGTATAAGCCCTAAGAGACACTCGTGTCCGACGGTTAAAAAGTAAGAGGTAAAAAGCATAGCTTATGAGTAGAACGGTTAACACAAGCCTAGAACAGGTGAAGATTGTAGTGATGAAAGACGTATAATCTTACCATTCAATAATACAAAGCAGCGATTCGTAGAAAGAAGTGGTTTGAGTGGAACCTCTCGCCAATGGAATACAAAGAGAATGAGCGTGATTCGCTGCAATGGGTGTGGCATGACAGGTCTTGGCCGTTATGTTTTGAACTGGTAGAACAAAGGAATGCAATTTATTTGTAAACATACCATAGAAATAACGATAGAGCAGAAGAGACGTTCGACCTTTCATCTGTGATAAAGAGGTTGTAGGATGAAAAATAATTAATCACCCATAAGTCTGTGACTAGAAAGGTAAACCAGGGCAGATCCTGCCCATATATGGCAACATCACTTTATTTTCAGAATTATCTGGCTTTTTCTAAAGTAGAAGATAGCAGGAGCATTTAGGCACTTACTGGAGTGCCTTCACTCATTTTTCCAGTATCTTTTACGATGTAGCGTATGCAGGATTTCTACTTCCTGTTTGAGATGAGCTTAAATTCCAATCTGCGCTCAAGGCGCGGGGTCTCCCTGAGAAAAAAACCTGTTACTTACAATTCAAAACCTCAGTAGACAGATCTTGTTAACAACTTTCATGGACAGATAATGTTGATTTAGAGTAATCATCAAGAAAAAAAAAAATCTGAATAGAGGAGAGACGCTAGTAAATTCTGTACTTGAGACATTATATTTGGGATGGTGATAGTCGAAGGAACAACAAGATTGTAATTAAGGGCTTTTGTCTGGGCTAAAATACAGACTATTCATATCATGGGAAATTTTTACGTCAGTCAATAAAAAAAAATGTACGGTGCATGCATTTATATTTAAATTATTTTTTCAGTGAATAATTAAATCCTAACCAGAAAAAAAATGTCACTATTTGTATTTAAAACTCTTCAGTTCTTTTTAAAAAAGTGTAATTTATAAATCCTCACAGAATATTCTTCCGGACAACATGTGGTTTAATTAGATGTTTCCCCTCGTTTTAGACAACATTTTATCATTTTTGTGAATAAAGGCAAAATATTCACACGGTGTTAAAATAGTTGCATAAAAAGAACGAAAGATCCAATTAAATTTAGGAAAAAACTTATTTCACAATGGAATACTTAAATAAAGCTGTATCCAAGTGTCAATACTAAGGAATTAAAATAAATATATGATATATATATATATATATATATACATATATATATATATATATATATATATATATATATATATATATATATATATATATATATATATATATATATATATATATATATATATATATATATATATATATATATATATATATATATATACATATATATATATATATATATATATATATATATATATATATATATATATATATATATATATATATATATATATATATATATATATATACATATATATATATATATATATATATATATATATATATATATATATATATATATATATATATATATATATATATATATATATATATATATATATATATATATATATATATATATATATATATATATATATATATATATATATGTGTGTGTGTGTGTGTGAGAGAGAGAGAGAGAGAGAGAGTATACAAAGAGAAAAACAAACACATGTATATGGAGAATGAGATGGGTAACGCGAGGCGGTTTAATGGTTTACAAGCTTCTCTCGCTAGAACAATTACAATTGAGTAGTAAGTTCGGTCCTACCTGGGTCCCCCCTATTTTTGCCCTTGTGCCAAATCTAAGCTACTCTTGGAAAACCACTATATGGATAGGGAGAGAGAGAGGGGAGGGAAATGGATATGTGTGTGTTCAGAGAGAG
This sequence comes from Acanthosepion pharaonis, assembly GCA_903632075.3. Taxonomy (NCBI): domain Eukaryota; kingdom Metazoa; phylum Mollusca; class Cephalopoda; order Sepiida; family Sepiidae; genus Acanthosepion; species Acanthosepion pharaonis. The sequence continues at coordinate 630,212 of CAHIKZ030000718.1, read as the reverse complement.
TGTAAAGAGAGAAAATGAATTAGAACCTGAAAAAACACGGATATATTGTGAGAGAATCATTTACACGCGCTCACACACACACACATATATATATATATATATATATATATATATATATATATATATATATATATATATATATGAGGATAGAAAGAAAGAAATAGAGGGAGAGACCGAGAGAAAAATGTTATACTATTAATATTCATCAAATCCAATTAAATATTTTATTTTTTTATACCAAGGCTAAAATATAGAGAAACATTCAAACAGAATTCTTTGAATGGAAGCAAGACTTTCTTTTTGGATTAATGATCATCTTTTTTTCTTTTTTTTTTTTTTTTTGTTTGTACTTTTTTTGGGTGGAGGGTGTTCGTGCGGGGGTGTATTTTGCTGTCATAACATTTCATCTCATCCATTTCCCGGTTATTCTCAGATTTATGGAACAAAATATCTTTTTAACCAATAAAAGAAAAAACACTGGTAAGATACGTACCTTTCAAAGAGAACGTACTGTTGAGAAACGTCGATGAACGGATTGGCCGAAACGTTGTGATAAAGGTGAACCTCCTATGGTTTATAATATTGTTGTGTCGGAAACCTACCACCCCTCTTGAAGATGAACTTGTCTGCGAACAAAGACGTTAAATGGCGGGTTGTCAGAAGACAGAGAGACAGTGAAGTTCTTAGCTGACTTCCGACGTCTGTCGAACTCTCTGCGTTAGTAGAGAGGAACCCGGACGAAGCTTTGCCGAGGGGCAAGATTTCGTCCGGGGAGGTAGACAGGGCCTGAACCCGTCTAGACGGGTTCAAGGGCTATATTTTTGGCAGAGCCTACGGGCTCGGATCAACCCACATTAAACTCGGCCTTGTGCCACATTCAATCCTCGTGCGGGGATCGATAATTACTCAAAGGAGTTCTTAGCTGACTTCCGACGTCTGTCGAACTCTCTGCGTTAGCAGAGAGGAACCCGGACGAAGCTTTGCCGAAGGGCAAGGTTTCGTCCGGGGAGGTAGACAGGGCCTGAACCCGTCTAGGCGGGTTCAAGGGCTATATTTTTGGCCGAGCCTACGGGCTCGGAGAAACCCACAATAAAACCGGCCTTGTGCCATATTCGTTTCCCGTGGGTGAAATGATAAATACTCAGAGTAGTTCTTAGCTGACTTCCGACGTCTGTCAAACTCTCTGCGTTAGCAGAGAGGAACCCGGACGAAGCTTTGCCGAAGGGCAAGGTTTCGTCCGGTGAGGTAGACAGGGCCTGAACCTGTCTAGGCGGGTTCAAGGGCTATATTTTTGGCCGAACCTATGGGCTCTGATCAACTCACATTAAACTCGGCCTTGTGCCACATTCAATCCCCGTGGGGGTATCGATAAATACTCAGAGCAGTTCTTAGCTGAGCTAGTGATTGACTACTCAAGCGATTCTATACCTATTTACCAACCTATTAAAACCCTTTTTATTGTTACGTGTTATTTGGCGTTTGACTCTACTAACCCCAAATCAACATCACAACAAATATATTGTCTCAAGTCTTTGCTAAGCCATTTTTTTTTAAATACCGGCTTGACAGAGATGTGTACGAACGAGTTCAGCCGAAGCCGAATTTCAGCCGAAACCGAATTTCAGCCGAAGCCGAATTTCAGCCGAAGCCGAATTTCAGTCGAATTTCAACCGAAGCCGAATTTCAGTCGAATTTCAGCCGAAGCCGAATTTCAGCCGAAGCCATTGCGTTCGCTTACGTATAAATAAACTTGGAAATCAGTCTAGGAGAATAACAACTGAATACGAAACACGTTGTTAGTGAGACTAGAAACTCTACTCTGCAAAAACCTACGTGCTCCAGAATACACAGCGACACTCTCCAATGCAGTGAAGCTGTGGCCGTAGCCTATTGAAGCTGTGGTCCTATACTCAACATAGAAGTTCACAAAGGAAACATTTTTACAGTTGGTAGTCCGTCTGGGCTAAAGGTTATTGACGCAAATATCAGGTCATCCCATAAGTTCTGTCCGAATTTTAACTTTTTGTTAAAATGAACGAAACTTAAAGAGTATTTTATAATGTCTAATGTGGCACCCTGCATTATTAGAAAACTGAAAAGAGATATTCATAAAAATATGATTTATTTTTATTCGGTTTGTTAACCAGTTGATAGTTATTTAGAGATGAAGAATAATTGAGTTTTGAGAATAATTCTCTAATAACATTTAGGCGATACGAAAGAAAGAAAGGGAAAGAAAAAAAGAAAGAGAAAGAGAAATAGATAGTACAAAACCCGGTCATAAGCAAAACACGCTTAAACTGACACAAAACAGGTGTCAAAAGATATCTAGGTCAAAGTACCTGACCGAAATCCACGAAAAATAGAAATTGTTATAATTGGTTGAAGAAATAGAGTTTAGAAATAATAAAAAGAAAGAAAGGGAAAGACAGGAACATGATACGAGACGAGGTCGTGAGCGAATAGGCACACGCGCGATTGATGCATAACAGATGTCGGTCAAGCACCTGACCTACTTTCGTGTCCGCGGAGTATGGAAGTTTGTTATCAATTTGGTTGAAGAAATAAGATTTTAGGGACAATGAAAAAATATTAATAGGTAACGAACGAAAAGGGGTGTCATTGAGATGATAAGTAACCGCTGGGGAAATGTATACGAAAACAAAACATTAATACACGAACCCTGACCATTTCTAGGGTTGAAGATAAAAACCACCCAAAATGATGAGTGGAAGATATTTTCAATTTAGATAATTAAGATTTTGTTAACAGGCCCCGAGCGAAAGAAAGAGGTGAAATATTTGTTTTAGCTCGCGGAAGACGCCGACAGGTCGGAAAAATTCTTTCCTTAAGTCGCATCTAATTAGCGGCAGGCTGTTTTGACAAATACCGCGTGTACGAAAAGGACAATTTAAATTTTGTTTTTTTGGCAAGGTGTTTCTTCCCCAGAACAAAGCCCCGGATTGTACACGCCCGATTAGAGACGTCACGAAGGAAGGAGGGAAGATACCGACCAGAGTCTCATTAGCCGAGGGCAGTCACATGATACATGAGGGAGGAGGAGAGACACCCGACCAGAGTCTCAATGGCCGAGAGCGGTCACGTGATGTGCGAGGGAGGAGGAAAGATGCCCGACCAGGACCCCATTGGTCGAGAGCGGTCACACTGTAAGGAAGTAGAAGTGAAAGTAAGAGCGATAATGGGAAATCAGAAATAATGCGACTTTTGGAATTATCAAGAAAACCCTGGCGCCGACAGACTCACCCCAGTTTGTTACGGCGTCAATAAAAGCAGGACCCCAATCGACAGAAATCAGTTGCAGGGCGGACGGCGAGACAGTTGCAGGCCGGACGGACAGGCAGAGAAGTTGCAGTTGGAGTTGGGTTTGCGCCTCGGACGAAGAAGAAGTTAACTTGCAGTTACGCCTAGGAGAAGTTGGAACTAAACCAAGCCTAAGAACAGAAATTCGTCCAACCCAAGTCGAAGTAAAGAAATTCGCCTAACTCAAGTCGAAGTGAATAAACTCGTCCAACCGAAGCAGAAGAGTAGAAGTTGATTCGCGCACTGACGGCGAGGGAAATCAGCCGTGAACGACAGGTAGAGATCAGCGCCCAGTGTCGAAACCAAACCACACCCCGACATGCAAGTTTCTAGAGAACAAGCAACTCGAAGTCTTAAAGTTGTATGGTAGAAGCTTGGTGCCACAGTCCACAAAACGGGTCGGGAGGTAGGAACAATTTTGTGTAACGAACATTTAGATATAAAAGGTTGTTACCCTTTTTTTTCAATAATTTTTGACCCGTGAGTCTTTCTTTTTCTTGTGTGTTATCACCCCCGTTGAACTTGGCTTGCTTACGGCCCCAATCCCTGTTTGATCCCATCTGTCTAAGATCTAATCACAACGTGGGTAGGCAGACCGGAGATCAGTACAGTTACCCTCGTAACCAGGCGTTGGAAGCGAGTTGGGAACGACGAGGTTGGTATTCATCTAACCAAAGGGTTAGAACGTCACACTTGGAGCAGCGAGGAGCGAACAGCTGACGCCGCGGCAAATACGTCACAACTGGTGCTGTCCGTGACCAGGATATCAGAGCCTGGAGAGCACGTGACGTCACAACTGGTGCCGCGAACGAGATCGAACGACACAGTCGACGCTGCGACCAGGGGGGGCGACGTCACACTAATGGAGCTGAACATTATTTTTATGTTTCGATGAATTTAAACTGATCAAATTTTATTTCAGAGAACAATAAAATTAAATTTTGTTTGATTAAAACACTGCTAACATGGAAGAACCCAAGAATCATTTGAGTCACATAATGCTGTATGAGTTCAAGAAAGGAAACTCAGCAGCCGAAGCAGCTAGAAACATTCACTCAGTTTATGGAGAGGAATGTGTGAATGAAAGAACTTGCAGAAGATGGTTTGCAAAATTCAGAGGTGGAGATTTCACCCTTGAAGATGAAGATCGAACCGGACGTCCAGTTGAGTTTGATGAAAAGCTTCTTGAAGCAGCCCCTGAAGAAAATCCTGCCTTATCAGTTGAGGAATTGGCAGTGGTTCTCAGTTAAAACCATACAACTGTTCATCGTCATCTTCAACAACTTGGAAAAGTTCCTAAACATGGAAAATGCGTGCCTCATGAATTATCTGAAAACAACCTCAAATCCTGAGTTGACATCTGCTCTTCTCTCCATTCTCGCCAACTTGTTTCACCTTTTTTGGATAGACTTGTGACTGTCGACGAAAAATGGATCTTTTATCGAAATGTTAAGCGTCGTAGACAGTGGCTTGGTAATGGGGAAGGACCCAGCCACAGCCGAGAAGGGAACTTCATGGGCCAAAGGTTCTTTTTTCAATCTGATGGGATCGCCAAGGAATAATCCACTTTGAATTCTTACCACCTAATGCAACAATTAATGCCCAAATATACTGTCAGCAATTAGAGCGTTTGAACCAAGCTTTGAGGAAAAAAAGACCTGCTCTAGTGAATCGAAAAGGGGTGATGTTTCATCAGGACAATGCGCGATCCCACACAGCAAGAATCACGTCACAAAAGATCGAAGAACTTGGTTGGGATAAAATTCCTCATCCACCTTATTCTCCCGATCTTGCTCCTTCAGACTACAATTTGTTTCGTAGATTACATAATCATTTGGAAGAAACAGCTTTTGTAACAGACGAAGAGGTTAAAACTGACATTTGTGAGTTCTTCGAATCAAAACCAAAAGAATTTTACAGTAATGGAATTAGTAAGTTTGTTAATAGATAGAAGGAAGTCATAGATAATCAGGGAAAATACATTGTTGATTCAATCTGTAATTAAATGGAACATTTGTTCACTTGTTTTCTTTATTCAAAATTCGGACAGAGCTTATGGGTTGACCTGATAATTGTAATACGAGTTCAAATTTCAGCCTTGGCTGTAGCATCGAATTGAAATTAATTCTTTAGAAAATTTATTGATCCATCTAACCAATGGCTTTGAAATGTTTAAACGACAAGGCAGACTAATCACTATTGCTTTTTATATCAGTTTATACCAGTTTAGAAAAACGATTCTCTATCGAAAAACCGTGTAAAAGACAACGTGAATCCACTCCATTATCTTCCCAAATTGCAAGAAAAAAAAACTTTGATGGCTTAATATTTAAGAGATTTTTTCCTTCATTTTTAAAAGATGGCCGATAGAAAATGGAAGAAGACATTGCTTGTGTTGTTCTTGTATCAAAGAAATTGTTAAATTACAAAATTATAAATTCTCGATTTACGAAGTTCTTGAGCCAAGTCTATCCAAAAAAAGGTGAAACACTTTTCCTTATTTCTGGAAAGAAAAAACCGAAGTAAAGGATAGATGTCATTAGTTTCGTCTTAAATATTCGAGATAAACTATGACCTTATAGAAATGATATGAAAAGGGCGTCTATTTTAATAGATATTTCATGTCCAAGACATTCAACCAGTAAATAAAGTAAAAAAAAAAAAAAAAAACACTCCGCGCCATCCTGAGTAAATTTAATGAAGTGATATATGTTAAAATTATGGATAGTTATCATAATGTATTCATTTGGCTTATTCACGACATTTCGGTCGTTGCACGTTACGACCTTCTTCGGGCGATATACTTTGGAATTTTGAACTTTATTTAGTCCGGGGAGTTATTATCAGTTAATTCCCTTTAGTAAGCGAAGACTCCATTTTTTTAACTCTTTACATTTTTCGGGCTATTTTCTCATCTTTATTTTCATATTCACGACGTTTCGGGCATTGTACGCTCTGGACTTCTTCAGGACCCTTTATATAGCCTATGGGGGTAGATTGTTCTAGTTCCACGTGCCGTGACATTTCTGTTGAAGTTACAACTCTTTAGGTCAAGTCACTTTTTCGATTACTTCAACCCAAGCTTATATCAACTGGGCCATGTGTCTTTGGGGACATCATTGAGTGAATTTGGGAGATTTTTAAACCTAATGTCTCAGTAACCATTTTTAACAGAGCTCATATTACAATATCCGTTATTGTTTACTTTTTCTCTACTTCTCTGTATTACTGGCTCTCACATTGCATTCATGCCTATGCTTGGCCAGCTTAGGAGATTTTTGTGGCCTAGCATACGTGCTGCTTCCTTAAGTTTTCGTATTTTCCAGCGATATTTTCTGTCTGTTATTTCAACCTCATCAAACAAGAGGGTTTGATCTCACTTTTGGCTCCATATATGGTCAAACGTTCATGATTTTTCTATTTCCCCTCTTCTTACTGCTGTACAGTGTTCTTGCAGTCTTACCTTAACAGGCACTGTTTCAAATGCGAGTTAATATTAAATCTCGCCCATCGAAATTTAATTCGATGATATCTTCGTGACTTTTTCTCATTTTTTCTCCTGCAACTAGCTCCTGTCAAGTTATTTACAGCTAGATTATGTAGTTCACCCATAAAACAGCTATAGAGAGATCTTAGAAAACAGAAAATAATGGCCGGCGACTATACGTTTTCTGAGTCCATCCGTCTAGTAGAGCCGCTAGACGAACCCTGTTACAGCCGCCTGCTTAACCCACAGAGTCCACCTGTGGCTTATACTGCACCTATACTGAGATTTCACTAGTTACATTAGCTGCGAAAGAATGAAGACACAATCTGGCGTGATCATTTTTCTAACAAGTCTCTCGGTCACTGTAACTGGAGGTTACGTGCAAGTATAATCAATGACTGCTGCCAAACAGTTTTATTTCCACAATTTCAATAAAGAGAGTTGGTTCAACCTGTAGTATGGTTTTCAGTCATTTTACAAAGGTGCAGAGCGCTGGGATCTCCTGCCAAGGCTGATAATATCAACGTGTCACTACTCTGACAAATCTCTTATGGTGAGAATCGAATCCGGATCTCATAGTCAGAAATCAAACGTTCTAATAACCTGGCCACCTGAGAGAAAAATGAAAGGATTTATCGCCGGGTGATAAAGTGAGTTCTTGTTTCAATGTACAATAATATCTGATATTTCACAAGGTATACAATTAACGTAAAGCTATACACAAATAATTGTTTCATTTTGCTGGTTCTGAGTTGGAACTAAATCTTCGAAAGTTTATTTATATAATGATGTGCTTTTTAACAGGGCTTGTATCTCAATTCCATCATATCAAAGAGCAGACCTGTCATACGTAAGGCTTAAATCCCTAGGTATGTACCAACATAAAGTCATCATTGGATTACATTGTTTTAAATCTGAAGGAGAGAGAAGACTGATGATTATTCTAGACATATCATTAATCCTTAACAGGAAAAAAGGATATCATTAACGACCCTCTCTCTTCAACGTAACACATTTTGGTTAATCTATTCTCAGACAAGCTACATGTCGTAGTTTCCCTCTTTCAGACCGTTACAGATAGGACCGCCTCCGTCTTGCGACATACACAGGAGTAAACCATTCTTATTCTCTTCATATTCCTGTCAAAATAAATTTCCGGATAATTCATTTTGAGAACCGCTATTCTTTAGAACACACTTCACCGATTGCTACAATTTGAACCACTTCCCATGTTTAGGGTCAACCGTTATCTATTCTACATATCCTCATAGTCTCACTTACTTCCAGCGCTTACGTACATGCAAAAACCTCATTCACTAACGATATACTTGAGTGGCTCTTGTGCCTTGTATTCGGAAAGACTTTTGCAATAAATATCCTTCCATAAATTTAAGTTCTTTGCCGTCTTTGGAAATCTCAGCACACATCTTCATTTCCAATATTATGTCTATAGTTAAATCAAACAATCTGTCTATATTTCTGAAATATGGTATTATGTACATTATTTACATTATTCGAACTATTGTCCTCATTTTTGTCGCTATATTTCTTACATCGTTTCGGCCGTTGTACGCTCCGGCCTTCTTCAGGTGGTTGGAATGTCGAACTGAACCCTTTATTTCATAAAGGACACATGGCACAGTGGATAAAGGCGTTAGATCCAGTGACAGGACCCAAAGAGTGTGAGTTCAATACCCGTTTAAGGCAGTGGAGAACTTTCAGAGAGAAATTAACAGAAGATAACTGATAACTGACATCCATTAAACATGGCACTTGGAAATAGAACAGTCCACCCAGTGAGCGGAATAAAGGGTTCAGTTCAACATTCCAACCACCTGAAGAAGGCCGGAGCGTACAACGGCCGAAACGTTTTAAGAAATATGGTGACAGAGATGAGGACAATAGTCGGAATAATATAAATAGTGTATATCAAATCATTTCCATGGAATCGTAAGACTGACTATCAAATTTTCTTCTTAATATTAATAACTACTGAGAAATTGGAGGCAGTTATTTTAGAACTAGCAGCATGGCCCGGCGTTGCCCGTGCTTGATTCAAACATCGTACGACTCATACAGCAATCGATATCACTTGACTTAAAATATTTTTGCCCTTCCTTGCCTTTAAAGGAGTGTCCTTTGCCGTGCTGATGTTGCTACACGCCTTTCTTCTTGCCTATCTCAAACTGCGAATTTTTTCTAAGCTCTGTACTAAACATTAAATCTGTTACGAAAAAAGAACTAAACAAAATGTACACAAAACGATCAGCTTTAAAAAAGGACTCGTAACTGGAAAAACCGAATGAAAAAAGAATGTTAACAACAAATACTTTTTCACACCCAACCCAGTTCTGCGGAATCAGAATCAACGTTGGGTATAAGCAAGCGAATGAGCCAATTGGAGTAAAGTGCCATGCAGATTTAAATTTTTCTCACTTGTGACGAATGCAGCTATCGATTTTTTTGCATGCTAGTTAACATTCGTGTCAGTCAGCTGTTGGTTCTCACGCTGGCCAGTAGAATCTTCCTGCCTATTAGTGGCAACCAGCTATAGGCGCTCACTCTGGCCAGTATAAAATGGCCGCAAACTAGATGAAAACTGCCGTAGAAGCATGAAAAAATCGATTATTTACACTATCGATGGGAGTTGGGAAATGCAACGTCAGTCTTGGCCTTCCCGCTAACTTGGAGCATGTGCATGCAAATTTTGTTGCAAATCCGTCGAAAATTGTGGCCGTATATTCGTTACACACACACACACACACACACACACACACACACACACACACACACACAGACATCCTGCCTTTTATAGATAGAGATTCAATCATAAATTCACTCTTTTCTTAAAATTTTTCGCGTTTATAGCGGATAGTAAAAACGATAAAAGTTTATTTTCTCTGAACACTTCAGCCATAGCACTTTGAATTCGGAAGCATGTACGAATACTTAGAGGAAAACTTCTTTAATTCTTGTTAGGATCTTAATGCTATCCAAAAGGTCTATTAGAACATCCGTCTGTTTATAAATGGAACTGATAATACCAATTGATCTTGCAAGCGTATGCCCTTCTGAATCAGATTATGTAACATGACACTTTTATGTAACGGCGGCATTCTTTAGCATAACATTTTGTTATTTTCAAATTGATAGATTATCGAAGATCATCTCCATGACACCCAGTCTAGCCAGGCACAAATTTACGGATTTATAGGAAGATATACATGTTTTGTAACCTTTGTCATAACGAATAACATGCCGGTAGAAATAGTTGAATTTAATTTTGCTGATCACTGGAATTTTTACAGCACTGGCAATAAACAAATTATGTTTTGCTCTCAGTACACACTGTTGTTTGAAATACATTTTGTATTTTTCGGCAATTTTATTGCAATAGTTTTGTATGAAAATGATCAAAATTAGATAATCATGAGCAAAAACTCTTGCACTTATCCCCATCCTCAAATTATATGACTGCTTGTTTTATTGCTGTTTTTTTTTGTTTTGTTTTTTTCATATAAATCATTTCACCCCGAACAGAGCTGCTAGAATTACGCAGTGGGTTACAGGGAATGAAAAAAAAAAAAAAAAAAGACTAGTTAGGATTGAAGAAATGACAAAAGATGAACGGGATTCAAGTAGGCGATTGACGTTACATTTAACTTTTTGTAGATAGTAGTTATCAATGATTTAATGAAAAAAGAGTGAGATCCACAGGAGGAAAGTGCGAGAAAAGAAATTTGATGTTTGATTACTTGATATCGTTCTGTTCGTTTGTTTTGGAAGAGTAGTAAGAAATCAAAAGAAAATGATTGAATCAGTCAACACATCAATAAAAACAATATCTCCACACGTGACAGTAATTGACATAATTTCAGTTAACAGTATGAAAATAGCGTTCTCTAAATTCTTCCAGTTGCTAAGGACATTTTGTTTTGTTATTATTAGTTACTTTGCTTAATAAATTATTTTCGTTTCGCCTTGAAAAAGTCCACATTGGACGAAACAGTTTTCCTATTGTCTTTTACATTTATAAATATTGTCTTTTTCTACTGGTTAACTCTGAGAAATTTTTCATATATATATATATATTAATTTCGATAAACGTGCAATCAATTTACAAATTCATGAATTATTCACACAAAACAAATGCAAAGGTTAATGATTTAATTAGCGAGAAATCCATCGTCGCAAACAATTCAAATAATATACAAAAAACCTCCGAATCCGTTATGAATGAAAAGATCCTTGTTTCCATAAATTTCTGCCGCATTAGTTCTTATTTTACCGCTTTCGTCTGTTCCTACAGACATCTTCAGGTATGGAATAGATGTTGTTCTTGTTTTTTCTCTTAGTAATAAGAGGACAACGAAAATATATGTATTGTTGTATCCGAAAATGCTATTGGAAATGAGTTATTGTTTTTGGAGCGCGCAATAGCAACGCTGAGTTTGATTTTAAATTTTTTTACAGTTGTTCATCACCATATTTGTACATGAACGCACAGAAAAAACAAGAACAACATATATTCCATACCTGAAGATGTCTGTAGGAACAGACGAAAGCTTGTAGTAAAAATAAGAACTAATGCGGCAGAAATTTATGGAAACAAGGATCTTTTCATTCATAACGGATTCGGAGGTTTTTGTATATTATTTGAATTGTTTGCGACGATGGATTTGTCGCTAATTAAATCATTAACCTTTGCATTTGTTTTTGTGTGAATAATATATATATATATATATATATATATATATATGCCCTTAAATTCCTTGAGGAATTTAGGGCCGCAAGATATCGTTGCGGTTTCTATAACAAGCCATCTTTTTTTAAGTGTGTATGTTGTTACCCTATTCCACAACCGCCCAACGTGGAGGATCAGGTTGAGGATTTAGTTGATGACCAAATCTATAGAACCCAGTCTGTCTTGCCATAATTAGCCATAGCTTGGAGGAAGAGGATTCATATCTTTCCAAGAGAAACGTAAGTGAATGTAATGAATTCGACTGGAATTCGAACTCGGCCCTCCGATTCCTCAATCCGATCCGCTATCCATTACTCCACCGTGCCTCCTTGGATTTACAATACACCGATTGATTGCATTTAATAATAATAATATAAAAAAAAAAAAAAAAAATGACGAAAGCAACAAACCTCCAGATATATTTCATAAGGAATATACTTCACCGTATAAAAAAACAAAAACATCATGATAAAATGTAACAGACTGCATGACGTCTATATATTTGAATTTGTATTTATCTTTCTTTAAGAACATGGCAAAAAAAAAGTAAACGTCAAAGAGTTCTTGGGAAATGTTTTGTCACTTTTAGTTTGAACAAAAACTAAATACGGTTTGAAAAACAAATTCAACAGAGATAATATTATTAATAATAAATTTTATTAGAATACTTGAAGCCAAAATGTATGTTTTCTTTTTCCAAACCAACAACAGAAAATACCAAAAAACTCAATCATTTCTGTTTCAAAGACAATCCGAAGAGGTTTTATATCTTCCAGATTTGAAAACGTGAAAACAAAGACTGCTAATAGTAACAATAATAATGTTCGTCAAAGGTTAAACAATGATCAATATCCAAGTGCAAATCCACTAATCCGACCTCCAGATAAGTTTTAATCCGACCACAATTTGATCGACAGATTTTTATACACGTTTTCTCTTTGTATCAATCTATGATGCACATCAAAATTAGTGCACAATTAACAAGTCGGAAATATGTTTAAATAGTATACTGCGAAAACTTTTTGTAAACTGGACAATGTAGATCGGCTTAGAGCAATTGCAAATCGTTGCATCAATAATATATTTTTTTCGTCTATATATATATATATATATATATATATATATATATATATATATATATATATATATATATATATATATTAGTGGTAAATATACACTAATATAAAGGTTTAAACACTACTATTCCATGGTCATAATTTATTCCATTTGAATCGTAAAATACGATCCAATTTATCAGACCTAAAATTCAAAAAGAAAAAGAAAACAACTCCGAAATAAAAAACAGAATTTTAGAGAGAATGAAGTATTGAGTGTGGGACGAATATTAGAGCTAAAAGGGGGGTAACAGACGAGGGAAGGTGGGAATTAAAACTTAACAGAGAGGAGTTTTAGAGAGGTGAGTTGAAGACAGTTTAAGTAAGAGAAATATGAATGTTGTCGGATGTTAATAAAAAGGCTTAAACACTAATATTCCATGGTCATAATTTATTCCATGGGAATCGACATCCGACAACATTCATATTTTTCTCACTTAAACTGTCTTCAACACACCTCTTTAAAACTCCTCTCTGTTAAGTTTTAATCTCCCACCTTCTCTCGTCTGTTACCACTCTCTTTAGCTCTAACATTCGTCCCACACTCTCATACTTACACTCTCTCTAATTTCTATTTTTATTTCCGGAGTTGTTTTTTCTGTTTTCTTTTTGAATTTGTAGGTCTGATGAATTGGATCGTATTTACGACTCCAATGGAATAAATTATGACCATGGAATATTAGTGTTTAAGACTTTTTATCATATATATATATATATATATATATATATATTATATATATATTTTTCGTCTATATTTCAAATGGATTTTGTTCACTCTTAAGATGCGTATTCAGGTACCGCCAAATTTTTCTCTGTAAGATTTGTGCACCCATTAAAAATGGTTTGAATTTCCCCAATGTCTTATATTTCGAAGTTCTCAATAAGTCATGTCCTCCATGATATGGTCAACAACCAAACGGTGACTCGTATTTTATCTCCTGTGTTTTCTTGCTTTCTTTTTGTTTTTTAATATTTTCTTAAAAATCTTTTTTATCAGAACACAATCTGAGCAACAAAAAGGTTATGTATTTCAAAATATTCCGTCTTATACACTGATAACAGCGTTTATTCGCATTTTACATGAAGACACAAGAATATTTTATCTAATAAGTATAATCGACATTCACTCGAACGTATGTTCAAATCTATTTGTTTTACTTATATCAGAAAAGAAAACACCATAAGACATTTTTATTTATTTATGTAGATATAGATGTGTATATATTATTTGTAAATACGGATCCGATAAAATAATTAACTAAAGATTCGTACGTTTTTACAGTGATTTATGCGTTATTTATAGCCGATTTTAAATAAGGAACATATCGAAAATTGTTTATAAACTTTTCATTTTTCATGACATTTTGGGAACAGAAAGATTCAGACTTATAGATCACTTTTTAAATTCTATATTTTTTTATTGATTGTGCAGACGACCCAGTATATTGTTATTACGTTTTTTTATGTCTGTAGCAATTTCGGAATTCTAGCTTTTGTTGGCATTAAGCGGACATCACTTATAATTTCGGGCATCACTTATAATTTTGAACATCACTTATAATATCACACGGACACGTGGGCATCACTTATATAACTTCGTGTCTATGTGTCTGGTTATTTTTGTAAGATTTTGGTTTAGTTTATGTTTAGACATTCTAACCTATGAAAATGTTTGTATTATTTCAGTATAAGTTTATGACTCTACGAATATTGTTGATATAAAGAAACCTATCTGATTTGTAATATTATGTGACATTAAAACAGATTTATAATTTTAATTACAATTTATTTATAATAACAAATACTGTTTATAAATATTTAGCATATATCAAATCTATATTTTTCCTACATGCATCTTATTAACTCATACGTATATATGCAGTTACATAAGTATAATTTATATGTCTGTGTTTATATAATATGCCGATTAGAGATATAAAAAATCCATGATGAAAAAGTTACTTTTTTTTTTAAAATTTATATTTCATTCTTCGGATTTAATATTTCGAGCTTCGTCAGGGTCAGGTAGGTATTTTTTTTAAATATTTCTGACTGCTATACTTCAAAAGACAGATGCATTGTAAATGAATTTGAAAATGTGTAACCTAGTACTGCGAAATCTACCCGCCTGTTTCCTGCTATAACGTAAAATCAATTAGTAAGAATTTGTATTATTTATTGATAATATTTTTCGTCTTCTTCCCGACGGTTGAAGACACTGTACGCTCATATATATAATGTATGATGCATAGTTTTCATAATGCCAAAAAGAAACGTTTGTTTGAACAATAAGGTCTCATTCCGTTACCGTCAATATCTTTCCTATAAAATTTGTCGCCATCGATTCTTCAAGGTAACGACGATTACTTCTCTACTGATATGCAACCCCCTAATAGAATGGCATTGAATTCGATAGAAAAGACCAGACAGGTAGAAGGACGAGAAGAACCTTGCAGGGTGGATGAAATACGGAGCAGAGTTTGACATTTATTAGAGATTACAAAATGTAAGAGACGCCCTGGGGAAGGCGGAACGATATATCATC